>CM042415.1:32999698-33074698 GCA_023634145.1 Thymallus thymallus | reverse complement strand
TTACACAGCACCAGGACAGAGGGACTGTTTATACCGTTACACACAGCACCAGGACAGAGGGACTGTTTATACCGTTACACACAGCACCAGGACAGAGGGACTGTTTATACCGTTACACACAGCACCAGGACAGAGGGACTGTTTATACCGTTACACACAGCACCAGGACAGAGGGACTGTTTATACGGTTACACACAGCACCAGGACAGATAGACTGTTTATACCGTTACACACAGCACCAGGACAGAGGGACTGTTAATACCCTTACACAGCACCAGGACAGAGGGACTGTTTATACCGTTACACACAGCACCAGGACAGAGGGACTGTTCATACCGTTACACAGCACCAGGACAGATGGACTGTTTATACCGTTACACACAGCACCAGGACAGAGGGACTGTTTATACCGTTACACACAGCACCAGGACAGAGGGACTGTTTATACCGTTACACAGCACCAGGACAGATGGACTGTTTATACCGTTACACACAGCACCAGGACAGAGGGACTGTTTATACCGTTACACACAGCACCAGGACAGATGGACTGTTTATACCGTTACACAGCACCAGGACAGAGGGACTGTTTATACGGTTACACACAGCACCAGGACAGATGGACTGTTTATACCGTTACACACAGCACCAGGACAGAGGGACTGTTTATACCGTTACACACAGCACCAGGACAGATGGACTGTTTATACCGTTACACAGCACCAGGACAGATGGACTGTTTATACCGTTACACACAGCACCAGGACAGAGGGACTGTTTATACCGTTACACAGCACCAGGACAGATGGACTGTTTATACCGTTACACACAGCACCAGGACAGAGGGACTGTTTATACCGTTACACAGCACCAGGACAGATGGACTGTTTATACCGTTACACAGCACCAGGGCAGAGGGACTGTTTATACCGTTACACAGCACCAGGGCAGATGGACTGTTTATACCGTTACACACAGCACCAGGACAGAGGGACTGTTTATACCGTTACACAGCACCAGGGCAGATGGACTGTTTATACCGTTACACAGCACCAGGGCAGAGGGACTGTTTATACCGTTACACAGCACCAGGGCAGATGGACTGTTTATACCGTTACACACAGCACCAGGACAGAGGGACTGTTTATACCGTTACACAGCACCAGGGCAGATGGACTGTTTATACCGTTACACACAGCACCAGGGCAGAGGGACTGTTTATACCGTTACACAGCACCAGGGCAGATGGACTGTTTATACCGTTACACACAGCACCAGGGCAGAGGGACTGTTTATACCGTAACACAGCACCAGGGCAGATGGACTGTTTATACCATCGCAAACACAACCCCGTTTTTATCACATCTGATACATTACACTTGGGCTCCCAAGTGGCGCAGTGGTCTAAGACACTGCTTCTCAGTGCTAGAGGCGTCACTACAGACATCCTGGTTCGCATCCAGACTGTATCACAACCGGCTGTGATTGGGAGACCCATAGGGCGGCGCGAGTTTGGCTTGCCTAGTTATATAAAGGTAAAATAAAAGAATATTTTACAACCACGTCACATTAGCACATGGAGGTTGGCATGCATAGTTTCACTTTCTACAAAAAGCTTACTATTAGATAGTGATTAGATAAACAAACTCCTCCTCAGCCTTTTGGTGAATTACTAACTTTTCACAATTCAGATGAAAAGGTTTAGGCCTCTGTGCGTGTTCTCTCTGTTGTCTGATGTGTACATTTAAATGAGTTTTGAATTGTCAGCAGACGTATGGAGGAGAGGAGCTGGAGGGCAGAGAGACGCCCTATACGATTGTTCTGGAATACACAGGAAGTCTTTGAATCAGATTCTTGGAAAATATGATACGTTTTTCTCAGTAAGTCCCAAACACACTGGGAGGTTATGGTGAGATGCAGGCAGCTGGTCTCTGCTTCCTGCCCCAAGAAGTCTGACAATAACTGCTATTTTTCCTCTTTAGCATAGCTCAGCCTTGGTGATTTAAATAGACGTTGAGGAAATGTATGTGATTAAAGTGTCAATGACAACACTTGACAAAATAATGGCCACTTACGTTGGATTTATGTTGAACTTCATTATAAATGCACCAAGATCCAGATTTCTTTCAATAATTTCAATATTCTGTGATTGCGTTACAATTCCCCTCAGCAATTTTATTCAGTTGTACTCCGAGTTCTAATCAGAGGGATAATGTCTGATTGGTGAGAGGGATAATGTCTGATTGGTGAGAGGGATAATGTCTGATTGGTGAGAGGGATAATGTCTGATTGGTGAGAGGGATAATGTCTGATTGGTGAGAGGGATAATGTCTGATTGTCCTCCTCCTATACACCATGTTGTCCTCCTCCTACACACCATGTTGTCCTCCTACACACCATGTTGTCCTCCTCCTACACACCATGTTGTCCTCCTCCTACACACCATGTTGTCGTCCTCCTATACACCATGTTGTCCTCCTCCTATACACCATGCTGTCCTCCTCCTACACACCATGTTGTCCTCCTTAGTGTGTTTGTCAGTGTTTACAGTGTGTGTGTGTGTGTGTGTGTCAGTACTTACAGTGTGTGTGTGTGTGTGTCAGTGTTTACAGTGTGTGTGTGTGTGTGTGTGTGTCAGTGTTTACAGTGTGTGTGTGTGTCAGTGTGTTTGTCAGTGTTTACAGTGTGTGTGTGTGTGTGTGTGTGTGTGTGTGTGTGTGTGTGTGTGTGTGTGTGTGTGTGTGTGTGTTTGCCTTGCAGTGTTGAAGAGACAAGTGAGTCCTGAGGAGCTGCAGACCCCAGGAGGCCCCTACATGAAGAAGACATTCACAGTACGTCTCACACACACACACAGTAATGAATGTCACGACACAGCTTCTATCCCCAAGCCATAAGACTGCTAATAGCTAACAGAAGATCTGAGTTGACCCTTGAGGTGGTGATCCGACATCCAAACACTTACAGGACTCGACACACACTGACACTTCAGCACACACACAACATGCACACACATTTATGCTGACTCTACACACACACACACAATCATAATTTATGCTGCTACTTCTCTGTTAATCATATATCCTGATGCCTAGTCACCTTACCCCTATACATATCTACCTCTACAACGGTATTCCTGTACATTGTTAATATGGTATTTAACTGACCCTGTATATAGCATGGTTACCCCTATACATACATTTAAAGTCTGAAGTTTACATACACCTTAGCCAAATACATTTAAACTCTGTTTTTCACAATTCCTGACATTTAATCCTAGTAAAAATGTCCTGTCTTAGGTCAGTTAGGATCACCACTTTATTTTAAGTATGTGAAATGTCAGAATAATAGTAGAGAGAATGATTTATTTAAGCTTTTATTTCTTTCATCACTCCAGTATTCCTGTACATTGTTAATATGTTATTAGATTCTTACTTTCTCATGTTCTTCTTATTCCATATTTATATCTCCTATGTTTCTGTTCTACCTGGTTATTTTAGTAATGCATTGATATTGATTACTGTATTGTTGGGGTTAGAGCTGCAGGAAAGATATTTCACTGTACTTGTGCACGTGACATTAAAACTTGAAGCTTTGGCTGACAAGAGTTGCAAAGCTACCGGTAATTTACCAAAGTTATCGGAATCTTCGGCAATCTATGTTAACTATGGTAATTATACTTGAAAAAAGTTATTCATATATAGTATTCATTTCTATTAGATAAAATAGCCTAATTAACTCTTCCAACTATTGACTTTTATCACAACAGTTTGGCGGCAAAACATTTACATAAAATAAATAAATAAATAAAAGTGTGTAAGAAAATATATAAAGGATATTTCATGCTGAAACCCTCGTATTAAACACCAATGAATATATTCACTAAGTTGATGGTTCATATTTAGGATGATATTTTTCAGCTTTGTCAGTTTAAGTGATGAGGTCACACAGAGAGATAATAACAGACTAACTATGATATACAAGTTTCCAGTAATATACCCTCCTTTTGCCACCCAAACACACATACGCAAGCATTCTACTGTCACCCGAAGATGGCATGACCACATCCTACATACAGTATACACACACTGTGGAAAAGTGTCTGGCCTGCATGGTCTGATCCACCGATTACCATCCTCTTTACTGGGTCTGACATTCACCAGGCAATCAGGCTGAATACACAACTGATACCAGTTCAAATTAGACTGGGTGGGACATAATCACTCCTAACAGACTGACTGGCTTGACTCTGGGCTCTGCCTCAGATGTTCTGAAATGGAATGCTTGTCTGAGTAGATTCTTAGAATCCTCATGAGAGAGATCTGATAGAGGTGATGTAACAGCATGCGGGCGCACACACACACACACACACACACACACACACACACACACACACACACACACACACACACACACACACACACACACACACACACACACACACACACACACACACACACACACACACACACACACACATAAACACACACACACACACACACACACACACACACACACATAAACACACACACACACACACACACACACACACACACACACACACACACACACACACACACACACACACACACATACACACACACACACACACATAAACACACACACAGACACACACACAGACACACACACATAAACACACACACACACACACACACACAGAGAGAACATATATACACACACACACACACACACACACACACTCACACACACACACAGAGAGAACATATACACACACACAGAACAGTCTCACAGACACACATAAACACACAGAACAGACACATATACAACACAACACACTGCACACAACAACACACTGCACACACAGCTAAAAACAACACTTCATGTTACTTCTGCAAAATAAACAATACATGATCCGAGCCCCTGTACCATGATCCCAGCCCCTGTACCATGATCCCAGCCCCTGTACCATGACCCCAGACCCTGTACCATGATCCCAGACCCTGTATCATGATCCCAGACCCTGTACCATGATCCCAGACCCTGTACCATGATCCCAGACCCTGTACCATGATCCCAGACCCTGTACCATGATCCCAGACTCTGTACCATGATCCCAGACTCTGTACCATGATCCCAGCCCCTGTACTATGATCCCAGACGTTTAAATCACACCAACCCTGTTGTTTCTAGCTCTCTACTTTGCTTTTATGCTCTTTAAATAACAGTTGACTGTAACTTGACTGTCTCCTCAGATCGTGGGGGACGCGGTGGGCTGGGGCTTCGTGGTGCGGGGTAGTAAGCCCTGCCATATCCAGGCTGTGGACCCCAGTGGCCCCGCAGCTGCAGCTGGGATGAAGGTATGTAACACACAAACACTCACACACATACCATCACACGCACCACGGCACACACACACACACACACACACACACACACACACACACACACACACACACACACACACACACACACACACACACACACACACACACACACACACACACACACACCAGCTGGAAGGAAAGAGGACTGACCTAAACAATGGGGAGGGGAGGGGAGGCAGGATGACGGAAGTGGGGGAGGAAGGGAGAGGGGCCAAAGGAAGGAGGGAGGCAGGGGAGGAGAGGAGACAGGGAGCAGGGGAGGAGAGGAGAGAGGGAGCAGGGGAGAGAGGAGAGAGGGAGCAGGGTAGAGAGGAGAGAGAGAGAGAGAGGGAAGAGAGGAGGGGAGTGAGGGAGGGAGAGTGGGGAGGAGAGGAGAGCTGGAGGAAGGGAGAGGAGAGCTGGAGGAACTGGGGAGGAGAGGAGAGCTGGAGGATCGGGGGAGGAGAGGAGTGAACTAAGATGAAGCTGTTAGAAAATATGGAGGATGATGAATAACAGCATGTTAGGATGATGAGTTACAGCATGTCAGGATGATGAGTTATAGCATGTTAGGATGATGAGTTACAGCATGTTAGGATGGTGAGTTACAGCATGTCAGGATGATGAATTACAGCATGTTAGGATGATGAGTTACAGCATGTCAGGATGATGAGTTACAGCATGTTAGGATGATGAGTTACAGCATGTTAGGATGATGAGTTACAGCATGTCAGGATGATGAGTTACAGCATGTCAGGATGATGAATTACAGCATGTCAGGATGATGAGTTACAGCATGTTAGGATGATGAGTTACAGCATGTCAGGATGATGAGTTACAGCATGTCAGGATGATGAGTTACAGCATGTTAGGATGATGAGTTACAGCATGTCAGGATGATGAATTACAGCATGTCAGGATGATGAGTTACAGCATGTCAGGATGATGAGTTACAGCATGTCAGGATGATGAATTATAGCATGTCAGGATGATGAATTACAGCATGTCAGGATGATGAATTACAGCATGTCAGGATGATGAATTACAGCATGTCAAGATGATGAGTTACAGCATGTCAGGATGATGAGTTACAGCATGTCCGGATGATGAGTTACAGCATGTCAGGATGATGAGTTACAACATGTCCGGATGATGAGTTACAGCATGTCCGGATTATGAATTACAGCATGTCAGGATGATGAGTTACAGCATGTCAGGATGATGAGTTACAGCATGTCAGGATGATGAGTTACAGCATGTCAGGATGATGAGTTACAGCATGTCAGGATGATGAGTTACAGCATGTCACATTGTTTCTCCCCTCCTCTAAATCTAGAGCAGAGCTCCATCCCATAGAAATCAAGCTGATGCAGTAATAACGGATCTGTGCAGCCAGGGGTTGTGTCCCAAATGGTGCCCTATTCCCTATATAGTGTAATAATTTTGACCATAGCCCTATGGGCCCTGGTCAAAAGTAGTGCACTACATAGGGAATATGGTGTCATTTTGGACGTAGACAGTCAGTTACACAACAGTAAATGCTGTTCTCTCTCTGTACATGGTTGTTGATGCTTCTTATATAAGCTATGATGGTCAGACAGTCTGAAGCCTTGTGTTTACTGCCTGCATTTCCTCTGTGGTAAAACAGGCTCTGACTGAAGCCTTGTGTTTACTGCCTGCATTTCCTCTGTGGTAAAACAGGCTCTGACTGAAGCCTTGTGTTTACTGCCTGCATTTCCTCTGTGGTAAAACAGGCTCTGACTGAAGCCTTGTGTTTACTGCCTGAATTTCCTCTGTGGTAAAACAGGCTCTGGCTGAAGCCTTGTGTTTACTGCCTGCATTTCCTCTGTGGTAAAACAGGCTCTGGCTGAAGCCTTGTGTTTACTGCCTGCATTTCCTCTGTGGTAAAACAGGCTCTGACTGAAGCCTTGTGTTTACTGCCTGCATTTCCTCTGTGGTAAAACAGGCTCTGGCTGAAGCCTTGTGTTTACTGCCTGCATTTCCTCTGTGGTAAAACAGGCTCTGACTGAAGCCTTGTGTTTACTGCCTGCATTTCCTCTGTGGTAAAACAGGCTCTGGCTGAAGCCTTGTGTTTACTGCCTGCATTTCCTCTGTGGTAAAACAGGCTCTGGCTGAAGCCTTGTGTTTACTGCCTGCATTTCCTCTGTGGTAAAACAGGCTCTGACTCTCACATTGATCACATTCTGCTGCCTCATAACAGTTGTTATCCACTGGGTATGGCATTAAAAGCGAGTCTCGACTCTTTAGATGGTCTATAAACTCTCAATCTATGGTGACCTTTGGAAGGAGATAATGACAGAGAGAGGTGACTCACTGCTTCCAAATGTTAGTCTAACGTTGCTAGAGCGGCAGTTTGTAATGTTGGTCTAACGTTGCCAGAGAGGTGAGGTCACTTATAATATGAATGAGGCAGGGTATGTAATAGAGCATCTCCGTCATGGCAACCACAGCCATATAATGCAGGAGGAGTCTGTAGAGGTCTGTTGAGACTCAGACCACAACACAACAGGAGGAGTCTGTAGAGGTCTGTTGAGACTCAGACCACAACACAACAGGAGGAGTCTGTAGAGGTCTGTTGAGACTCAGACCACAACACAACAGGAGGAGTCTGTAGAGGTCTGTTGAGACTCAGACCACAACACAACAGGAGGAGTCTGTAGAGGTCTGTTGAGACTCAGACCACAACACAACAGGAGGAGTCTGTAGAGGTCTGTTGAGACTCAGACCACAACACAACAGGAGGAGTCTGTAGAGGTCTGTTGAGACTCAGACCACAACACAACAGGAGGAGTCTGTAGAGGTCTGTTGAGACTCAGCAGGTACATGATGAACATACATTTAAAAGCAGAAGTTTCATTCTGTAAGCCACCTGGAGAACCATCTAAACTGTATGATACCTTAGTCATCGTCCAAGTATAGGAACATGTAGAGTACCGCTGAATTCATCAGCTTGAGTCACCTGGCAATGTTCTTCTGTCCGTCTCCTGTTGATGTGTAGTGAATGTTCTTAGCTATCATCCTTCTGGAGTGATTGGTTAAGAAAACTATAAGTGCAGTGGTTACACAGTTTAACATGGGTCCTTCTCTACAAATTCTCTGCAACCTAAGATCCAGTATCTCGTTCATTTCAGCCACGGCCTGGCCATGAAACAGTTAACAAAAGTGTTTCTTGGAAATCCTCGTGCCTTTTCTAGGAATATGAACTCCAGAGTGACTGGGGCCCTGGGTAACCGTTGATCCGTTTCCAAGAAAAGTATGTGTGTTTTGATGTAATTGCAGCGAGGGGGCTGCTCTGGAATTCCTGCATGAAATAAGGGTTAAGTTGACTCAATGGCCTGCCATGTGGCAGCCATATAACCATGTCACAAAACAGTCCTTAAACATGTTTGTTTTTGCCAACACTGACTGACTGTTGCAATAGTGAGTCAGCAATCATAATAAGAAAGGCGTGTTTCTGTTCAGTTCGTAACAGAGCGAACTCTCCTCTCCTCTCAAGATCTGTCAGTTTGTGGTTGAGACCAACAGGCAGACTCTTGTTCCCCTCATTTCTCTGTGTTTCTCCCATAGAGAGCTAACTCTCCTCTCCATTTCTCTGTGTTTCTCCCATAGAGAGCTAACTCTCCTCTCCATTTCTCTGTGTTTCTCCCATAGAGAGCTAAGTCTCCTCTCCATTTCTCTGTGTTTCTCCCATAGAGAGCTAACTCTCCTCTCCATTTCTCTGTGTTTCTCCCATAGAGAGCTAACTCTCCTCTCCATTTCTCTGTTCCTCTCCCTCTATACACGTATAGACATGGCTAACTCCTCTGTTCCTCTCCCTCTAAACATGTATAGACATGGCTAACTCCTCTGTTCCTCTCCCTCTAAACATGTATAGACATGGCTAACTCCTCTGTTCCTCTCCCTCTATACATGTATAGACATGGCTAACTCCTCTGTTCCTCTCCCTCTAAACATGTATAGACATGGCTAACTCCTCTGTTCCTCTCCCTCTAAACATGTATAGACATGGCTAACTCCTCTGTTCCTCTCCCTCTAAACATGTATAGACATGGCTAACTCCTCTGTTCCTCTCCCTCTAAACATGTATAGACATGGCTAACTCCTCTGTTCCTCTCCCTCTAAACATGTATAGACATGGCTACCTCCTCTGTTCCTCTCCCTCTAAACATGTATAGACATGGCTAACTCATCTGTTCCTCTCCCTCTCTAGGTGTGTCAGTTTGTGGTCTCGGTCAACGGGCTAAACGTGCTGTCTCTGGACTACAGGACAGTCAGTAACCTCATCCTGACCGGGCCCAGGACCGTTGTCATGGAAGTCATGGAGGAAGCAGATTACTGAGAAGGCAGGCTATCACGTGGCAGGGGGCGCGGCTGAGCAGAGTAGACCCAAGGCAGACCCTAACAACACCATAGAGATAGAAGTGTCTTTATGGAACTCTATGAAAACTCTCTCTAGGGTTCTAACTCTATGAAAACTCTCTCTAGGATTCTAACTCTATGAAAACTCTCTCTAGGGTTCTAACTCTATGAAAACTCTCTAGGTTTCTAACTCTATGAAAACTCTCTCTAGGGTTCTAACTCTATGAAAACTCTCTCTAGGGTTCTAACTCTATGAAAACTCTCTCTAGGGTTCTAACTTTATGAAAACTCTCTAGGGTTCTAACTCTATGAAAACTCTCTCTAGGGTTCTAACTCTATGAAAGGCTCAGTCAAGCTCTGCCAGCCACCACCCACTGTCTCTCTCCTATTGGACACTGCCACCCTCTGTCTCTCTCCTATTGGACACTGCTGCCCTCTGATGGGCTCCAATAGAACTGCTAGGAGAGGAGAGAGGGACATTAGCTACTCTGTTAGATACACGTCTTGTCATTGTCCTCCTGTCTCACCTGTCTAGTTGATGTTGAGACTGGACTGTCCCTGCACTGTTTCTCATAGTAAGGATTGTAACATGTTCTGTACTGTAGTTAGTGCTCCATGATTAGGGGGCTGTGCCCTGCTGTCCCCTTCTGGTTCCTCAGTGTCTCCTGTGGGCTGGGCTGTGTGTTTCTTTACGTATTGATGGTACTACTTACCCATGTGTGAGGCTGTGTGGGCAGAGCCAGATCTGGACCAGTCTAGATCTGCCTGTCTCTCTCTATCCCAGGACGAGATGTGGTGGAGTTGAAAATAAATTGAAGATAGGAGACGGACAGCATATCATCCAGGACAGGAGTGTGAGGTTGAAGACAGCATATCATCCAGGACAGGAGTGTGAGGTTGAAGACAGCATATCATCCAGGACAGGAGTGTGAGGTTGAAGACAGCATATCATCCAGGACAGGAGTGTGAGGTTGAAGACAGCATATCATCCAGGACAGGAGTGTGAAGCGTTATCAAGCCACTGTTCAATCTGCTGCGCCAAATGATAATGCAAACGATATCAAAGTAATCCAAAGCCAGTTACACTGTGTAGTTGTGTATAGATCACTCACTATACATTGGTATGTTGTGTGAAGTTGGCCGTAGAAAACAGGGTTGTTCATGTTTATGCAGGACTAAGTGTTGTCAATGAAGATCTATGTATGGATTTAGGCTGACTAAGGCACTTAAATATGAAAATAACTGTTAGGATCAGTTTGTTTTCTAGTTAAAATGTCAGAACGTTAAGACATCACTATACTGTACCATCCTGCGACCTAAACTTATTCAGAATTATTAACCTGTTTCATTTGCCATCAGACTCTATCTATAAACTATGATCGTATAACAAAAACAATATATGTCAGTATTTGAATAACTATGATGTTAACAGAATCATCTGTAGCTCAGTGTATCAGGGTCAACTGTTGTCTTATGATATCACTTCCTGGTCAGATAATGTAGCCTAGATTCATTGTAAGATTAAAGAATAGCAGTACAAGCTTTACGTTCATGTTCATGTGTCTCAGAGCATACAGTTGAAGTCGGAATTTTACATACACTTAGGTTGAAGTCATTAAAACTCATTTTTCAACCACTCCACAGATTTCATGTTAACAAACTATAGTTTTGGCAAGTCTACTTTGTTCATGACACAAGTCATTCTTCCAACAATTGTTTACAGACAGAATATTTCACTTATAATTCACTATATCACAATTCCAGTGGGTCAGAAGTTTACACACACTAAGTTGACTGTGCCTTTAAACAGCTTGTAAAATTCCAGAAAATGATGTCATGGCTTTAGAAGCTTCTAATAGGCTAATTGACATCATTTGAGTCAATTGGGGGTGTACCTGTGGATGTATTTCAAGGCCTACCTTCAAACTCAGTGCCTCTTTGCGCGACATCATGGGAAAATCTAAATAAATCAGCCAAGACCTCCGAAAAGACCTCCACAAGGCTGGTTCATCCTTGGGTACAAAAAATTGTACGCAAGTATAAACACCATGGGACCACGCAGCCGTCATACCATTCAGGAAGGAGACGAGTTCTGTCTCCTAGAGATGAACGTACTTTGGTGCGAAAAGTGCAAATCAATCCCAGAACAACAGCAAAGCACCTTGTGAAGATGCTGGAGGAAACAGGTACAAAAGTGTCTATATCCACAGTAAAACTAGTCCTATATCGACATAACCTGAAAGGCCGCTCAGCAAGGAAGAAGCCACTGCTCCAAAACCGCCATAAAAAAGCCAGACTACGGTTTGCAACTGCACATGGGGACAAAGATGGTACTTTTTGGAGAAATGTCCTCTGGTCTGATGAAAACAAAATAGAACTGTTTGCCCATAATGACCATCGTTATGTTTGGAGGAAAAAGGGGGAGGCTTGCAAGCTGAAGAACACCATCCCAACCATGAAGCACGGGATTGGCAGCATCATGTTGTGGGGGTGCTTTGCTGCAGGAGGGACTGGTACACTTCACAAAATAGATGGCATCATGAGGAAGGAAAATTATGTGGATATATTGAAACAACATCTCAAGACATCAGTCAGGAAGTTAAAGCTTGGTCGCAAATGGGTCTTCCAAATGGACAATGACCCCAAGCATACTTTCAAAGTTGTGGCAAAATAGCTTAAGGACACCAAAGCCCTGACCTCAATCCTATAGAACATTTGTGGGCAGAAATGAAAAAGCGTGTGCGAGCAAGGAGGCCTACAAACCTGACTCAGTTACACCAGTTCTGTCAGGAGGAATGGGCCAAAATTCACCCAACTTATTGTGGGAAGCTTGTGGAAGGCTACCTGAAACATTTGACCCAAATTTAAAGGCAATGCTACCAAATACTTATTGAGTGTATGTAAGCTTCTGACCCACTGGGAATGTGATGAAAGAAATAAAAGCTCAAATAAATCATTCTCTCTACTATTATTCTGGCATTTCACATTCTTAATATAAAGTGGTGATCCTAACTGACCTAAGACAGGGAGTTTTTACTAGGATTAAATGTCAGGAATTGTGAAAAACTGAGTTTAAATGTATTTGGCTAAGGTGTATGTAAACTTCCTACTTCAACTGTAGGTGTATTTGTTAATTTGGAAAACAACATTTTTTGACAAGTAAGGATTCTATCTCTTATAATGTGCTTAAATGTGTAAAGCAACAAAATGTATAATTCAAGAAACTATGTAAGTGTATGTAGTGCTTGCTTACAATCAAGAGTTCTTTTTCAGGACTGATACAATATCATTGGTTAGCTCTCACGAAGAACATTAGACATCAGTGATTTGGTGAATGGCTGCGTTGCGTGTGGTTTTGTTATAAATGTTTTACCCATTTCTACTCCTCTTGGTTCTGTTATATAAGGAAGAGCTTGTGTTGTTTGGTAAGCAAGGACTTACAGAAATGCAAATTACGATGAGTCATTTATACTTCAGCTCTTTTGGTAACACTTTGCTGAAAGCATCCAGGTAAAATGCATTTTAACTTGTTATTAGGATGAGCCTTTATAATGTCTTATAAGGCTTATAAAATGCTTACAATGTATTATAACTGCATCATAATGCATTATACTTGTGTGCTTTAAACAGACAGAGCTGACGGAGCTGAGAATTCGATCCCTATTGGACTATACTGTGCCATGTTATAAGCTTGAAGCGTTTGCCTTAATAACTTTGATTGGTGGTCATCTAACATTTGAATATCCTCACTATGGAGTCCTCTACTTCCTGGTCTGTCTTACTATACTAACCTTCTGCTGCTTATTCTATGGAGTCCTCTACTTCCTGGTCTGTCTTACTATACTAACCTTCTGCTGCTTATTCTATGGAGTCCTCTACTTCCTGGTCTGTCTTACTATACTAACCTTCTGCTGCTTATTCTATGGAGTCCTCTACTTCCTGGTCTGTCTTACTATACTAACCTTCTGCTGCTTATTCTATGGAGTCCTCTACTTCCTGGTCTGTCTTACTATACTAACCTTCTGCTGCTTATTCTATGGAGTCCTCTACTTCCTGGTCTGTCTTACTATACTAACCTTCTGCTGCTTATTCTATGGAGTCCTCTACTATTTTTCTTGACAATCAGTGGTTTCTTGATACACAAACTCTGCGTTCCAAATGATAGTGCACTTCTTTTGACCCCAATGGGCCCTGGTCAAAAGAAGTGCACTGTACAGGGAATAGGACGCCATCTGAGACGTAACCGAGATCTGAATGGCACATGGACCGACGGCGGTACGGCTAGATCTTTAACCAGCCAAGGACTCTCTGCTTCCTAGAAGGTTTTACTAATGGTAATGAATCAATGACTTTCCAGTTATTATACCTGTCAGTCAGCAGCTCATTTAAAGGGATTCATCATCTACAGATCATTATGTTCAGAATGATCTAGATTGTACAGTCACTTCATGAGCCCAGAGTGTAAGGCGTTAATAGCAGTTAGTGTAGATAGATTTATAAAATACTTTGTGTGAATGAATGAATGAATGAATGAATGTCAGGATAATTAAAATAAATAAGCTCACGTCTGGAACCACATCAGCTACTTTTCAAATGTAAAGTTCATATGTGTTTAATAAACATACTGGTTTGGTTCAAAACTCAGTATATCTTTACTTATTTATGGCGGCATACTTCCTGTTGAAGTTAGTTTGGTCAAATGAGCTAACTAATCATGTATTAATTAATGGTTAGTATATAGTCACAAACTAAGGCCCAGTCCCAAATGGACCACTAGTCCCTATATCAGGTGTATTCAACTCTGACCCTACGAGGTCCCGAACCTGCTGGTTTCTGTTCTACCTGATCATTAATTGTACCCACCTGGTGTTCCAGGTCTACATCAGTACCTGATTAGAGGGGAACAATGAAAAAATGAAGTGGAACTGGCTTCCAGGTCCAGAGTTGAGTTTGAGGGCCCTATGCACTTGTGGAGATCTGAAAGGATTTGGCTAACATAAGCAATATGGTGAAACTTCCACCTAGCCTATCAGAGGGCAAGGTGGAGCTGTTACCAGATTGGTTGCACCTGTCAAATCCCCTCAGATCTCCACAAGTGCGTAGGGTCTAGAGGTCATCTTGGCCAAATCATATTGGCAGTACTCTTCTTTAGTCAGTCAATGTTCCTGTAATGCTTCTGGTTTTGAATGTGTAATGTACTGTATCACCAAAGGGTGGCAGTGTTACACTATATTTGGTCAATATTGGTACACTCCTTACTCTACTCTACACTGATTCTCAATCAGAGTGAGACCTGGCTACAGGCCTTAAAGCCATAGGATCCTCTCCCTCCCACCTACATTACTTCAGGTTAACAGAAGACTTTGTTTGGACATCTAGACTTGTTCCTCTGGTCAAAAGTAGTGCACTAAAGGGAATAGGGTGCAATTTGGGACCTGCGGCCGGGCTAAAGTTCCAGACCTGTCTCTGTCCCACCTCTGTCACAGATCCTTAGGTAAGCCTGAGAGCTGCATCTGCCAAGCCTGAGTCCTACTCCCCCCTAGGCAGCTGGGTACAGAGGAGGGCAGAAGTGTAAGAAATATGGTTCTTGTCTTCTGATAGCTGGGTGTATTGCTGCCATATTGCTTTCACCTGTCCAGCCCCTTCAGATCACTTTGGAATTCATTCAACGATACATTCACTGTCTCTCTGTTTTATTGCACTATTAGTTTCATAGACCTGACAACATTGTCACCTAGCAACCGGTTACAACCAGAGGGACTGAGCGCTGTGGCTGACACCGTGCCAGAGCCAAGAGTTGAGTTCCTGCCCGGCTACAACATCTAATGGACTGTGCAGTCGGGCATCAGATTGCTATATATCATATGATGTGGTTAGCTCAGCTGATATGTTAAGAACCTATCCAGGCGTTTTAAGACCTAGCATGCGCCTGCAGTGTTGTCGAGGAGGAAACGGAGCGAAGCCAAAGACCATCATATAGACTGACATTACAACACCATGGAGGAGGAGGGACTGACACTACAACACCATGGAGGAGGAGGGACTGACACTACAACACCATGGAGGAGGAGGGACTGACACTACATCACCATGGAGGAGGAGGGACTGACACTACAACACCATGGAGGAGGAGGGACTGACACTACAACACCATGGAGGAGGAGGGACTGACACTACATCACCATGGAGGAGGAGGGACTGACACTACAACACCATGGAGGAGGAGGGACTGACACTAAAACACCATGGAGGAAGAGGGACTGACACTACAACACCATGGAGGAGGAGGGACTGACACTACAACACCATGGAGGAGGAGGGACTGACACTACAACACCATGGAGGAGGAGGGACTGACACTACAACACCATGGAGGAGGAGGGACTGACACTACAACACCATGGAGGAGGAGGGACTGACACTAAAACACCATGGAGGAGGAGGGACTGACACTACAACACCATGGAGGAGGAGGGACTGACACTACAACACCATGGAGGAGGAGGGACTGACACTACATCACCATGGAGGAGGAGGGACTGACACTACAACCAGACAGATATTTCTATGGATGAGCTTTATCAGATGGAAGAAGCATCAGATTGTAAACCATACACAGCCTCTGCTCTTCCCCAGATGGCAGATATACTGTATCAACCAGGAAATAACAGCAGCTTTTTTCCAGAAGGTATGTGTGGTGGGTAGAATAGCATGACAACGATAGAATGAAATAAAAACACTACCCATACCAAAGATAATAGTCCTTGGTATGGGTAGTGTCCAGTCTGCTTGTAGCCTTGCCAGCCAGCCTGATCTCACCAGGCTACATGAATGGTTCACTACACAGGTACTGATAGTGTAGCAGTAATCAGTCTGGTAATAAGAGACTACAGATACTGATAGATAGTGTAGCAGTAATCAGTCTGGTAATTAGAGGCTACAGATACTGATAGATAGTGTAGCAGTAATCAGTCTGGTAATAAGAGGCTACAGATACTGATAGATAGTGTAGCAGTAATCAGTCTGGTAATTAGAGGCTACAGATACTGACAGATAGTGTAGCAGTAATCAGTCTGGTAATAAGAGACTACAGATACTGACAGATAGTGTAGCAGTAATCAGTCTGGTAATAAGAGACTACAGATACTGACAGATAGTGTAGCAGTAATCAGTCTGGAAATAAGAGACTACAGATACTGATAGATAGTGTAGCAGTAATCAGTCTGGTAATAAGAGACTACAGATACTGATAGATAGTGTAGCAGTAATCAGTCTGGTAATTAGAGGCTACAGATACTGATAGATAGTGTAGCAGTAATCAGTCTGGTAATAAGAGACTACAGATACTGATAGATAGTGCAGCAGTAATCAGTCTGGTAATTAGAGGCTACAGATACTGATAGATAGTGTAGCAGTAATCAGTCTGGTAATTAGAGGCTACAGATACTGATAGATAGTGTAGCAGTAATCAGTCTGGAAATAAGAGACTACAGATACTGATAGATAGTGTAGCAGTAATCAGTCTCGTAATAAGAGGCTACAGATACTGATATATAGTGTAGCAGTAATCAGTCTGGTAATTAGAGGCTACAGATACTGATAGTGTAGCAGTAATCAGTCTGGTAATAAGAGACTACAGATACTGATAGATAGTGTAGCAGTAATCAGTCTGGTAATAAGAGACTACAGATACTGATAGTGTAGCAGTAATCAGTCTGGTAATAATAGACTACAGATACTGATAGATAGTGTAGCAGTAATCAGTCTGGTAATAAGAGACTACAGATACTGATAGATAGTGTAGCAGTAATCAGTCTGGAAATAAGAGACTACAGATACTGATAGATAGTGTAGCAGTAATCAGTCTGGTAATAAGAGACTACAGATACTGATAGATAGTGTAGCAGTAATCAGTCTGGTAATTAGAGGCTACAGATACTGATATTGTAGCAGTAATCAGTCTGGTAATAAGAGGCTACAGATAGTGATAGATAGTGTAGCAGTAATCAGTCTGGTAATTAGAGGCTACAGATACTGATAGATAGTGTTGCAGTAATCAGTGTGGTAATAAGAGGCTACAGATACTGATAGTGCAGCAGTAATCAGTCTGGTAATTAGAGGCTACAGATACTGATAGTGTAGCAGTAATCAGTCTGGTAATTAGAGGCTACAGATACTGATATATAGTGTAGCAGTAATCAGTCTGGTAATAAGAGGCTACAGATACTGATAATGCAGCAGTAATCAGTCTGGTAATAAGAGGCTAGTCTGCTTGTGCTGTAAGAGCCAACTCCTATGTGTTTTTTTGTTGTCATGGGAGCAGTTGGCTACAGCACATACAGAATGGGCCCAGGTTACAGAATGAATCATGTTAACAGCCTAAAATATGTAGGCATCATGGATGCCAAACAAGCTTTACCTCAGAAAACAAATCCCTTGATTATTCAGGAGATTATGTTCTATTTGACTGACTTACTATATTCCATCATTGCCATGCAGATCTATTAGCAGAGGGGCTTGTTGATGTTTTTGAAAAGTGAAATATAGTCTGGCCACTCTGGCCAACAACGACCAGTAACGAAATGTTGATTCACCGACTGTTTGAAAAACACAAAGCAAGCACCTCAGTACATGAACAATTACTCCTTATATGCAGATGAGAAACATTTTAAACCCTCTGTAAAAAATAGTGTGTAAATAGTCATTAAACAGCAGAAAAATATTTACGGTCTGTCGCAAAGACAAATCCAATACCATACAAAGTGCTGATTTATTGTGACATTTTAGGGTCAGAATGAGTATGTGTTGTTAGGCCTGTGTGGGGAAAATGACCCCAATAACCCCCTTGAATAACCATTCAACAAAAATAGTTTCAAATACTTTCACATGGAGAGATCTGAGTTATGAAATGATTGAAGAGTGATTTAAAGCAGTGTTTTGAGGTATTGGGCGCGTTCCTCTGCCAAGGCAACCCAATGATATGTTATAACAATCTGTCAGTCGATGACATAGTTGATGACACAGCCAATGATGTGGCACGCAACCATTGGTTAATGCATGCAACGTCTAAGCAGGGGAACACAACCATTCTCACCTCCTAAAGGTCATAGGTCAGAGGTGAGTGTGTTAGGTCTGTGGGGGGAATGACCCAATCACTTCCTGTCATGACCATGACCCCTGTCAGTCCTGACAACCTCCGTCCCGACCACAACCCCTAAACAACTCCTATAGCCACTAGACAACTCCTCCTATTATATAGCCACTACAAAACTCCTCCTCCTATATAGCCACTAGACAACTCCTCCTATTATATAGCCACTAGACAACTCCTCCTCCTATATAGCCACTAGACAACTCCTCCTATTATATAGCCACTACAAAACTCCTCCTATTATATAGCCACTAGACAACTCCTCCTATTATATAGCTACTAGACAACTCCTCCTATTATATAGCCACTAGACAACTCCTCCTATTATATAGCTACTAGACAACTCCTCCTATTATATAGCTACTAGACAACTCCTCCTATTATATAGCTACTAGACAACTCCTCCTATTATATAGCCACTAGAAAACTCCTCCTATTATATAGCCACTAGACAACTCCTCCTATTATATAGCTACTAGACAACTCCTCCTATTATATAGCCACTAGACAACTCCTCCTATTATATAGCTACTGGACAACTCCTCCTATTATATAGCCACTAGACAACTCCTCCTATTATATAGCTACTGGACAACTCCTCCTATTATATAGCCACTAGACAACTCCTCCTATTATATAGCCACTAGACAACTCCTCCTATTATATAGCTACTGGACAACTCCTCCTATTATATAGCTACTAGACAACTCCTCCTATTATATAGCTACTAGACAACTCCTCCTATTATATAGCCACTAGACAACTCCTCCTATTATATAGCTACTAGACAACTCCTCCTATATAGCCACTAGACAACTCCTCCTATTATATAGCTACTAGACAACTCCTCCTATTATATAGCCACTATACAACTCCTCCTATATAGCCATTGTGTAGGTCTTACAGGATGAGATGGGTATAAACAATATGGCGGAACTTCTTCTTAGCCTATCAGAGGGCAAGTTGGGACTCAGCCTAATATCATATTTTTTAGTTATTATATTCATTAGGATGCTGCCCAGGCACAACACAACAAATAAAATACATAATATACATAAATATACATACATATCACTACATTTACATTACAATGTAGCCATTCTCCCATCCAGAGCGACCCACATCTAGTGCATTCCATTTCAGATGGAGCCAGGCGAGACAACCATGTATCTCAACCACGTATCACATACATAATACAATACATAATACAATACATGATACAATGCTAAATACAATACATAATACACAACATAATAAACAACATAATACAATACAAAATACAATACCAAATACAATACAAAATACAAGACATAATACAATACATAATACAATACATAATACAATACATAATACAATACAAAATACAATACATCATACAATACATAATAAAATGCTAAATACAATACATAATACAATACATAATACAATGCTAAATACAATACATAATACAATGCTAAATACAATAATTAATACAATACATAATACAATACATAATACAATACATAATACAATACATAATACAATGCTAAATACAATAATTAATACAATACATAATACAATATATAATACAATGCTAAATACAATACAAAATACAATACATAATACAATACATGATACAATGCTAAATACAATACATAATACACAACATAATAAACTACATAATACAATACCAAATACAATACAAAATACAATACATAATACAATACATAATAAAATGCTAAATACAATACATAATACAATGCTAAATACAATAATTAATACAATACATAATACAATATATAATACAATTATAAATACAATACACAATTCAATACGTAATACAATACATAATACAATGCTAAATACAATACAAAATGCATACAAATGTCTGTGTGTCTCTTCACAGTCTAAAGATGTCTGTGTGTCTCTTCACAGTCTAAAGATGTCTGTATGTCTCTTCACAGTCTAAAAATGTCTGTCCCTTCACAGTCTAAAGATGTCTGTGTCTCTTCACAGTCTAAAAATGTCTGTCTCTTCACAGTCTAAAGATGTCTATGTCTCTTCACAGTCTAAAAATGTCTGTGTCTCTTCACAGTCTAAAAATGTCTGTGTCTCTTCACAGTCTAAAAATGTCTGTCTCTTCACAGTCTAAAAATGTCTGTCTCTTCACAGTCTAAAAATGTCTGTCTCTTCACAGTCTAAAAATGTCTGTGTCTCTTCACAGTCTAAAAATGTCTGTGTCTCTTCACAGTCTAAAAATGTCTGTGTCTCTTCACAGTCTAATAATGTCTGTGTCTCTTCACAGTCTAAAAATGTCTGTGTCTCTTCACAGTCTAAAAACGTCTGTGTCTCTTCACAGTCTAAAAATGTCTGTCTCTTCACAGTCTAAAAATGTCTGTGTCTCTTCACAGTCTAAAAATGTCTGTGTCTCTTCACAGTCTAATAATGTCTGTGTCTCTTCACAGTCTAAAAATGTCTGTCTCTTCACAGTCTAAAAATGTATGTGTCTCTTCACAGTCTAAAAATGTCTGTCTCTTCACAGTCTAAAAATGTCTGTGTCTCTTCACAGTCTAAAAATGTCTGTCTCTTCACAGTCTAAAAATGTCTGTCTCTTCACAGTCTAAAAATGTTTGTCTCTTCACAGTCTAAAAATGTCTGTGTCTCTTCACAGTCTAAAAATGTCTGTCTCTTCACAGTCCCCGTCTTGCCATAAGGTGTTTTTTTTTATCCGTTTTTTGCAATATGTGCTGCTCTGTTCTGGAACAACTGCAAATGTTCTCCTTTGCTGCACCTGACCACACAACTGGACAGTAGTCCAGGCGCAACAAACTAAGGGCCTGTAGGACCTGCCTGGTTAACTGAGATATCCAGAAAGCAGAGCAATGCTGTATCATGAACAGACCTCTTCCCATTGAGTCTATACAGTATGTTTCGACTATGATACCGTAGCTTGCTATCTAGGGTTACACCCAGAAGTTTGGTCTCAATATTGTGAGTACCTATCATATCCTTTCATATCTATATGAAGTCCCTATACCACAACCACATCTGGCCTCTTGACCCTCCCAGCTCCCGCTCAGCCCAGTCCAAGCTCTTCTCTATCCCGGCACCCCAATGGTGGAACCAGCTTCTTCCTGAAGCTAGGAGGGGTGGCTACTTTAAAGACATTTGTTTAACACTTTTTTGGTTTCTACATGATTCCATATGTGTTATTTCAGTGTTGATGTCTTCACTATTATTCTACAATGTAGAAAATAGTCAAAATAAAGAAATGAGTTGGTGTGTCCAAATGTTTGACTGGTACTGTATATATACAGCATATATTTACTAATAACTTTGACAAATCTCCTTTTGCCGACCCCGGGATAAGGGTTGTTTCTGGACAGGAGCTGTGTCTACACAGCTGCATTCTTCAGCACCAAGTCTTCCTGTTGAAACACATTCACCTCCTCCTCTTCTATAGAAGTCAGTAATGAGTAAACTACAGGAAGCTTTCATTGTAGGTTTAGGTGTGACTGACTAGCTGTCTCCCCCTGTAGATATATCTCACTAGTCACACTACCCTGATCACACTGACAGACATATCTGTTTCTTCATACCCTCCACTTCAACTAAGAGGTGTATTCATGAAACTAAACCCCACTTCAATGGTTGTTTGCTTTGTTACAGCATGCATGCTGCAAACTCACACAGAGGGCTACACAAAGAAACAAAGAAGCCCCGACCCTTGAACCCAGGTCCAGCCAATTACAAGATGGAGGACAAATACCAGGGTTGTGTTGTGGAGCTGAGTGACTGTAGTGTCCAGACCTAATGATAAGGCCACAATCCATCGTTATTACCCGTCTTTACTGGGCTTGTTATTTGGGAGAAAGACATTGAGAGTGTGAGAGAGCTGGCCGTTCCAGAGCCCCAGGGGCGTGTTGAGAGTGTGAGAGAGCTGGCCGTTCCAGAGCCCCAGGAGCGTGTCCCAAACGGCATCCTATTCCCTTTATGGTGCCCATAGGGCTCTGGTCAAAAGTAGTGAACTACAGTATATAGGGAATAGGGTGCCATTTGGGTCGCAGTTCCAGACATACTGTAGAAAATGGAAACAGGTGTCACTTGATTGAACTGAAGTGACCGTCATCCATACTGTGGAAATGTACTGACTCCCCCAACCCCCCCCCCCCTCCCCCCCTTAAATAAAGGTAAAATGTGCATACTAGAAATGGTAAAACAATGAAGTTGGGTATGTTTCCATTGTCTACAGTATGTCTGGAACTGGTCCCAGGACATGCTGCTACTGGTCCTATGACCTTCCCTGGGGAAGAGAACAAGAGGACAGGAGATGGACACTGGTTATGTCCCAAATGGCACCCTATTCCCTATATAGTGCACTACTTTTGACCACGGCTCATACTGTATGTAACCCAGTGTGAACCAGCATGACAATCTCTCATATTTAAAACCCTTCCAGGTCAGAGGTGAGAAAACGATGTGACATCATAATCTGACAGGACGGAAAGAATTCTGGGAATGAGGACAAGAAGTAGTGTGTGTGTGTGTATGTGTGTGTGTGTGTGTGTGTGTGTGTGTGTGTGTGTGTGTGTGTCACACATTTCCCACACAAACATGTCACACTTTACATTGAGTTGTATTGTTTTTATTGTGGTGCTACAGAACAGTAGTTTGAATAAGAAGTCAGAATAGCCTGCGGTAGCTAAACGGACTGTTGAATCCCAATGACCTTCAATTCTTAATGACGGAGACAGGCTGCACAGAGAGAACCATATGGTTGAGGCTCAATGAACTCTGGATCAACTCTAAGGCTGCTTTCCAAATGGCACCTTATTCCCTACATATTGCACTACGTTTAGGGCTCTGGTCAAACATAGTGCAATGTGTAGGGAATATGGTGCCATTTGGGCCTCAAAACTAATGTATTTATTCATCCAATATTTGGTTCTGTTCAGGAGGCGGTTCATGCGGAGTGCAGATCTGTTGTTCAACTCGATCCTGGGGTCCTGAGAGGAGCTGTCAGTCACTCCTGGTCCGCTGGGGGGAGGGGGGGAGGGAGAGAGGGAGAGAGGGAGAGAGGGAGAGAGAGAGAGAGACGGAGAGAGACAGAGACAGAGAAATATTACGTTTCTCTATTTGTTCTGAACAATGCTGAGTTGTGGTGATTGTTGTTTTTGTGTTGCTAGGAGACACATAGACAGACTCAAACTCATACAAATCATTAATGCTTAGCTTGTTGAAATGTAATTGGGTACTTTGGGTCGAAGTTAAAAGATCACAGCCACTCGTACTCCTAAGGAAAGTTTTCAATGCAACATTAATTAGAAAGGTAGAAAAATGTCTCACTAACTATATTTTCCCAAAGTGAACAACTGGTGGGCTTTTCTCATTGAAGTCTGTAATGTTGTGCTGCATGTACAGTTGTCCAGAACAGGGAACCATGTCTAATGTGTAGAGGGCCCAGTAGAGATATAAGGAACCATGTCTAATGTGTAGAGGGCCCA
The DNA here is from genome assembly GCA_023634145.1 of Thymallus thymallus. Lineage (NCBI taxonomy): Eukaryota > Metazoa > Chordata > Actinopteri > Salmoniformes > Salmonidae > Thymallus > Thymallus thymallus. The sequence continues at coordinate 33,050,342 of CM042415.1, read as the reverse complement.
GTAGAGATATAAGGAACCATGTCTAATGTGTAGAGGGCCCAGTAGAGATATAAGGAACCATGTCTAATGTGTAGAGGGCCCAGCAGATAAGGAACCATGTCTAATGTGTAGAGGGCCCAGGAGATATACTGTATAAGGAACCAGGTCTAATGTGTAGAGGGCCCAGTAGAGATTTAAGGAACCATGTCTAATGTGTCGAGGGCCCAGGAGATATATAAGGAACCAGGTCTAATGTGTAGAGGGCCCAGGAGATATACTGTATAAGGAACCAGGTCTAATGTGTAGAGGGCCCAGTAGAGATTTAAGGAACCATGTCTAATGTGTAGATGGCCCAGGAGAGATATAAGGAACCAGGTCTAATGTGTAGAGGGCCCAGGAGATATACTGTATAAGGAAGCAGGTCTAATGTGTCGAGGGCCCAGGACATATACTGTATAAGGAAGCAGGTCTAATGGTTCGAGGGCCCAGGAGATATACTGTATAAGGAAGCAGGTCTAATGTGTCGAGGGCCCAGGAGATATACTGTATAAGGAAGCAGGTCTAATGTGTCGAGGGCCCAGGAGATATACTGTATAAGGAAGCAGGTCTAATGTGTCGAGGGCCCAGGAGATATACTGTATAAGGAACCAGGTCTAATGTGTAGAGGGCCCAGTAGAGATATAAGGAACCATGTCTAATGTGTAGAGGGCCCAGGAGAGATATAAGGAACCATGTCTAATGTGTAGAGGGCCCAGCAGATAAGGAACCATGTCTAATGTGTAGAGGGCCCAGGAGATATACTGTATAAGGAACCAGGTCTAATGTGTAGAGGGCCCAGGAGATATATAAGGAACCAGGTCTAATGTGTAGAGGGCCCAGGAGATATACTGTATAAGGAACCAGGTCTAATGTGTAGAGGGCCCAGTAGAGATTTAAGGAACCATGTCTAATGTGTAGATGGCCCAGGAGAGATATAAGGAACCATGTCTAATGTGTAGAGGGCCCAGGAGATATACTGTATAAGGAACCAGGTCTAATGTGTAGAGGGCCCAGGAGATATATAAGGAACCAGGTCTAATGTGTAGAGGGCCCAGGAGATATACTGTATAAGGAACCAGGTCTAATGTGTAGAGGGCTCAGGAGACATATACTGTATAAGGAACCAGGTCTAATGTGTAGAGGGCCCAGGAGATATACTGTATAAGGAAGCAGGTCTAATGTGTCGAGGACCCATGAGATATACTGTATAAGGAAGCAGGTCTAATGTGTCGAGGGCCCAGGAGATATACTGTATAAGGAACCAGATCTAATGTGTAGAGGGCCCTGGAGATATACTGTATACGGAAGCAGGTCTAATGTGTCGAGGGCCCAGGAGGTATACTGTATAAGGAAGCAGGTCTAATGTGTCGAGGGCCCAGGAGACATATACTGTATAAGGAAGCAGGTCTAATGTGTCGAGGGCCCAGGAGACATATACTGTATAAGGAAGCAGGTCTAATGTGTGGAGGGCCCAGGAGATATACTGTATAAGGAAGCAGGTCTAATGTGTGGAGGGCCCAGGAGATGCACTGTATAAGGAAGCAGGTCTAATGTGTCGAGGGCCCAGGAGATATACTGTATAAGGAAGCAGGTCTAATGTGTCGAGGGCCCAGGAAATATATAAGGAATCAGGTCTAATGTGTAGAGGGCCCAGGAGATATACTGTATAAGGAACCAGGTCTAATGTGTAGAGGGCCCAGGAGACATATACTGTATAAGGAACCAGGTCTAATGTGTAGAGGGCCCAGGAGATATACTGTATAAGGAAGCAGGTCTAATGTGTCGAGGGCCCAGGACATATACTGTATAAGGAAGCAGGTCTAATGGTTCGAGGGCCCAGGAGATATACTGTATAAGGAAGCAGGTCTAATGTGTCGAGGGCCCAGGAGATATACTGTATAAGGAAGCAGGTCTAATGTGTCGAGGGCCCAGGAGATATACTGTATAAGGAAGCAGGTCTAATGTGTCGAGGGCCCAGGATATATACTGTATAAGGAAGCAGGTCTAATGTGTCGAGGGCCCAGGAGATATACTGTATAAGGAAGCAGGTCTAATGTGTCGAGGGCCCAGGATATATACTGTATAAGGAAGCAGGTCTAATGTGTCGAGGACCCATGAGATATACTGTATAAGGAAGCAGGTCTAATGTGTCGAGGGCCCAGGAGATATACTGTATAAGGAACCAGATCTAATGTGTAGAGGGCCCTGGAGATATACTGTATACGGAAGCAGGTCTAATGTGTCGAGGGCCCAGGAGGTATACTGTATAAGGAAGCAGGTCTAATGTGTCGAGGGCCCAGGAGACATATACTGTATAAGGAAGCAGGTCTAATGTGTCGAGGGCCCAGGAGACATATACTGTATAAGGAAGCAGGTCTAATGTGTGGAGGGCCCAGGAGATATACTGTATAAGGAAGCAGGTCTAATGTGTGGAGGGCCCAGGAGATGCACTGTATAAGGAAGCAGGTCTAATGTGTCGAGGGCCCAGGAGATATACTGTATAAGGAAGCAGGTCTAATGTGTCGAGGGCCCAGGAAATATATAAGGAATCAGGTCTAATGTGTAGAGGGCCCAGGAGATATACTGTATAAGGAACCAGGTCTAATGTGTAGAGGGCCCAGGAGACATATACTGTATAAGGAACCAGGTCTAATGTGTAGAGGGCCCAGGAGATATACTGTATAAGGAAGCAGGTCTAATGTGTCGAGGGCCCAGGACATATACTGTATAAGGAAGCAGGTCTAATGGTTCGAGGGCCCAGGAGATATACTGTATAAGGAAGCAGGTCTAATGTGTCGAGGGCCCAGGAGATATACTGTATAAGGAAGCAGGTCTAATGTGTCGAGGGCCCAGGAGATATACTGTATAAGGAAGCAGGTCTAATGTGTCGAGGGCCCAGGATATATACTGTATAAGGAAGCAGGTCTAATGTGTCGAGGGCCCAGGAGATATACTGTATAAGGAAGCAGGTCTAATGTGTCGAGGGCCCAGGATATATACTGTATAAGGAAGCAGGTCTAATGTGTCGAGGGCCCAGGAGATATACTGTATAAGGAAGCAGGTCTAATGTGTCGAGGGCCCAGGATATATACTGTATAAGGAAGCAGGTCTAATGTGTCGAGGGCCCAGGATATATACTGTATAAGGAAGCAGGTCTAATGTGTGAGGGCCCAGGAGATATACTGTATAAGGAAGCAGGTCTAATGTGTCGAGGGCCCAGGATATATACAGTATAAGGAAGCAGGTCTAATGTGTAGAGGGCCCAGGAGATATACTGTATAAGGAAGCAGGTCTAATGTGTCGAGGGCCCAGGAGATATACTGTATAAGGAACCAGATCTAATGTGTAGAGGGCCCTGGAGATATACTGTATACGGAAGCAGGTCTAATGTGTCGAGGGCCCAGGAGGTATACTGTATAAGGAAGCAGGTCTAATGTGTCGAGGGCCCAGGAGACATATACTGTATAAGGAAGCAGGTCTAATGTGTGGAGGGCCCAGGAGATATACTGTATAAGGAAGCAGGTCTAATGTGTGGAGGGCCCAGGAGATATACTGTATAAGGAAGCAGGTCTAATGTGTCGAGGGCCCAGGAGATATACTGTATAAGGAAGCAGGTCTAATGTGTCGAGGGCCCAGGAAATATATAAGGAATCAGGTCTAATGTGTAGAGGGCCCAGGAGATATACTGTATAAGGAACCAGGTCTAATGTGTAGAGGGCCCAGGAGACATATACTGTATAAGGAACCAGGTCTAATGTGTAGAGGGCCCAGGAGATATACTGTATAAGGAAGCAGGTCTAATGTGTCGAGGGCCCAGGACATATACTGTATAAGGAAGCAGGTCTAATGTGTCGAGGGCCCAGGAGATATACTGTATAAGGAAGCAGGTCTAATGTGTCGAGGGCCCAGGAGATATACTGTATAAGGAAGCAGGTCTAATGTGTCGAGGGCCCAGGATATATACTGTATAAGGAAGCAGGTCTAATGTGTCGAGGGCCCAGGATATATACTGTATAAGGAAGCAGGTCTAATGTGTCGAGGGCCCAGGAGATATACTGTATAAGGAAGCAGGTCTAATGTGTCGAGGGCCCAGGATATATACTGTATAAGGAAGCAGGTCTAATGTGTCGAGGGCCCAGGAGATATACTGTATAAGGAAGCAGGTCTAATGTGTCGAGGGCCTAGGATATATACTGTATAAGGAAGCAGATCTAATGTGTCGAGGGCCCAGGATATATACTGTATAAGGAAGCAGGTCTAATGTGTGAGGGCCCAGGAGATATACTGTATAAGGAAGCAGGTCTAATGTGTCGAGGGCCCAGGATATATACTGTATAAGGAAGCAGGTCTAATGTGTCGAGGGCCCAGGAGATATACTGTATAAGGAAGCAGGTCTAATGTGTCGAGGGCCTAGGATATATACTGTATAAGGAAGCAGGTCTAATGTGTCGAGGGCCCAGGATATATACTGTATAAGGAAGCAGGTCTAATGTGTGAGGGCCCAGGAGATATACTGTATAAGGAAGCAGGTCTAATGTGTCGAGGGCCCAGGATATATACTGTATAAGGAAGCAGGTCTAATGTGTAGAGGGCCCAGGAGATACACTGTATAAGGAAGCAGGTCTAATGTGTTGAGGGCCCAGGATATATACTGTATAAGGAAGCAGGTCTAATGTGTCGAGGGCCCAGGATATATACTGTATAAGGAAGCAGGTCTAATGTGTCGAGGGCCCAGGAGATATACTGTATAAGGAAGCAGGTCTAATGTGTGGAGGGCCCAGGAGATATACTGTATAAGGAAGCAGGTCTAATGTGTCGAGGGCCTAGGATATATACTGTATAAGGAAGCAGGTCTAATGTGTCGAGGGCCCAGGATATATACTGTATAAGGAAGCAGGTCTAATGTGTGAGGGCCCAGGAGATATACTGTATAAGGAAGCAGGTCTAATGTGTCGAGGGCCCAGGATATATACTGTATAAGGAAGCAGGTCTAATGTGTAGAGGGCCCAGGAGATACACTGTATAAGGAAGCAGGTCTAATGTGTTGAGGGCCCAGGATATATACTGTATAAGGAAGCAGGTCTAATGTGTCGAGGGCCCAGGATATATACTGTATAAGGAAGCAGGTCTAATGTGTCGAGGGCCCAGGAGATATACTGTATAAGGAAGCAGGTCTAATGTGTGGAGGGCCCAGGAGATATACTGTATAAGGAAGCAGGTCTAATGTGTGGAGGGCCCAGGAGATATACTGTATAAGGAAGCAGGTCTAATGTGTGGAGGGCCCAGGAGATATACTGTATAAGGAAGCAGGTCTAATGTGTGGAGGGCCCAGGAGATATACTGTATAAGGAAGCAGGTCTAATGTGTCGAGGGCCTAGGATATATACTGTATAAGGAAGCAGGTCTAATGTGTCGAGGGCCCAGGATATATACTGTATAAGGAAGCAGGTCTAATGTGTGAGGGCCCAGGAGATATACTGTATAAGGAAGCAGGTCTAATGTGTCGAGGGCCCAGGATATATACTGTATAAGGAAGCAGGTCTAATGTGTAGAGGGCCCAGGAGATACACTGTATAAGGAAGCAGGTCTAATGTGTTGAGGGCCCAGGATATATACTGTATAAGGAAGCAGGTCTAATGTGTCGAGGGCCCAGGATATATACTGTATAAGGAAGCAGGTCTAATGTGTCGAGGGCCCAGGAGATATACTGTATAAGGAAGCAGGTCTAATGTGTGGAGGGCCCAGGAGATATACTGTATAAGGAAGCAGGTCTAATGTGTGGAGGGCCCAGGAGATATACTGTATAAGGAAGCAGGTCTAATGTGTGGAGGGCCCAGGAGATATACTGTATAAGGAAGCAGGTCTAATGTGTGGAGGGCCCAGGAGAGCTCCAGAGCCTAGTGTTTTATCAGGCAGTGCAGGGCTTGGATACGGCACACAGAGACCTGTTGTAGAACAGGACAAACGTCACACAGATTCTTTCAAACCTCAAACGCTCCACTTCTGTTTGAAGCTACCTGGCTGTGATTACTGCTGTTTTCTACTATGGTGGATGAGACCCAGCATTTGTACTTTTTTATGCAAAGGAAATAAACCTGTTACAACACAGCTGGTATCCAATACACACACAACACATGGGAAAGTTCTTGGGGTTCTTCTGGTTTTAGGGAAAATATCTGTTACTATCCACTATACAGTTGACAATACTTAATAAGGTAGCCTGATAGTTCTCTCTCTCTCTCTCTTTCTCTTTCTCTCTCCCTCAATTCAATTCAATTCAATTCAATTCAATTCAATTCAATTAAAGGGCTTGACTGGCATGGGAAACATATGTTAACTCTCTCTCTCCCCACACACACACAACCCCCCCACCCCCACACAGACATTCCGTATATTCAGCAGCATCTCATTGCAGTGTGGTAGTGTTGAAATTAACTGATTCCTACCTAGTCAAAGATAGATGAGGTGACAAGCACCATTGTGACTGTCATACCATCTGGGTCTGGGTTTCCCCCTCTCTCTCTGGGAGGGTCTGGGTTTCCCCTTCTCTCTCTGGGAGCGGCTGGGAGGGTCTGGGAGGGGAGCGGTGTTAGGAGGACAGACACTACCACACATCATTACAGTGTGCCTCTGGGATGGACTCGGAACGATGGATGGGAGGTGGTGAGGGAAAGAGGAGGAGGGGCATGGCTCGATAAGGTACATGGTGTGGACTGTAGTCTATACCAGAGCCGCAATGCATGCAATGCTGTACAATTCCCTATTTCCCACGTTTCAAATTCCGCTGTCCCAAAAGACAAATGAACTAAAATAAGCCCCTATTCCTAGGTAATATACGAATGTTCATTCCATATTACGCAACAGTCATTCAGGAATAACTTAGTGTAGATGTCATTTAGAAATATATAGTAACTTGGTGCGTTCACACCCTCACAGCACCAGAGCGCGCGCATCAGAATTTGCAGAAGCACCTGCTCAGCTTCCACAGTTCCAATCCAGTCGGTGTCAGACATAACTATGCTATAAAAACTAACCATAGAGCTAACTGACCATTCCCTGAGTGTTGAAAACTAGATTCGCTTACAAGTCGTTTCCCTGACATGTCCTGTGGAGGCAACGTGCCTGAGGGTTTTTGTCGAATTCCACCCTCCCGTTTCGCTCGGTCCTTCTGTGCAGCAGCAATTGGTCGATTTTTTTTTAGTTCCGTCTGTCTACAGGATGAAATGAGGTGAAGGAAGTAGAGGGGGATGAATAGCCGAAGGGATGGGTGAATAACGACGCAAGAAACACCCACCACCAGTTTTAGTCTGGACTGACTGACGGAATAGTTGCCTGAGAGACGGTGAGACAGAACAGGGAGACAGACATACGCTCTTGGGATTGAGAGGATCAACTGGGACTAGGAGCGTTTAGGATTTGATGATTTGTGAGTTATGGATTGCTATTTCATTAATTCAGTATGGAATTTGTTTTGTTTGGAGTGCTTAGCCTATATTTATTATAAGCCTTGACTCAAGGTTGACTTGATCAAGTATACTGATCAATTACCAAATTAATTGTAAACGAATTGAAAGTTATAGAATTGAACTAAACTTGTGTGCAATCTTCTCATAAGTTTCCTGTCGGTTGCACAAGTTAACGATTAACTTTTGAAGTAGGCACTCCATCTTTGGTGTAGGGAAAATGTGACAGTTGCACAACTGGAGTGATTTAAACCATTCAAATATTTGTTGTGTGCCTATAAATCAAGTCAGAATGTATTTTATGTATTACTAACTATCATTATTATGGTCTTCATTGAATTTCATTGTAAATACAAAAAACGAAATATGTCTATTTTCCAGTTGTTTCCAGGGCGACAAGATGTGTCTCGTCTCTAATCTTCTATTGATGTGTAGGCTTCATATTTCAGATTGAGGAGGGTTCTTTGATTGGACTGCGTTTAGGGATTACTACTTCAAGAGTTTCATCAGCAGTTTCTGCTTTATATTGAATGTGCTGATTCGTGTATATTTCCTCTTTTGAAGAATAATTGGCCATAAGGGTTTACAAATAGAAAAAAAAAAATCCAATGTTTGTCAGAAAGTATTTACTTCCTTCTGGACACAAACTGGTTCAATCAACGTTGTTTCCAAGTAATTTAAACAACAAAAAGTAAATGTGAAAAGGTTGAATCAATGTGGGAAACTGTCATCAAATTGTCAAAAAGAAATCAATGTACTTTTAACCTAAATCCAATGACATGATGACATTTTGTGTTGATTTCACGTTGACAACTCAACCAAATGTAAATCAAGTAGAAAGTTTAGCAAAGAATGGTTTTGAAGAAAACGTTTTATGCTTTTGCTTCTATAAAATAGGGTTAGGGTTAGGGTTGTCAATGTCCAGGCTAAGTTTGATGAACACAGATGCCAATATTATGATGTACTGTATCTCTGTATCTAAAGACACATTTTAAAACTTTATTCACTTATATTTCCAGGGATGTTGTTTGGAAATCTATTTTCAACATCAATGCTGTTTGAGTATATAATGAATGCATTGAATATATTCATAGAGAAAAAATACACAAGTGAGTAAAACTCATAATTTTTTGCCTACCGCCCTACAGTAGTCTTATGTGGCAGTACTGTAGACTACTGCCCTACAGTAGTCTTATGTGGCAGTACTGTAGACTACTGCCCTACATATGTGGCAGTCCTGTAGACTACTGCCCTACAGTAGTCTTATGTGACAGTACTGTAGCCTACTGCCCTACAGTAGTCTTATGTGGCAGTACTGTAGACTACTGCCCTACAGTAGTCTTATGTGGCAGTACTGTAGACTACTTCCCTACAGTAGTCTTATGTGGCAGTACTGTAGACTACTGCCCTACAGTACAGTAGTCTTATGTGGCAGTACTGTAGACTACTGCCCTACAGTAGTCTTATGTGGCAGTACTGTAGACTACTGCCCTACAGTAGTCCTATGTGGCAGTACTGTAGACTACTGCCCTACAGTAGTCCTATGTGGCAGTACTGTAGACTACTGCCCTACAGTAGTCTTATGTGGCAGTACTGTAGACTACTGCCCTACAGTAGTCCTATGTGGCAGTACTGTAGACTACTGCCCTACAGTAGTCCTATGTGGCAGTACTGTAGACTACTGCCCTACAGTAGTCTTATGTGGCAGTACTGTAGCCAACTGCCCTACAGTAGTCTTATGTGGCAGTACTGTAGACTACTGCCCTACAGTAGTCTTATGTGGCAGTACTGTAGACTACTGCCCTACAGTAGTCTTATGTGGCAGTACTGTAGACTACTGCCCTACAGTAGTCTTATGTGGCAGTACTGTAGACTACTGCCCTACAGTAGTCCTATGTGGCAGTACTGTATTCACTTCCTCCATTCATGTGCTGCTGTTACAATCTGTCTGTCTATTCAAAACCTTAATGATGAGTGACAGACAAGTTGAGCTCTGCTTGTTCTCAATGTCAACAATGGCACTCAGGAAATGTTCTCTTTGGCCTGTCCGTCAAAATGTAACAAAGTCCTCTACTGTTCTGTTTCCATTCTCAAAGTGACTCTCTTTTCCCTTCCTTCTGCCCCCACTGAGACACGCTGGCCCTCGACACTGACAAAGCCCTATAGCTATGGACGTCTGTTACTACTCTCTCTATCTCTCTCTCTCATTCTCTCTCCCCCATTCTCTCTCTCTCATTCTCTCTCCCCCATTCTCTCTCCCCCATTCTCTCTCTCTTTCTCTCTCTCTCTCTCTCTCTCTCTCTCGCTCTCTCTCTCTCTCTCTCTCTCTCATTCTCTCTCTCTCTCTCCCATTCTCTCTCTCATTCTCTCTCTCATTCTCTCTCTCATTCTCTCTCTTTCGCTTTCGCTCTCGCTCTTTCTCATGTATCATTATTCATAAAACCCCTTTTCTACTGATGGGTACCTTACTATGCACCCTAAATCTCATCCCATGCTAAATACCTTTTACCGCTCTCTAAAGCCCATAGCTGTGACAGTCAGGCAGCGTTAAACAGTTCTCTAAAGCCCATAGCTGTGACAGTCAGGCAGCGTTAAACAGTTCTCTAAAGCCCATAGCTGTGACAGTCAGGCAGCCTTAAACAGTTCTCTAAAGCCCATAGCTGTGACAGTCAGGCAGCCTTAAACAGTTCTCTAAAGCCCATAGCTGTGACAGTCAGGCAGCGCTAAACAGTTCTCTAAAGCCCATAGCTGTGACAGTCAGGCAGCCTTAAACAGTTCTCTAAAGCCCATAGCTGTGACAGTCAGGCAGCGTTAAACAGTTCTCTAAAGCCCATAGCTGTGACAGTCAGGCAGCGTTAAACAGTTCTCTAAAGCCCATAGCTGTGACAGTCAGGCAGCCTTAAACAGTTCTCTAAAGCCCATAGCTGTGACAGTCAGGCAGCGCTAAACAGTTCTCTAAAGCCCATAGCTGTGACAGTCAGGCAGCGTTAAACAGTTCTCTAAAGCCCATAGCTGTGACAGTCAGGCAGCCTTAAACAGTTCTCTAAAGCCCATAGCTGTGACAGTCAGGCAGCGCTAAACAGTTCTCTAAAGCCCATAGCTGTGACAGTCAGGCAGCGCTAAACAGTTCTCTAAAGCCCATAGCTGTGACAGTCAGGCAGCGTTAAACAGTTCTCTAAAGCCCATAGCTGTGACAGTCAGGCAGCGCTAAACAGTCAGCCTCTTTCCTCCGCTCTCCGCTAGGTGCAGAAGGAGCGTGCGTCCCAGTTGGAAGGATGCTGGTTGTAGGACTCCCAGTAAGGACGTGGTGTCCTCTGCTCTTCATAGTGTTGGCTGTACATTTCCCAGCCCCTGCTCAGGGTCAAGGTAAGGCCTATACTGTGATTGCCCAAATGCTTCCGTTGGTGCAGGTTTGGTCCCATTTCATTTAATCTCTAACTGTATATCAACATGCCATTTCACCCCCATAGCATGTCAACTAATCCAAATTGATTCTTGTTTTGTGTTTGTCATGCTTTTTCATGTTTTTTGTAAAGAATATTATTTGGGTATAATCATATACATTTTTACAAGCTGCATAAACCAAGCCTTATAATGAGATATAAGGTTAACCAATCACAGAAGCACCTCTGATTGCTATCATGCTTAGTTTAGCTGCCGACTTGATATCCTGAAGATGATTGGTTAATCAATCATCTGTCATGCAACAACCTCCGCCTTTGGTCAATGGAAACATCCTGTGGAGGTGGTCTGGTTTGGTCTGCTCTTGTCTGCTCTCGTCTTGGAGACAAACTGGTTTTAAATACTATTTGCAATTATGACAAAAAGTTCATCCCTGAGAGAGGAGAGGAGAGAGGGATGAGAGGAGAGGAGAGAGGGATGAGAGGAGAGGAGAGAGGGAGAAGAGGAGAGAGGGAGAAGAGGAGAGGAGAGAGGGATGAGAGGAGAGGAGAGAGGGAGAAGAGGAGAGAGGAGAGAGGAAGAAGAGGAGAGAGGAGAGAGTGCTTGATTGAGCCTGCCTGGCTTAATTGAACAATAGAATATTCTCAAAACTGCAAACCCTCAAACCCAACCCATCTAGCACCAGGCAGACTCAAGATTTTGATTAGTGTGTGAACCCAGATCTTCTGGGAAAACATTCAGGATCCTATCAGAGGGGGATCACAGGGAGACGTCAACATTTAATTGGCCTGGCTGTGTGCTGCTTGGATGCAGCTCAGCTCAACATTCCTCGGAGTGAAGTGATCCGATGACCAGAAGTAACGCAAAGTAAAGCATCTGGCGTGTGGACTGGGCTGGAGCAGACCTGGGTTCGATTAGTATTTGTTTCCTAGAAATACTTGGAAAGTTAAATTAATCTTGCCTGGCCCGGTGGACCCAATGGGATAGTCCCAACTCCCAAGAGTGTAATCCCTGCCCATCTGGCACTCCAGGCAGGCTCAAATCAATCCCTGCCCATCTGGCACTCCAGGCAGGCTCAAATCAATCCCTGCCCATCTGACACTCCAGGCAGGCTCAAATCAATCCCTGCCCATCTGACACTCCAGGCAGGCTCAAATCAATCCCTGCCCATCTGGCACTCCAGGCAGGCTCAAATCAATCCCTGCCCATCTGACACTCCAGGCAGGCTCAAATCAATCCCTGCCCATCTGACACTCCAGGCAGGCTCAAATCAATCCCTGCCCATCTGACACTCCAGGCAGGCTCAAATCAATCCCTGCCCATCTGACACTCCAGGCAGGCTCAAATCAATCCCTGCCCATCTGACACTCCAGGCAGGCTCAGTCAAACCATGCCCATCTGGCACTCCAGACAGGTTCAATCAAACCATTAACAAATAGTATTTGAACCCAGGTCTGGTGTGAAGATGGGTGGTCGGGGGGATTACTGGCTCCTGTCTGTGGAGGGTGTGTGTATATAATATGTATCTGGCCTGCACGTCTCTCCCCCACCGCTCTCTGCCCTGGTCAAACTAGGCCACTTACCATTTTCTGTATATATAATAAATGTAGGTTATTTGAACCTCCAGTCAACACTGTCTTTCCCCTACTATTGTACGTGGACACTGGACACAACTTGATTCTACAACCTGTGCTAGCCACATCTTTATCTGTCATTGGCACCACAGTGTGTTGTCTAGTCAGGCTCTGGTGTCAGTGGCATGAGTCCTTCGTTAATGATTCTCTGTTGATGACATGTCTGTCTGTATGGGTCAGCTCCATGCTGTATGCCAAATGGCATCAGATTAGATTTTAATTGCCTGATTAGAAAAACAAGGTGTTTCATTTGAGCGTGTTAAAATTAGTTTGGTGAATCTGTATGTGTAGGGAGAGCTGCTGAAGAGAGTGTCAGAAAAACAGTTAAATAAAACCGAACAGACTGTTGTGTATTCAATGGTCTACACAGTACAGTACATTCTTAGAATATGAGCTTCCCAAAGGGTTTTTCTGCTGTCCCCATAGGAGCACCATTTTTGGTTCCAGGTAGAACCCTCTGTTGAAAGGGTTCTACATGGAACGCCAAAAGGTTTACCTGGAACCAAAAAAGTTTACTCAAAGGTTTCTCCTATTGGGACAGCCTAATAACCCTTTTAGGTTCTAGATAGCACAAGTTTTTCTAGGAGTGTATGAGCATGGAGTGGTGATAATAGCCTGTGTTGTTAATTTTTATTTATTTTTTATTTTAATATTTATTTAACCTTTCATTTAACTAGACAAGTCAGTTAAGATTAAATTCTTATTTACAATGACGGCCTACACTGGCCAAACCCAGACGACGCTGGGCCAATTGGTGAACAGCGTGCCGAGAGAGAGAAGACAGACAGACATACATGCGATAGATAAATGGCTCAGTGGATTCAGAGGTAAATGCTATCTGTCACATGGAGGAGAGGAGAGGAGAGGAGAGGAGAGAGGGATGAGAAGAGAGGAGAGAGGGATGAGAGGGAGGAGAGGGATGAGATGAGAGGAGAGAGGGATGAGGAGAGGAGAGAGGGATGAGAGGAGAGGAGAGAGGGATGAGAGGAGAGAGGGGTGAGAAGAGAGGAGAGAGGGATGAGAGGAGAGAGGGATGAGAGGAGAGGAGAGGAGAGAGGGGTGAGAAGAGAGGAGAGAGGGATGAGAGGAGAGAGGGATGAGAGGAGAGAGGGATGAGATGAGAGGAGAGAGGGAGGAGAGGAGAGAGAGAGGGATGAGAGGAGAGGAGAGATGGATGAGAGGATAGGAGAGAGGGATGAGAAGAGAGGAGAGATGGATGAGAGGATAGCAGAGAGGGATGAGAAGAGAGGATAGGAGAGAGGGATGAGAGGAGAGGAGAGATGAAACCTCTTGCAATGGCTGCTGGTTTCTGTACTATTGGCTGTTCTAATGTATATTATAATGTAACTGTCATGGAGTCACTTTGTGTTTAATCATTGAGATGAAGATAGGGAGCAGGTGGATTAATGACATGCTGATAGCCAAGGGTGGAATAATGACATGCTGATAGCCAAGGGTGGAATAATGACATGCTGATAGCCAAGGGTGGATTAATGACATGCTGATAGCCAAGGGTGGATTAATGACATGCTGATAGCCAAGGGTGGATTAATGACATGCTGATAGCCAAGGGTGGATTAATGACATGCTGATAGCCAAGGGTGGATTAATGACATGCTGATAGCCAAGGGAGGATTAATGACATGCTGATAGCCAAGGGTGGATTAATGACATGCTGATAGCCAAGGGTGGATTAATGACATGCTGATAGCCAAGGGTGGAATAATGACATGCTGATAGCCAAGGGTGGAATAATGACATGCTGATAGCCAAGGGTGGATTAATGACATGCTGATAGCCAAGGGTGGATTAATAACATGTTATTCTACAACAATATGTTATTGGACAACAATATGTTATTGGACAACAATATGTTATTCTACAACAATATGTTATTCTACAACAATATGTTATTGGACAACAATATGTTATTGGACAACAATATGTTATTCTACAACAATATGTTATTCTACAACAATATGTTATTGGACAACAATATGTTATTCTACAACAATATGTTATTGGACAACAATATGTTATTCTACAACAATATGTTATTGGATAACAATATGTTATTGGTCATCAATATGTTATTGGACAACAATATGTTATTGGACAACAATATGTTATTGGACAACAATATGTTATTCTACAACAATATGTTATTGGACAACAATATGTTATTCTACAACAATATGTTATTCTACAACAATATGTTATTGGATAACAATATGTTATTGGACAACAATATGTTATTGGACAACAATATGTTATTGGTCATCAATATGTTATTCTACAACAATATGTTATTGGACAACAATATGTTATTCTACAACAATATGTTATTGGATAACAATATGTTATTGGACAACAATATGTTATTGTATAACAATATATTATTCTACAACAATATGTTATTGGACAACAGTATGTAATTGGACAACAATATGTTATTGGACAACAATATGTTATTGGATAACAATATGTTATTAAATAACAATATATTATTGGATAACAATATGTTATTGGATAACAATATATTATTCTACAACAATATGTTATTGGACAACAATATGTCATTGGACAACAATATGTTATTGGATAACAATATGTTATTAGACAACAATATGTTATTGGACAACAATATGTTATTGGATAACAATATGTTATTGGACAACAATATGTTATTGGACAACAATATGTCATTGGACAACAATATGTTATTGGATAACAATATGTTATTGGACAACAATATGTTATTAGACAACAATATGTTATTGGACAACAATATGTTATTCTACAACAATATGTTATTGGACAACAATATGTTATTGGACAACAATATGTTATTAGATAACAATATGTTATAGGACAACAATATGTTATTGGACAACAATATGTTATTCTACAACAATATGTTGTTGGACAACAATATGTTATTGGACAACAATATGTTATTGGACAACAATATGTTAGTCTACAACAATATGTTATTGGACAACAATATATTCTTCTACAACAATATGTTATAGATAGATAGATAGATAGGTACTTTATTGTTTATTATTGGACAACAATATATTATTCTACAACAATGTGTTATTGGACAACAATATGTTATTGGACAACATTATGTTATTGGACAACAACATGTTATTGGACAACAATATGTTATTGGATAACAATATGTTATTAGACAACAATATGTTATTGGACAACAATATGTTATTGGATAACAATATGTTATTGGACAATAATATGTTATTGGACAACAATATGTTATTGGATAACAATATGTTATTAGACAACAATATGTTATTGGACAACAATATGTTATTGGATAACAATATGTTATTGTGTTATACCAGAATGGGTTGTCTTTGTGAAGGTTTGTTCAATGTCTGTGTGATTAACCTGGCTGATCTGTAGTACTGTAGTGGCACTAACACCTGCTCGGAATTGTATCTGCCTCCCAAATGGCACCCTATTCTCTCTATGGTGCACTACTTTTAATCAGAGCCCTATGGTGCCTGGTCAATAGAGAATAGGGTGCTATTTGGGACAACGTCTGTATTCAACATATTCATCATCAATACACAAACTGTAACTGAATGAGTCAGTATTAATGATCATCTATTGATGTTCTGTTTCAGTTCCAGCTCCCAGAAGATTACGTTTTAAAGTGTTGGGTACGAACAAATTACATGTGTTGTGGAAAGAGCCGAAAGGGAATGTTGATGGCTATAGAGTTTTATACAACAGTGAACCAGGTAAGATTTATATAATCTATCTATGCCTTTAGTTGATGGATGCATTCAACTATATACAGTCATGTGATAAAGTAAGTACATCCCCTGGAAAGTTCTCTTCTTTTTTATTTACATATTTGGACAGATGGATATGTAATCTTCACTTCAACACTATTGGCAGATAAAGGTTACACAAATTAACAAATCACACCAAAAAATAAAAACTTTGAAAATGTTATGCAATTAAAATAAACAAAAATGCCTTTTCCTTACGGGGAAAAAGTTAGTACACCCCTACCTTTACCATCACATAAAATGGCTAAACAAGTGCAAATGATTAGAAAACATTAGAGAGAAAATTGGTCTGGTTTGGTCTTAACCATATGGGTGTGTGGTAACACATCATTCAAAGATCAAAACACCTACCAGAGGCCCTCAGAAGAAAGATTATTGATGCCCATGAGTCTGGGAGGGGTTACAAATCCATTTCCAAGCAATTCGAAATACATCATTCCACTGTCCAACGAAAATTCCAGACCACTGGCAAACTACCTAGGACAGGTGGTCCCACCAAAGTCAGCCCAAGAGCTGACCGAAAGATGCTCATAGAAGTCTCTAAGAACCCCAGGGTAACATCAAGGGATCTACAGGCCTCTCTTGCCACAATCAATGTCGAATTGCATGGGTACACTGTCAGAAAAAGACTGCACAAACTTGGCCTACATGAGTGGTCAGGAAGGAAGAAGCCTCTGCTCTCAAAAATGAATATCAAGACACAACTAACTTTACCCAGGTGTTGTCTGGCAAAAGTCAGTTGTGTCTTGATATTATTTTTTGAGAGCAGAGGCCAAGTACAATTCGACATTGATTGTGGCAAGAGAGGCCTGTAGATCCCTCGATGTTGAACATTTTCAACGTTTTTTTTTGTGTGTGTGATTTGTTAAATTGGGTAACCTTTATCTGTCAATAGTGTTGAAGTGAAGATTACATATCCATCTGTCCAAATATGTAAAAAAAGAGAGAACTTTCCAGGGGGTGTACCTACTTTATCACATGACTGTATCAGTCTGGTCCCATGCTGTATCAGTCTTCTATTCCTTACCAGCCGTTCTAGTGATGTGCATGATAATGAATGAACACAGAGTGGAGTTGGCTAAACACACTGGACCACAGAAGATGGCTAAACACACTGGACCACAGAAGATGGCTAAACACACTGGACCACATAAGATGGCTAAACACACTGGACCACAGAAGATGGCTAAACACACTGGACCACAGAAGATGGCTAAACACACTGGACCACAGAATATGGCTAAACACACTGGACCACAGAAGATGGCTAAACACACTGGACCACAGAAGATGGCTAAACACACTGGACCACAGAAGATGGCTAAACACACTGCACCACAGAAGATGGCTAAACACACTGGACCACAGAAGATGGCTAAACACACTAGACCACAGAAGATGGCTAAACACACTGGACCACAGAAGATGGCTAAACACACTGGACCACAGAAGATGGCTAAACACACTGGACCACAAAAGATGGCTAAACACACTGGACCACAGAAGATGGCTAAACACACTGGACCACAGAAGATGGCTAAAGACACTGGACCACAGAAGATGGCTAAACACACTGGACCACAAAAGATGGCTAAACACACTGGACCACAGAAGATGGCTAAACACACTGGACCACAGAAGATGGCTAAACACACTGGACCACAGAAGATGGCTAAACACACTGGACCACAGAAGATGGCTAAACACACTGGACCACAGAAGATGGCTAAACACACTGGACCACAGAAGATGGCTAAACACACTGGACCACAGAAGATGACTAAACACACTGGACCACGAAGATGGCTAAACACACTGGACCACAGAAGATGGCTAAACACACTGGACCACAGAAGATGGCTAAACACACTAGACCACAGAAGATGGCTAAACACACTGGACCACAGAAGATGGCTAAACACACTGGACCACAGAAGATGGCTAAACACACTGGACCACAAAAGATGGCTAAACACACTGGACCACAGAAGATGGCTAAACACACTGGACCACAGAAGATGGCTAAAGACACTGGACCACAGAAGATGGCTAAACACACTGGACCACAAAAGATGGCTAAACACACTGGACCACAGAAGATGGCTAAACACACTGGACCACAGAAGATGGCTAAACACACTGGACCACAGAAGATGGCTAAACACACTGGACCACAGAAGATGGCTAAACACACTGGACCACAGAAGATGGCTAAACACACTGGACCACAGAAGATGGCTAAACACACTGGACCACAAAAGATGGCTAAACACACTGGACCACAGAAGATGGCTAAACACACTGGACCACAGAAGATGGCTAAAGACACTGGACCACAGAAGATGGCTAAACACACTGGACCACAAAAGATGGCTAAACACACTGGACCACAGAAGATGGCTAAACACACTGGACCACAGAAGATGGCTAAACACACTGGACCACAGAAGATGGCTAAACACACTGGACCACAGAAGATGGCTAAACACACTGGACCACAGAAGATGGCTAAACACACTGGACCACAGAAGATGGCTAAACACACTGGACCACAGAAGATGACTAAACACACTGGACCACGAAGATGGCTAAACACACTGGACCACAGAAGATGGCTAAACACACTGGACCACAGAAGATGGCTAAACACACTAGACCACAGAAGATGGCTAAACACACTGGACCACAGAAGATGGCTAAACACACTGGACCACAGAAGATGGCTAAACACACTGGACCACAAAAGATGGCTAAACACACTGGACCACAGAAGATGGCTAAACACACTGGACCACAGAAGATGGCTAAAGACACTGGACCACAGAAGATGGCTAAACACACTGGACCACAAAAGATGGCTAAACACACTGGACCACAGAAGATGGCTAAACACACTGGACCACAGAAGATGGCTAAACACACTGGACCACAGAAGATGGCTAAACACACTGGACCACAGAAGATGGCTAAACACACTGGACCACAGAATATGGCTAAACACACTGGACCACAAAAGATGGCTAAACACACTGGACCACAGAAGATGGCTAAACACACTGGACCACAGAAGATCGCTCAATACACTGGACCACAGAAGATATGCTTTGAAAAAAGGGCTTATTTGATCTTGAATAAAGTGAAACACCCCATACAGCTGAATGAATGACTCTTGCCAACTCCTATGGCCATCGCCAACAATGAGTTGGTGAGACCGCACAAACAGTTGTGTTAGTCCTGAGACACAGTTTTATAATTGTTGCCCAGAGGGAGGGAGAGAGAGAGAGACAGATTTGCGCAACAGGTAAAATAATGATATGCAACAGACTAACTAGATAACCAGCCAAACTTCACAATGTTTTGAATTGGCTAGTTAACTATGTAGCTATTAGCATGCATTAATGTCATTGTCATGTCCGATGTCCACCGGCTCTCCTGTAGAACCACAAAAGTCCAGCATGCAGTTGATACGGGAGAGTCACTGGGTGCAGGATGGGGGGGGTGTAAGTGCCTTGCTCAAGGCCACAACGGCAGGAGATATAATACATGGGATCAGAGACCAGCAGCCTTCCATGGTGTTACAGACCTCTTATTCAAGTGACTTGAGATTTCTGACAAGTACAAAATCAGTCCTATTTGTACTAAGGACAGGTGGCTAAAAAAGAATTGTGTCAAGCCCTCGGTGTGTATCAGCCATCAGCCTGCATGGTCTCCTGTTCAGCTCTCTGTCCTGGGGTCTAATTAGAAGTGATTGTTCTGGTTCGTATCAGCCATCAGCCTGCATGGTCTCCTGTTCAGCTCTCTGTCTGGGAGTCTAATTAGAAGTGATTGTTCTGGTTCGTATCATCCATCAGCCTGCATGGTCTCCTGTTCAGCTCTCTGTCTGGGGGTCTAATTAGAAGTGATTGTTCTGGTTCGTATCATCCATCAGCCTGCATGGTTTCCTGTTCAGCTCTCTGTCTGGGGGTCTAATTAGAAGTGATTGTTCTGGTTCGTATCATCCATCAGCCTGCATGGTCTCCTGTTCAGCTCTCTGTCTGGGGGTCTAATTAGAAGTGATTGTTCTGGTTCGTATCATCCATCAGCCTGCATGGTCTCCTGTTCAGCTCTCTGTCTGGGAGTCTAATTAGAAGTGATTGTTCTGGTTCATATCATCCATCAGCCTGCATGGTCTCCTGTTCAGCTCTCTGTCTGGGGGTCTAATTAGAAGTGATTGTTCTGGTTCGTATCATCCATCAGCCTGCATGGTCTCCTGTTCAGCTCTCTGTCTGGGAGTCTAATTAGAAGTGATTGTTCTGGTTCGTATCAGCCATCAGCCTGCATGGTCTCCTGTTCAGCTCTCTGTCTGGGGGTCTAATTAGAAGTGATTGTTCTGGTTCGTATCAGCCATCAGCCTGCATGGTCTCCTGTTCAGCTCTCTGTCTGGGGGTCTAATTAGAAGTGATTGTTCTGGTTCGTATCAGCCATCAGCCTGCATGGTCTCCTGTTCAGCTCTCTGTCTGGGGGTCTAATTAGAAGTGATTGTTCTGGTTCGTATCAGCCATCAGCCTGCATGGTCTCCTGTTCAGCTCTCTGTCTGGGGGTCTAATTAGAAGTGATTGTTCTGGTTCGTATCAGCCATCAGCCTGCATGGTCTCCTGTTCAGCTCTCTGTCCTAGGAGTCTAATTAGAAGTGATTGTTCTGGTTCGTATCAGCCATCAGCCTGCATGGTTTCCTGTTCAGCTCTCTGTCCTGGGAGTCTAATTAGAAGTGATTGTTCTGGTTCGTATCATCCATCAGCCTGCATGGTCTCCTGTTCAGCTCTCTGTCTGGGAGTCTAATTAGAAGTGATTGTTCTGGTTCGTATCAGCCATCAGCCTGCATGGTCTCCTGTTCAGCTCTCTGTCTGGGGGTCTAATTAGAAGTGATTGTTCTGGTTCATATCAGCCATCAGCCTGCATGGTCTCCTGTTCAGCTCTCTGTCCTGGGAGTCTAATTAGAAGTGATTGTTCTGGTTCGTATCAGCCATCAGCCTGCATGGTCTCCTGTTCAGCTCTCTGTCTGGGGGTCTAATTAGAAGTGATTGTTCTGGTTCATATCAGCCATCAGCCTGCATGGTCTCCTGTTCAGCTCTCTGTCTGGGAGTCTAATTAGAAGTGATTGTTCTGGTTCGTATCATCCATCAGCCTGCATGGTCTCCTGTTCAGCTCTCTGTCTGGGAGTCTAATTAGAAGTGATTGTTCTGGTTCGTATCATCCATCAGCCTGCATGGTCTCCTGTTCAGCTCTCTGTCTGGGGGTCTAATTAGAAGTGATTGTTCTGGTTCGTATCATCCATCAGCCTGCATGGTCTCCTGTTCAGCTCTCTGTCTGGGGGTCTAATTAGAAGTGATTGTTCTGGTTCGTATCAGCCATCAGCCTGCATGGTCTCCTGTTCAGCTCTCTGTCTGGGAGTCTAATTAGAAGTGATTGTTCTGGTTCGTATCATCCATCAGCCTGCATGGTTTCCTGTTCAGCTCTCTGTCTGGGAGTCTAATTAGAAGTGATTGTTCTGGTTCGTATCATCCATCAGCCTGCATGGTCTCCTGTTCAGCTCTCTGTCTGGGGGTCTAATTAGAAGTGATTGTTCTGGTTCGTATCATCCATCAGCCTGCATGGTCTCCTGTTCAGCTCTCTGTCTGGGGGTCTAATTAGAAGTGATTGTTCTGGTTCGTATCATCCATCAGCCTGCATGGTTTCCTGTTCAGCTCTCTGTCTGGGAGTCTAATTAGAAGTGATTGTTCTGGTTCGTATCATCCATCAGCCTGCATGGTTTCCTGTTCAGCTCTCTGTCTGGGAGTCTAATTAGAAGTGATTGTTCTGGTTCGTATCATCCATCAGCCTGCATGGTCTCCTGTTCAGCTCTCTGTCTGGGGGTCTAATTAGAAGTGATTGTTCTGGTTCGTATCATCCATCAGCCTGCATGGTCTCCTGTTCAGCTCTCTGTCCTGGGAGTCTAATTAGAAGTGATTGTTCTGGTTCATATCATCCATCAGCCTGCATGGTCTCCTGTTCAGCTCTCTGTCCTGGGAGTCTAATTAGAAGTGATTGTTCTGGTTCATATCATCCATCAGCCTGCATGGTTTCCTGTTCAGCTCTCTGTCCTGGGAGTCTAATTAGAAGTGATTGTTCTGGTTCATATCATCCATCAGCCTGCATGGTCTCCTGTTCAGCTCTCTGTCCTGGGAGTCTAATTAGAAGTGATTGTTCTGGTTCATATCATCCATCAGCCTGCATGGTTTCCTGTTCAGCTCTCTGTCCTGGGAGTCTAATTAGAAGTGATTGTTCTGGTTCATATCATCCATCAGCCTGCATGGTTTCCTGTTCAGCTCTCTGTCCTGGGAGTCTAATTAGAAGTGATTGTTCTGGTTCATATCATCCATCAGCCTGCATGGTCTCCTGTTCAGCTCTCTGTCCTGGGAGTCTAATTAGAAGTGATTGTTCTGGTTCATATCATCCATCAGCCTGCATGGTTTCCTGTTCAGCTCTCTGTCCTGGGAGTCTAATTAGAAGTGATTGTTCTGGTTCATATCATCCATCAGCCTGCATGGTTTCCTGTTCAGCTCTCTGTCTGGGAGTCTAATTAGAAGTGATTGTTCTGGTTCATATCATCCATCAGCCTGCATGGTTTCCTGTTCAGCTCTCTGTCCTGGGAGTCTAATTAGAAGTGATTGTTCTGGTTCATATCATCCATCAGCCTGCATGGTTTCCTGTTCAGCTCTCTGTCCTGGGAGTCTAATTAGAAGTGATTGTTCTGGTTCATATCATCCATCAGCCTGCATGGTTTCCTGTTCAGCTCTCTGTCCTGGGGTCTAATTAGAAGTGATTGTTCTGGTTCGTATCATCCATCAGCCTGCATGGTCTCCTGTTCAGCTCTCTGTCCTGGGAGTCTAATTAGAAGTGATTGTTCTGGTTCATATCATCCATCAGCCTGCATGGTTTCCTGTTCAGCTCTCTGTCCTGGGGTCTAATTAGAAGTGATTGTTCTGGTTCATATCATCAATCAGCCTGCATGGTTTCCTGTTCAGCTCTCTGTCCTGGGGTCTAATTAGAAGTGATTGTTCTGGTTCATATCATCCATCAGCCTGCATGGTTTCCTGTTCAGCTCTCTGTCCTGGGGTCTAATTAGAAGTGATTGTTCTGGTTCATATCATCCATCAGCCTGCATGGTCTCCTGTTCAGCTCTCTGTCTGGGAGTCTAATTAGAAGTGATTGTTCTGGTTCATATCATCCATCAGCCTGCATGGTCTCCTGTTCAGCTCTCTGTCTGGGAGTCTAATTAGAAGTGATTGTTCTGGTTCATATCATCCATCAGCCTGCATGGTCTCCTGTTCAGCTCTCTGTCTGGGAGTCTAATTAGAAGTGATTGTTCTGGTTCATATCATCCATCAGCCTGCATGGTTTCCTGTTCAGCTCTCTGTCTGGGGGTCTAATTAGAAGTGATTGTTCTGGTTCATATCATCCATCAGCCTGCATGGTCTCCTGTTCAGCTCTCTGTCTGGGAGTCTAATTAGAAGTGATTGTTCTGGTTCGTATCATCCATCAGCCTGCATGGTCTCCTGTTCAGCTCTCTGTCTGGGAGTCTAATTAGAAGTGATTGTTCTGGTTCATATCATCCATCAGCCTGCATGGTCTCCTGTTCAGCTCTCTGTCTGGGAGTCTAATTAGAAGTGATTGTTCTGGTTCGTATCAGCCATCAGCCTGCATGGTCTCCTGTTCAGCTCTCTGTCTGGGGGTCTAATTAGAAGTGATTGTTCTGGTTCATATCATCCATCAGCCTGCATGGTCTCCTGTTCAGCTCTCTGTCTGGGAGTCTAATTAGAAGTGATTGTTCTGGTTCGTATCAGCCATCAGCCTGCATGGTCTCCTGTTCAGCTCTCTGTCTGGGGGTCTAATTAGAAGTGATTGTTCTGGTTCGTATCAGCCATCAGCCTGCATGGTCTCCTGTTCAGCTCTCTGTCTGGGGGTCTAATTAGAAGTGATTGTTCTGGTTCGTATCATCCATCAGCCTGCATGGTCTCCTGTTCAGCTCTCTGTCTGGGAGTCTAATTAGAAGTGATTGTTCTGGTTCATATCATCCATCAGCCTGCATGGTCTCCTGTTCAGCTCTCTGTCTGGGAGTCTAATTAGAAGTGATTGTTCTGGTTCGTATCATCCATCAGCCTGCATGGTCTCCTGTTCAGCTCTCTGTCTGGGAGTCTAATTAGAAGTGATTGTTCTGGTTCATATCATCCATCAGCCTGCATGGTCTCCTGTTCAGCTCTCTGTCTGGGGGTCTAATTAGAAGTGATTGTTCTGGTTCATATCATCCATCAGCCTGCATGGTCTCCTGTTCAGCTCTCTGTCTGGGAGTCTAATTAGAAGTGATTGTTCTGGTTCATATCATCCATCAGCCTGCATGGTCTCCTGTTCAGCTCTCTGTCTGGGGGTCTAATTAGAAGTGATTGTTCTGGTTCATATCATCCATCAGCCTGCATGGTCTCCTGTTCAGCTCTCTGTCTGGGAGTCTAATTAGAAGTGATTGTTCTGGTTCGTATCATCCATCAGCCTGCATGGTCTCCTGTTCAGCTCTCTGTCTGGGAGTCTAATTAGAAGTGATTGTTCTGGTTCATATCATCCATCAGCCTGCATGGTCTCCTGTTCAGCTCTCTGTCTGGGGGTCTAATTAGAAGTGATTGTTCTGGTTCATATCATCCATCAGCCTGCATGGTCTCCTGTTCAGCTCTCTGTCCTGGGGTCTAATTAGAAGTGATTGTTCTGGTTCATATCATCCATCAGCCTGCATGGTTTCCTGTTCAGCTCTCTGTCCTGGGGTCTAATTAGAAGTGATTGTTCTGGTTCATATCATCCATCAGCCTGCATGGTTTCCTGTTCAGCTCTCTGTCCTGGGGTCTAATTAGAAGTGATTGTTCTGGTTCATATCATCCATCAGCCTGCATGGTTTCCTGTTCAGCTCTCTGTCCTGGGGTCTAATTAGAAGTGATTGTTCTGGTTCATATCATCCATCAGCCTGCATGGTCTCCTGTTCAGCTCTCTGTCTGGGAGTCTAATTAGAAGTGATTGTTCTGGTTCATATCATCCATCAGCCTGCATGGTCTCCTGTTCAGCTCTCTGTCTGGGAGTCTAATTAGAAGTGATTGTTCTGGTTCATATCATCCATCAGCCTGCATGGTCTCCTGTTCAGCTCTCTGTCTGGGAGTCTAATTAGAAGTGATTGTTCTGGTTCATATCATCCATCAGCCTGCATGGTTTCCTGTTCAGCTCTCTGTCTGGGGGTCTAATTAGAAGTGATTGTTCTGGTTCATATCATCCATCAGCCTGCATGGTCTCCTGTTCAGCTCTCTGTCTGGGAGTCTAATTAGAAGTGATTGTTCTGGTTCGTATCATCCATCAGCCTGCATGGTCTCCTGTTCAGCTCTCTGTCTGGGAGTCTAATTAGAAGTGATTGTTCTGGTTCATATCATCCATCAGCCTGCATGGTCTCCTGTTCAGCTCTCTGTCTGGGAGTCTAATTAGAAGTGATTGTTCTGGTTCGTATCAGCCATCAGCCTGCATGGTCTCCTGTTCAGCTCTCTGTCTGGGGGTCTAATTAGAAGTGATTGTTCTGGTTCATATCATCCATCAGCCTGCATGGTCTCCTGTTCAGCTCTCTGTCTGGGAGTCTAATTAGAAGTGATTGTTCTGGTTCGTATCAGCCATCAGCCTGCATGGTCTCCTGTTCAGCTCTCTGTCTGGGGGTCTAATTAGAAGTGATTGTTCTGGTTCGTATCAGCCATCAGCCTGCATGGTCTCCTGTTCAGCTCTCTGTCTGGGGGTCTAATTAGAAGTGATTGTTCTGGTTCGTATCATCCATCAGCCTGCATGGTCTCCTGTTCAGCTCTCTGTCTGGGAGTCTAATTAGAAGTGATTGTTCTGGTTCATATCATCCATCAGCCTGCATGGTCTCCTGTTCAGCTCTCTGTCTGGGAGTCTAATTAGAAGTGATTGTTCTGGTTCGTATCATCCATCAGCCTGCATGGTCTCCTGTTCAGCTCTCTGTCTGGGAGTCTAATTAGAAGTGATTGTTCTGGTTCATATCATCCATCAGCCTGCATGGTCTCCTGTTCAGCTCTCTGTCTGGGGGTCTAATTAGAAGTGATTGTTCTGGTTCATATCATCCATCAGCCTGCATGGTCTCCTGTTCAGCTCTCTGTCTGGGAGTCTAATTAGAAGTGATTGTTCTGGTTCATATCATCCATCAGCCTGCATGGTCTCCTGTTCAGCTCTCTGTCTGGGGGTCTAATTAGAAGTGATTGTTCTGGTTCATATCATCCATCAGCCTGCATGGTCTCCTGTTCAGCTCTCTGTCTGGGAGTCTAATTAGAAGTGATTGTTCTGGTTCGTATCATCCATCAGCCTGCATGGTCTCCTGTTCAGCTCTCTGTCTGGGAGTCTAATTAGAAGTGATTGTTCTGGTTCATATCATCCATCAGCCTGCATGGTCTCCTGTTCAGCTCTCTGTCTGGGGGTCTAATTAGAAGTGATTGTTCTGGTTCATATCATCCATCAGCCTGCATGGTCTCCTGTTCAGCTCTCTGTCCTGGGGTCTAATTAGAAGTGATTGTTCTGGTTCATATCATCCATCAGCCTGCATGGTCTCCTGTTCAGCTCTCTGTCTGGGGGTCTAATTAGAAGTGATTGTTCTGGTTCATATCATCCATCAGCCTGCATGGTCTCCTGTTCAGCTCTCTGTCTGGGAGTCTAATTAGAAGTGATTGTTCTGGTTCATATCATCCATCAGCCTGCATGGTCTCCTGTTCAGCTCTCTGTCTGGGAGTCTAATTAGAAGTGATTGTTCTGGTTCGTATCATCCATCAGCCTGCATGGTCTCCTGTTCAGCTCTCTGTCTGGGAGTCTAATTAGAAGTGATTGTTCTGGTTCATATCATCCATCAGCCTGCATGGTCTCCTGTTCAGCTCTCTGTCTGGGGGTCTAATTAGAAGTGATTGTTCTGGTTCGTATCATCCATCAGCCTGCATGGTCTCCTGTTCAGCTCTCTGTCTGGGGGTCTAATTAGAAGTGATTGTTCTGGTTCATATCATCCATCAGCCTGCATGGTTTCCTGTTCAGCTCTCTGTCTCTGAGTCTGTGTTCCAAATGGCACCCTATTACCTTTATAATGCACTATAGGGAATAGGATTCCATTTGGGAGGCACCCTGGGTCTCTGTGTTACTCTGTGACGGTCTGTCAAATCCCAACAGACCACATAGCACTGGGTCTCTGTGTTACTCTGTGACGGTCTGTCAAATCCCAACAGACCACATAGCAGGTTGAAAAGCAGCACTGCTGTTCCGTCACGCCCAGCTGTCTGTTTACTGTCTCACATCTCTGTTGAACTGGTGTCAGAAACACAGAACAACAACAACAACTTCAACAACAACAGTGCTGGCTTCTTGCCTGCCTATCTGTCTGTCTGACTTCCTGTATGTCTTTCTGTCTGCCGCATCTTCCTTCCTTCCTTCCTTCCTTCCTTCCTTCCTTCCTTCCTTCCTTCCTTCCTTCCTTCCTTCCTTCCTTCCTTCCTTCCTTCCTTCCTTCCTTCCTTCCTTCCTTCCTTCCTTCCCTCCCTCCCTCCACGCCTGTTCTCCAGTTAGTGATGACTGCCGAGTGTAGAACTATATCATGGTTATTATCATGTATGAAGAGCCCCAGTCTGGCCCTGCAGAGCTTTTTTTCTGGTGTGACAGATAATATCCGCTCACCTCACCCAGTGTCCACTGTTTATCATACTGACTGGAAGAGAGACCACTCACCTCACCCAGTGTCCACTGTTTATCATACTGACTGGAAGAGAGACCACTCACCTCACCCAGTGTCCACTGTTTATCATACTGACTGGAAGAGAGACCACTCACCTCACCCAGTGTCCACTGTTTATCATACTGACTGGAAGAGAGACCACTCACCTCACCCAGTGTCCACTGTTTATCATACTGACTGGAAGAGAGACCACTCACCTCACCCAGTGTCCACTGTTTATCATACTGACTGGGAGAGAGACCACTCACCTAACCTAGTGTCCACTGTTTATCATACTGACTGGGAGAGAGACCACTCACCTAACCCAGTGACCACTGTTTATCATACTGACTGGGAGAGAGACCACTCACCTAACCCAGTGACCACACAACCAACTCTGTTGTTTCCATGACATAGACTGACCAAGTGAATCCAGGTGAAAGCTATGATTCTTTATTGATGTCACCTGTTAAATCCACTTCAATCAGTGTAGATAAAGGGGAGGAGACCTGTTCAAGAAGGATTTTTAAGTTTTGAGACAATTGAGACATGGATTGTGTATGTGTGCCATTCAGAGGGTGAATGGGCAAGACAAAATATTTAATTGCCTTTGAACGGGGTAGTAGGTGCCAGGCGCACTGGTTTGTGTCAAGAACTGCAACTCTGATGGGTTTTTCACATATCAAGGATGATTCACCAACCAAAGGACATCTAGCCAACTTGATACATCTGTGGGAAGCATTAGATATGGGCCAGCATCTTGTGGAACACTTTCGACATCTTGTAGGGCGGCAGGTAGCCTAGCAGTTAGAGCGTTGGGCCAGTAACCGAAAGGTCGCTGGTTCGAATTCCCGAGCCGACAAGGTTACATTATAATGATTTGATACAAAGGTTACATTCAGACTGGTTAAAAGTGTAATTTCTCTGATCTCGATCTCACTGTTTCCTGCTGCGCTTCAGCATTAACAGGAATCTGCTGAGTCATCACTTCTAGATGCTAG
This sequence comes from Thymallus thymallus, assembly GCA_023634145.1. Lineage (NCBI taxonomy): Eukaryota > Metazoa > Chordata > Actinopteri > Salmoniformes > Salmonidae > Thymallus > Thymallus thymallus. The sequence continues at coordinate 33,021,206 of CM042415.1, read as the reverse complement.
GTCCATCCCCTAAATCTCCCCCTCTCTTCTCTCTCTCTGTCTCTCTCTCCATCACTCTCTCTAACTCTGTGTCTTCACCCCCTCTCTATCTCTCTCTCCCTCCTTGTCTCTTGCTTTCTTCCTCTTCCTCTCCTCTCTTTTTCTTTCCCTCAATCTCTCTCTTTCTTCATCCCCCCTCTCTCTCCCTTTTCATCTCCCCCTCTCTCTCTACTCCCTCTCTCCTCGTTGAACACATCCAACCCCATTCTTCGGCAGTGTTCTGTGTGAAAGTGCTGCTGATTAAGCACGGTTAGTCTCTTCCTATTGATCGGCCAGGCCTGTAGGATTTAAATCATCCTAATTGGTCAATAATGTGAACTGCTGGAGCTCTGAGCTATTTTACTGCTGAGGGAACTGAAAGTGGAGCCGTACGTGTAGCATGTGGAGAAAAGGAGAGGAGAGGAGAGGAGAGGAGAGGAGAGGAGAGGAGAGGAGAGGAGAGGAGAGGAGAGGAGAGGAGAGGAGAGGAGAGGAGAGGACAGGACAGGACAGGACAGGACAGGACAGGTTCTGAGATCAAGCCATGTTGGCTGACAGGCAACTAAGATGGTTTATGCAAATAAGGTTTGGCTAAACAAATGTAAAACAATTTACACTTAAATGCACTGACTTAAAATGTGTTAACTGACTTAATGGATCTGAAATGATTCAGCTTTGTCTGGATTTGTGGTTGACCACGATTCACCTCAATATGACAGGTGAAGGAAAACGTCTCAATAAATAGTTTCATTAAAGAAGTCAGATCAGTTGTAATTTCTGATATTTGGGCATTTGCATTCGTAGTAGAATTCACAATGTGCAGAGAATCAGGACAGAAAGATCCAGAAAGATCTGTTTCTCATGTGTACCTGTCCTTTAGCTTTAGATGCAATGCTGAGGTGTCACACACACACACACACACACACACACACACACACACACACACACACACACACACACACACACACACACACACACACACACACACACACACACCCCTAGAGCCTTACCAGCACAAGAATCCTGATAGTGCACTGCTTCACACAACGTCCTGGACATTGAGACTCGAATGGGAAATTGTATTGAATGCTTTGTTAACAGTAATGGGATGCATTGGAATGCATATCTGAGGTTACGTCCCAAATGGAACCCTATTCCCTTTATAGTGCACTACATTTGACCAGAGCCCTATAGTGCACTATATAGGGCAGGGTTCCTCAACTCAGCCTTTCATTTGGTCAACCAAGTCTTTTTTATTTGTATGTTTACCTGTTTAAAAAAATGTAAATACTTTAAATACACCAGGAAATCGTTTTGTAAATCTGTTCTCAAGTATTCTGCCACAATAATAGAGATGTGATCGTATTCAGCATTCTGCCACATAATAGAGATGTGAGGTTTGAAATTATTATGTTTTAGTCAAATATTATATCTGTTTGGGCTTCTGTCAATTTGCAGTCTACAAATGATTTGTAATTATGTGGTTCTGGCCTCCCGACCATCTGGTCATCTAGTTAATGATTCCTGATATAGGGAACAGGGTGCCATTTGGGACGTACACTAGGTCCCCACCCTGATGTCTCTCTCCAACCTCCAACAGGTGAAGAAGAGAAGGAACAGCGTGTTTCCAGGGGGGTTAATAAAGTGGTGATACAGGACTTTGATGCCATGAAGGAGTACCACGTCAGGATTCTGGCTGTGAGTGGGAACCAGCAGAGCAGAGCACTACAAGGGAAGTATTCAGGTATGTAACAGGCTGGTTCTACGTTTTACATCGTTCTGACTTTAGATAGAAACCTCACATTCATAGCATTGTTTTGAAGAAAGAGCTTTCTTATACAACAGTATAAACACAAACATGAAAATACATGTATTCTGGAATTAATAAGTTGCTTTTTATACATTCAATAACATGTCAATGCCCAAATCTTGAGTTTCTCACTAAAACCTGACAGAGGCCCTACTATAGTACATATGCTGTCTGGCTGGCCTGGCATTGTAACTTTCTGTCCTGAAAGGGGAGAGGAGGAGTGGTTGATGAAAGAGCAGAGAGCCTTCAGGTCTTTAATGAATCTCCTCACAGTAAGGTTAGCCTTTAATGAATCTCTTTACTCTCTGTGCCTCAGCTGAAGACCTGGAGGGTGAGGGAGGAGAGAGTGAGGGCAGATTACCTCTGAGACTTGATGACACTGGAGGGACTGAGGACATCAACGAGATATCTGGAGGTAAGACTGACTGGATGGATACCTGGTTTGGCTGGTTTGCTGTCTGGCTGGCTGTCTGGCTGGTTGGTTGGTTGGCTGATTGGCTGGCTGGTTGGTTGGCTGGTTTGACTGGCTGACTGGCTGGCTGGCTGGCTGGCTGGCTGGCTTGTTGGTTGGCTGGCTGGCTGGCTGGCTGGCTGGCTGGTTGGCTGTTTGGCTGGCTGGCTATTTGGCTGGCTGGTTGGCTGTTTGGCTGGCTGGCTATTTGGCTGGCTGGTTGGCTGTTTGGCTGGCTGGCTATTTGGCTGGCTGGTTGGCTGTTTGGCTGGCTGGCTATTTCACTGGCTGGTTGGCTGGCTGCCTGGTTTGACTGGCTGTTAATGTCACTGCGAGACAGCGGCTAAATGACGAAATATGATACAGTATGTCTCTCTCTCTCCACAAGCTGGCTATTGATATCTGTCTGGTTTTTCAGTTGCCTCTTTTTAACACTGAAATATTTTACCCTCTTCAATGAAATGTGAGAAAAGGAGAATGCCTTTGCTTTGGTCTTTATGGATTCTAGAATGTTTGCAGTGTTCTTTTAAACCCTGATCTGTTTAGCATAATATGCAGGTTGGATAGGCAGGGATCAGGGTGGTAATCTAACCCAAAAGCCAGACATCAGTTTGGATGTGGCAGGCAGACTCTTCAACTTCACTGGTGATTGAGGCTCATTTCTGCTGTTGCTCTGACCATGGCGTATACAGAGAGGTTGATGACTTGGCAGGGCCCATGTTATTATGGGGTACTAATGGAATGTGAGTGTGTGGATTGAGGGCACTACTCAGTAAGGGAGCAAGTGATTGGGGTGTTGTTTGAACATCTGTGGTATTATCGTTGGAGGAATAACCGGCTGTATCCATCATAATGTGAAGCTGAAGGCCTTACTGCTCAGTAAAGTTCTAGACCAGGGGTATTACAATCTGAGCCTGGAGGCAGTGGCGGATTTAGGTATAGGCGACATGGGCAGCCACCCAGGGCGGCATCTTGCCGTGGGTGGCACGGGGCGCCGGCACAAAACATGCTGAAAGGAAGGGTTCGCACAGGGCGACATACAAGCTAGAACCGCCACACACACACACACAGTCTAGAACTGCTGGTTTTCTGTTCTACCTGATCAGTAATTACACCCACAGGGTGTCCCAGGTCTAAATCAGTCCTTGATTAGAGGGGAACAATTAACATCAGCAGTGGTACTGGCTTCAGGTCCAATTAACATCAGCAGTGGTACTGGCTTCAGGTCCAATTAACATCAGCAGTGGTACTGGCTTCAGGTCCAATTAACATCAGCAGTGGTACTGGCTTCAGGTCCAATTAACATCAGCAGTGGTACTGGCTTCAGGTCCAGATTTGTATTTTCTGTTCTGTCCTGCCTCCAACAGTGAGTTGGACTGGGCTGTTGGCTGCTGCCTCTACCCAAATGGCTAGATCCCAAATGGCACCCTATTCCCTATAAAGAGAATAGGGTACCATTTGGGACGCAGACATTCTCTTCCCTTTGATGTCTCCCTGGGACGGTGGCCAAACTGATTGCCTTATAGGATCTGAATCATATCAAAACTCTTCAATGGGAAAAAATCCCCTAAAGGTGCACTTGATTTTTCACTACGGTGGTAGATATGCTTCCCAACTGTGCATCAAATATGATCATTAGCTAAGGTTCATGGTGAGTTGTTTACAAGGCATTTCTCTGTTCAAACTGAGATGTTTATTATTGACAGAGAGCAGGTCTAGGAGTACACCTCTAAAAGACATCAAACAGGACCCAGTCACTTTGATTTCACACTGCTCAGCGATGACATGGTTCAGGACTTGTTGTGTCTCTGTGAAGACAGACAGGAAGGAAGGATGGTTGTCTGAGAGGGAAGAGAGAGAGGTGTAACATCTTATCCTAACATACCCAAAGCAATTGATTTGAGACCCCAGGCTCAGAGCTAGTTAAGACACACACACACACACACACACACACACACACACACACACACACACACACACACACACACACACACACACACACACACACACACACACACACACACACACACACACACACACACACACACACTGGAGCTAGCTAAAACTGCTCTGGGCAGGCCTATATCACACACACACACACACACACACACACACACACACACACACACACACACACACACACACACACACACAGGAACTAGTTAAAGCTGCCTCGGAGCAGGTCTTTGTCTGGGCCTGCAGTAAAAGCCTTCAGGGGTCAGAGGTCATGGCAGTCACACATAGAACCCTGGGTAATAACAGAGGACAGAGAGGCCTGATCACGGGGCTTTGCTGGGCTGACACTCTTATAGAGGAGGCCAGAACACTAGTTAATACTCAGTATATATGTAGTTAATACTCAGTAAAGATGTAGTTAATACTCAGTAAAGATGTAGTTAATACTCAGTAAAGTTGTAGTTAATACTCAGTATATATGTAGTTAATACTCAGTAAAGATGTAGTTAATACTCAGTAAAGATGTAGTTAATACTCAGTAAAGATGTAGTTAATACTCAGCAAAGATGTAGTTAATACTCAGTAAAGTTGTAGTTAATACTCAGCAAAGTTGTAGTTAATACTCAGTAAAGATGTAGTTAATACTCAGTAAAGTTGTAGTTAATACTCAGCAAAGATGTAGTTAATACTCAGTAAAGATGTAGTTAATACTCAGCAAAGATGTAGTTAATACTCAGCAAAGTTGTAGTTAATACTCAGTAAAGATGTAGTTAATACTCAGCAAAGATGTAGTTAATACTCAGTAAAGTTGTAGTTAATACTCAGTAAAGATGTAGTTAATACTCAGTAAATATGTAGTTAATACTCAGTAAAGTTGTAGTTAATACTCAGTAAAGTTGTAGTTAATACTCAGTAAAGATGTAGTTAATACTCAGTAAAGATGTAGTCGGTAACCCTAGTCTAGCAAGTGTGAGGAAATAGTAATACTGAAGCCAGGGCCGGCCCGCTCATTAGGCAGGATTCAGCGGCAGCCTATGGTGTCAGATTGACGAGGGCGGCATTTTCTGAGCTAAACTGACCAAGACGCACCTCCAACACAACACATAAAAACCTCACATAATTCTGCCTGAAAACAATGACAATTCTGCCTCTCAACCAGGGGCATAAGGACTGTTTAGGTGAGCGTTGATGCCGCCCTGTGAAAGCAGCGGCCATGTTGTCAAAGGCAGGGAGCAACAGATTGAGCTGGTCCATTCCCAGTGCGCCTCTCCAGGTTTCTCTGATCATATAGCCTAACCTAAGATACTATTACATCCTGCAGGTTTCTCAGATCATATAGTCTAACCTAAGATACTATTACATCCTGCAGGTTTCTCAGATCATATAGTCTAACCTAAGATACTATTACATCCTGCAGGTTTCTCAGATCATATAGCCTAACCTAAGATACTATTACATCCTGCAGGTTTCTCAGATCACATAGCCTAACCTAAGATACTATTACATCCTGCAGGTTTCTCTGATCATATAGTCTAACCTAAGATACTATTACATCCTGCAGGTTTCTCAGATCATATAGTCTAACCTAAGATACTATTACATCCTGCAGGTTTCTCAGATCATATAGCCTAACCTAAGATACTATTACATCCTGCAGGTTTCTCTGATCACATAGCCTAACCTAAGATACAATTACATCCTGCAGGTTTCTCAGATCATATAGCCTAACATAAGATACTATTACATCCTGCAGGTTTCTCTGATCACATAGCCTAACCTAAGATACTATTACATCCTGCAGGTTTCTCAGATCATATAGCCTAACCTAAGATACTATTACATCCTGCAGGTTTCTCAGATCATATAGCCTAACCTAAGATACTATTACATCCTGCAGGTTTCTCAGATCATTTAGCCTAACCTAAGATACTATTACATCCTGCAGGTTTCTCTGATCATATAGCCTAACTTAAATGGTTCCCAATCAAATATAAATTGTACTGTCATGTTAACAAACAACATATCCTAAAAACAGGACAGGTCAATGTAAAAAGGAACAATATGGAATGGACAACTGTTGTCCAGGAGTTTCTAACAACAGATATATCAGCTTGCTGCCAGCTCTTAGCAAACTGTTGGAAAAAATGGTGTTTGACCAAATACAACGCTATTTCTCTGTTTACAAATGAACAACAGACTTGCATCATGCTTATAGAGAAGGAAACTCAACATGTACTGCACTGAAATACATGTATAATAAGAAGATTGTGGATCTGTACTGTTAGTTAATACAGCCTTTGATATTATTGACCATAACCTGTTGTTGAAAAAACATACACTGGGGGCCAAAAGTTTGGAATATTACTAATTCAAGGGTTTTTCTTTATTTGCACTATTTTTTATATTGTAGAATAAAAGTGAAATACTATTACATCCTGCAGGTTTCTCTGATCACATAGCCTAAACTATGACATAACACATATGGAATCATGTAGTAACCAAAATAGTGTTAAACAAATCAAAATATATTTTATATTTGAGATTCTTCAAATATCCACCTTTGCCTTGGTGACAGCTTTGCGCACTCTTGGCATTCTCTCAACCAGTTCCCACATATGCTGAGCACTTGTTGGCTGCTTTTCCTTCACTGCGGTACGACTCATCCCAAACCATCTAAATTTGGTTGAGGTTGGACCCAAATATCTCAAATTTGGACTCCAGACCAAAGGACAAATTTCGACCAGTCTATTGTCCATTGCTCTTGTTTTTTGGCCCAAGCAAGTCTCTTCTTCTTATTGGTGTCCTTTAGTAGTGGTTTCTTTGCAGCAATTTGACCATGAAGTCCTGATTCACACAGTTGGGATGAGTTGCGGTCCAACTCATCCCAAACCATCTCAATTGGGTTGAGGTCGGGTGATTGTGGAGGCCAGGTCATCTGATGCAGCACTCCATCACTCTCTTTCTAGGTCAAATAGCCCTTACACATTCTGGAGGTGTGTTTTGAGTCATTGTCCTGTTGAAAAACAAATGATAGTACCACTAAGCGCAAACCAGATGGGATGGCGTATTGCTGCAGAATGCTGTGTTAGCCATGCTGGTTAAGTGTGCCTTGAACTCTAAATAAATCCCTGATAGGGTCACCAGCAAAGCACCCCCACACCATCACATCTCCTCCTCCATGCCTCACGGTGGGAACCACACATATGGAGATCATCCATTCACCTACTCACAAAGACACGGCGGTTGGAACCAAAAATCTCAAATTTGGACTCATAAGACCAAAGGACAGATTTCCACCGGTCTATTGTCCATTGCTCGTGTTTCTTGGCCCAAGCAAGTCTCTTCTTCTTATTGGTGTCCTTTAGTAGTGGTTTCTTTGACGCAATTCGACCATGAAGGCCTGATTCACGCAGTCTCTTCTCAACAGTTGATGTTGAGATGTGTCTGTTACTTGAACTTTGTGAAGCATTTATTTGGGCAGCAATCTGAGGCTGGTAACTCTAATGAACTTATCCTCTGCATCAGAGGTATTTCTGGGTCTTCCATTCCTGTGGTGGTCCTCATGAAGCTGGTTTAGAGAATTAGAGATGAAACGGTATGAACATTTCATATTACGATTATAGTGACCAAAATTATCACGGTTATCAGTATTATCACGGTATCGTTCAAATGTGCTGGAAATGTTCAATAAGTACTGATACACACACTGAAATCATTTCATCAAGTTTTATATTGAAAACAAACAAACAACAAACAAAATTAGCAGCACTATGCACTTTTTGTGTGCATAAACATTAACATAATAACATTAACATTAAAGATGGCACCATGTGGCCATGAGAGGTAAAGGTTTCCTAGTGCAGGTTTTAATGAACACAACCTTAAGTAAGCAAATTAAATGTGCATATAAAAGCAACACAAGCAAAGCAATAGCCATGTAAGAACAATACAACCATATGGAAACAAATCCAATGTGCAGGTGTTGACATTAAAATAACAACACAAAATATGTAAACAAATCAAATGAACAGCACTGATTGTATGTCCGTTAAGGTGCTGCTGGCCTAACATCCTGTATATATGCATCTTTGCTCACTTGAGATTGAAATGTTAAAATGTATCATGTCCTTTGCAATGTAATATGAAAGGGCTGCATTGAGGTCTTGAGCATTTGTTGATGTGGGTTCATAAGCAGTCACAACTGCAGATGAGGAGGAACCAGTAGCATCACTGGGTTTGCCTGCTGCACACCCATGTATTATTGTTGGTGTTGTTACATTATTATTATTATTATTATTATTCACACACACACAGTCTATCTTCTGTGTTGCATTTGAGTATATGCAATGACCCAATGCACAATTTATAGTAATTGCAATGAGCCCAACAATTGACATAAATACAGGAGTCTTGTATTGGAGTCTATAGTGTTTCTCCTGTTGGAACACTTTACAACAAAGTCGACGACTGCCGGATTTTAAATGAACAAAATATGTTGGTTGGGTGACTAAACTACATAACGTGTTATTGTGAGCAATGGACGAATAGTCTGCAGACACACGACGCATACAGCAGCAGAACAACGTGTAGTGTTTTTACAAGAGTAGGTAACACTGAAAGCTTCAGTTTACATTATTGACAAGCTATTAGCAAGTTAGACAGACAAACCATGACATTTTCCCCCATTCTGAAGTCCCCACATCATGCATTGAGCTAAAAGTTCACTTACCTTGCATTCGCTAGAAAGTAGTGGATGGTTGTTGTCACGAAGATGACTCAAGAGATTTGAAGTGTTGTCCCCTTTTGCAGCATTTTTCTTTTTGCATGTTCTGCAGACAGGGTGACTATCTACGATTAAGTTTCCCTCAGCACTCTTGTAAAACCCAAAATACATTCACACTTCAGATTTGGTCCTCTAGAAGGCTGAAAAATCTCCTGAGCGCTGTCACTGCATTCCGCCATGTTTTCACACAAAACTAAACCCTCGTTGATGCTGAGATGCGTCAGACTGTTGATAACTTCGGTTGATGCTGGACAGTATTTACCGTGAGTTTTTCAAACCCTGGTAATCAAACACGGTTTTAATGATAATTACAATTTGAAACGGTAATACTAACCGTCAGGAATTTTACAGTGGTTTATCGTGAAACCGGTAACCACTTCGTCCCTAGAGAGAATACCATGAGTGTGCAAAGCTGTCATCAAGGCAAAGCTACTTTGAAGAATCTCAAATATAAAATATATTTTGATTTGTTTAACACTATTTTGGTTACTACATGATTCCATATGTGTTATGTCATAGTTTTGGTGTCTTCACTTTTATTCTACCATGTAAAAAATAGTGCAAATAAAGAAAAATCCTTTAATGAGTAATATACCAAACTTTTGGCCCCCAGTGTATGTGTTATGGCTTTTTAACCTCTGCTATATCGTGGATTCAGAGCTACAGTTGAAGTCGGAAGTTTACATACACTTAGGTTGAAGTCATTAAAACTCATTTTTCAACCACTCCACAGATTTCATGTTAACAAACTATAGTTTTGGCAAGTCGGATAGGACATCTACTTTGTTCATGACACAAGTAATTCTTCCAACAATTGTTTACAGACAGATTATTTCACTTATAATTCACTATATTACAATTCCAGTGGTTTAGGGTTTAGAAGTTTACATACACTAAGTTGACTGTGCCTTTAAACAGCTTTGAAAATTCCAGAAAATTATGTCATGGCTTTAGAATCTTCTGATAGGCTAATTGACATCATTTGAGTCAATTGTGGGTGTACCTGTGGATGTATTTCAAGGCCTACCTTCAAACTCAGTGTCTCTTTGTTCGACATCATGGGAAAATCAAAAGAAATCAGCCAAGTTCTCCGAAAAAAATGTGTAGACCTCCATAAGTCTGGTTCATCCTTGGGAGCAATTTCCAAACACCTGAAGGTACCACGTTCATCTGTACAAACAATAGTACACAAGTATAAACACCATCGGACCACGCAGCCGTCATACCGCTCAGGAAGGAGATGCGTTCTGTCTCCTAGAGATAAACGTACTTTGGTGCGAAAAGTGCAAATCAATACCAGAACAACAGCAAAGGACCTTGTGAAGATGCTGGAGGAAACAGGTACAAAAGTATCTATATCCACAGTAAAACGAGCCCTATATCGACATAACCTGAAAGGCCGCTCAGCAAGGAAAAGCCACTGCTCCAAAACTAGGCAAGTCAATAAATACAAATAAATAAAATATAAATATAGGACAAAACACAAATCACGACAAGAGAGACAAAACAACACTACCTAAAGAGATACCTAAGACAACAACATAGTAAGGCAGCAACACATGACAACACAGCATGGTAGCAACACAACATGGTAGCAGCACAAAACATGGTACAAACATTATTGGGCACAGACAACAGCACAAAGGGCAAGAAGGTAGAGACGACAATACATCACGCAAAGCAGCCACAACTGTCAGTAAGAGTGTCCATGATTTGAGTCTTTGAATGAAGAGATTGAGATAAAACTGTCCAGTTTGAGTGTTTGTTGCAGCTCGTTCCAGTCGCTAGCTGCAGCGAACTGAAAAGACGAGCAACCCAGGGATGTGTGTGCTTTGGGGACCTTTAACAGAATGTGACTGGCAGAACGGGTGTTGTATGTGGAGGATGAGGGCTGCAGAAAATATCTCAGATAGTGGGGAGTGAGGCCTAAGAGGGTTTTATAAATAAGCATCAACCAGTGGGTCTTGCGACGGGTATACAGAGATGACTAGTTTACAGAGGAGTATAGAGTGCAGTGATGTGTCCTATAAGGAGCATTGGTGGCGAATCTGATGGCCGAATGGTAAAGAACATCTAGCCACTCGAGAACACCCTTACCTGCCGATCTATAAATTACATCTCCATAATCTAGCATGGGTAGGACGGTCATCTGAATCAGGGTTAGTTTGGCAGCTGGGGTGAAAGAGGAGCGATTACGATAGAGGAAACCAAGTCTAGATTTAACTTTAGCCTGCAGATTTGATATGTGCTGAGAGAAGGACAGTGTACTGTCTAGCAAGGATGTAAAAGCAACAATATCGGCATGTTTGGGGTCCAAGGTATCTTCTGGAATACCAAAAACAGCTATCAAGGGCTGCAGGTTAATTTCAAGCACCTCAGATAAAATGTTTAAAATATAATCCCAGTCCTTTTGTAATTTAGAGCATTGAATGAACATGTGACTAAGGTCACATGGAGAGACATGACATCTATCACACTCATCATTTACATTTGGATATATTTCAGACAATCTGGCTTTGGAAAAAGGCACTATGTAAAACCTTAAATTGTATGAGACCAAGACGAGCAGAAGACTCCCATTTCCCGTTCCGAAGCAGATTTAGTTTTGTTGGTGGAGTGTTTGTCCAATTACATAATACACAGATAGATCTGAGAAAGGACTGCTTTCTGTCAAGGTAATAGAGTCAATATGCTATCCCAGGGTTGGCAAGGGGGTGGAGTAGGGAAGCCAGAAAATTGAGAGGAGACACAATGTCTAATTTGAAGGTAACGGAAAAAGTGAGATGGAGCCAAAGAGTATTTAGAGGCCAGGTTGGGAAAACTAGAAAAAATTCCATTTACATATGTCTTGGAAGGACTTAATACCTTTCCTTGTCCAGTGAGAGAAAGCATGATCTATTAGGGAAGTGGGAGATAAGTGATTCTTATCAATAGGACCCAGAGGATGCAGAGGAGAATTTAAAATGCAATCGAAATCGAGATTCAGCTTGTAACCGGAGAAGAAGACACAGTTCTCCAGAATAGAAAGGATAGAAGGTAAACAGGTTACAGGGTTATTTACAAATCATCTGCATAAAATGATAGCCCGTGTTACACCTTGGAAAGAGCTACAGAAAGGGTCTCAATGGTGACAGCTAATAATAAAGGGGACAGTGGGCAGCCTTGGCGTGTCCCACGTACTATGGCAAGATAATCAGAACGGGTGTCATTGGTACAGAGACTGGCCTGGGGAGATTTAAAGAAATTTCCCCTCAGGGATCAATAAAGTATCTATCTATCTATCTATCTATCTATCTATCTATCTATCTATCTATCTATCTATCTATCTATCTATCTATCTATCTATCTATCTATCTATCTATCTATCTATCTATCTATCTATCTATCTATCCACATTTTTTTTAAGAACAGCAAATAGGTACTCCAATTCAATTCTGTTGAATGCCTTCTCTGCGTCTAGGGAGATTACCACCTCAGGGGAGTTGGAGAATTGTTTAGAATAAATCATGTTAAACAGTGTCCGTGTATATCTGTCCTTTATAAAACCGTTTTGTTCCTGTGATATGAGTCCTGGTAAGACTACTTCCAGATGCCTCGCAATCACCTTCGCCTGCACCTATACATCCACATTAAGGAGGCTTAGGGGCTAATCACCTTCGCCTGCACCTTTACATCCACATGAAGGAGGCTTAGGGGCTAATCACCTTCGCCAGCACCTTTACATCCACATTAAGGAGGCTTAGGGGCTAATCACCTTCGCCTGCACCTTTACATCCACATTAAGGAGGCTTAGGGGCTAATCACCTTCGCCTGCACCTTTACATCCACATTAAGGAGGCTTAGGGGCTAATCACCTTCGCCTGCACCTTTACATCCACATTAAGGAGGCTTAGGGGCTAATCAGCTTCGCCTGCACCTTTCCATCCACATTAAGGAGGCTTAGGGGCTAATCACCTTCGCCAGCACCTTTACATCCACATTAAGGAGACTTAGGGCCTAAATGAAGAACAGGAAGTGGGGTCTTTCCCCTTCTTAAGGAGAAGCGCTATTGAAGACTGTGTTAGGGTAGGTGGCAATGAGCCACGTTCAAGTGACTCATTATACATAGATAAAAGTAAAGGGGTTAACTTGGTATGGCATTTCTTAAAGAACAGTTGGAAACCCATCAGGCCCTGGAGGCTTGCTGCTCTGCATTGACTTGATAGACTGAATAGCTTCTTCAAGGCTGAGAAAAGAATCAAGGTCATCTGCAGTTTCAGCCTCAACTGTGGGAGTCTCCAGTTCACCCAAAAATGTATTCATATTGGCAGTATCTGATGGAAATTGACATTGACAAATAATACAGGTGTGTGCCAAATGGTGCCAGTTATAATTAAATATCTCCCATTACTGTCTGAAATAACATTAGTATTAGAGAAGTGTATTATTTTACTAACCAAAATTGCAACCCCCCTGGCCTTGGAGTTAAAGTCTGCATGGAAAACCTGACTAAACCTGGAGTTTTGTAGCCCTGAGTGATCTTTAATGCGTAAATGGGTCTCTTGTAAAAATACCACATCTGCTTTTAGCTTTTTCAAATGGGAGAAGACCCTAGACCTCTTGACAGGATTGTTCATTGCCTTAGTATTCCAAGATACAAACTTTATAGGATTAGGCCTACCTATTCCCATATTACTATTAGCCATCTAAAATATTGAAAGGAAAAAGGTGGGAAAACAGACCAAGCGTTTGATAACAGAAAACTGATGAAAAAAGCATAAAAATAAAAAAAACACAAAAAACAAATAGGACCAAAAAAGGGCACTACCCCTCCACCCCTCCTTGAGGAATTTAGCTCTTTTCTTGGCGACATTTGAGCTGAGGTCAGGAAAGATGAACACCTTGCGTCTGCGGAAGTGTAGCTGGTCTCTGCCCGACAACTCCAAGCCTAACACTCTAGGCTTGGAGTTGTCGTCTCCACCCGCTAGGGAGGGGCCTATACGGTGGGTTCTATCCAGCTTCAGGGGTGATGGAACGATGGCCAGACCCAGCACCTCCGCAAAGAATTCTGACAAACTTAACTGAGTCCCCTCCTTCACTTTTCTCTGGTATACCAACAACCCGAAGTTTGCAACGGCGAGAACGGGATTCCAGGTCGTCGGTCTTGTCAATTAGCTTTTGGTTTTCGGAGCGAGACGGGCAACCATTTCCTCAAGGGCTGCTATGCGGTCACTGTAGTCACACAGGTCATGTTCAAAGCCATCAATTCGGCGGCCTTGTTCATCCGCAGTGGCTCGGATACCATCCAGGACGGCGGAAAAGGGAGCCAGAGCAGCATCGATGGCAGTTTTGACCTGAGTGGCAATGGCAGCTGTAATTTCCCAGACCAGAACCGTGCGGAGGTTCTGAAGATCTGTGGGGAGTGTGACCGCATGAGGCTCTGCAATGGTTGGACTGGAGTCAGCACCATTACCACTCACGTTTGCCATCTCGGTTGAAACGTTAGTTACAGGTCTTCTGCTCCTCAGGTGGTGTGACATTTGATTCAAAAAGGTAACTTACTAACTCACCAATCAAATATGATATGTAAGAAAGTGTAATGCAAAGTACAAGTTTGGCTAAATTAACTAATGCGTAGGAGCCTCGTCCACGAGCGTCTTCTTCGTTCACATGCTTAACCAGAACTCCTGATTAGCTGCTGCTTTTGCAAAAGCTAATGGGGATCCTAATAAAATACAAAAAATACCAAATACCACATTGTCATGATCAGTGGTTTCAAGTTTTTATCTGTACATTTTTGACAAGCTGATCATAGCGAAAAATAAAATACTTCTGCATTTCTCTCTGTATAAAAACATTGCAAATAGGCTCACGATAACTCCTGATAAAGTTGGGTAACTGATATTCAGAGCTTACATAGCCAAATGTATTAGTCACAGGAATCAGGACTAATAAAGCCAATGCAACTGCCTGATTTACAAATGGTGGGCCTACCACATGGTTGGGCATTCATAAAATTCCATTGAGGGCCGACATGTTAGGCTACACCCCAGTAAGCACGAGCCAACGTCTTTTGGACGTCTTTTTTTTGTCCTGTCCAGAGCAGACATATTTTTATAGTGTTTTACAAACGGTAGGCTTACCTCATAGATGGGCATTCATAAAATAACATTTCAGGCAACTGTATGCTGCACCTCAGTAAGCACGGATCGAGGCTGATGCCTTTTGGACGTCTTTATTTGGTGCAGTCTGATTTCAACGTCCACGGACATAGATTTTTGGTCGGTCCAGACCAAATCTAAACCAATCATAGACGTCAATGTTTGGTTCAGATTTTCTCCGGTCTGGACCAGCCTTGATTTGGACCAAACATAGACGTCTATAAATTATGTATTTTCAACTTTCATTCAGAACCAAAAATTGGCCTGATTTCAACATCCGGAAAATACATATTTTCAACGTCTGGAAAATATGTATTTTCAACATCCGGATAATAAGTAATTTCAACTTTCATTCAGACCCAAAAATTTACCTGATTTCATCTTCCGGAAAATATATCTATTTTCAATACCCGGAAAAGATGCCTTTTCAACGTCATGGAAAATATGAACCTAACTTCAACGTCTGGAAAATACGTATTTTCTATGTCTTTTCAGCGTAATTTTGCTTACTGGGACTATTCTAGTTTTGCGGGGTGGCAGAACAGCAAGGACCGCCCCTGACTGAAGGGAAAAGTTCTGATAAGTGAAGTCTTAAATTCTTAAAAGCTCTCTAGTCTCATGAGAGTGACGGAGCGCCAGCTAGCCAGTGAGCCAGAGGCAGAGAGACAGCGAGTCAGTGAGCCAGAGGCAGAGAGACAGCGAGTCAGTGAGCCAGAGGCAGAGACATAGTGAGCCAGTGAGCTAGAGGCAGAGATATAGTGAGCTAGAGGCAGAGAGACAGTGAGTCAGTGAGCCAGAGGCAGAGAGACAGCGAGCCAGTGAGCTAGAGGCAGAGATATAGTGAGCTAGAGGCAGAGAGACAGCGAGTCAGTGAGCTAGAGGCAGAGAGACAGTGAGCCAGTGAGCCAGAGGCAGAGAGACAGTGAGCCAGTGAGCCAGAGGCAGAGAGACAGTGAGTCAGTGTGCCAGAGGCAGAAAGACAGTGAGCCAGTGAGCCAGAGGCAGAGAGACAGTGAGCCAGAGACAGAGAGGCAGTGAGCCAGTGAGCCAGAGGCAGTGAGCCAGTGAGCCAGAGGCAGAGAGCCAGTGAGCCAGAGGCAGAGAGCCAGTGAGCAAGAGGCAGAGAGCTAGAGAGCCAGAGACAGAGAGACAGTGAGCCAGAGGCAGAGAGACCGTGAGAGGAAATTAGAATGCTAAGGTCTCACATGAACACACACTAGGGGTGTGAGGATTATTACATTTAGGGAAACTATTATTAGAGCCATGGTTATTGTCAGAATTGAATTTTCCTTGTTTTACTATCCTTGTGAGGACTTCTGGTACCCTCAAGGATAGTTAAACAAACACACACAGGAGAGGTGGCTGTTCCTCAGCACAGGAAAGGCTGGAGCTGATAGAGAGAGGTGGCTGTTAGAGATGGCCTGCATACCAAATGGCACCCTATTCCCTATATAGTGCACTACTTTTGACTAGAGCCCTATGGAGTTCTCCTGGGTGACATTGTATCTGATCAGACCAGGAGGAGGACACTGCCTTGTCCCTTCACCCACAGACAGTCCTGGCCTGGCTGGCCTGCTGGCTGGGAACTGATATTGATGGCCCTGGCCTGGCTGGCCTGCTGGCTGGGAACTGATATCGATGGCCCTGGCCTGGCTGGCCTGCTGGCTGGGAACTGATATCGATGGCCCTGGCCTGGCTGGCCTGCTGGCTGGGAACTGATATCGATGGCCCTGGCCTGGCTGGCCTGGCTGGCCTGCTGGCTGGGAACTGATATTGATGGTCCTGGCCTGGCTGGCCTGCTGGCTGGGAACTGATATCGATGGCCCTGGCCTGGCTGGCCTGCTGGCTGGGAACTGATATCGATGGCCCTGGCCTGGCTGGCCTGGCTGGCCTGCTGGCTGGGAACTGATATTGATGGTCCTGGCCTGGCTGGCCTGCTGGCTGGGAACTGATACAGAAATGGAATAATAATGTGGGACTTTTACCATAGATGGTTCACATTGGATGGGTGTCTGATCACTGTGGTGTCAGATTACACATACTGATGATGAGGGCTGGATATATTAGGATTGGTTTACCATCACTGTGGTGTCAGATTACACATACTGATGATGAGGTCTGGATGTATTAGGATTGGTTTACCATCACTGTGGTGTCAGATTACACATACTGATGATGAGGTCTGGATGTATTAGGATTGTTTACCATCACTGTGGTGTCAGATTACACATACTGATGATGAGGGCTGGACGTATTAGGATTGGTTTACCATCACTGTGGTGTCAGATTACACATACTGATGATGAGGGCTGGACGTATTAGGATTGGTTTACCATCACTGTGGTGTCAGATTACACATACTGATGATGAGGGCTGGACGTATTAGGATTGGTTTACCATTACTGTGGTGTCAGATTACACATACTGATGATGAGGGCTGGATGTATTAGGATTGGTTTACCATCACTGTGGTGTCAGATTACACATACTGATGATGAGGGCTGGATGTATTAGGATTGGTTTACCATCACTGTGGTGTCAGATTACACATACTGATGATGAGGGCTGGATGTATTAGGATTGGTTTACCATCACTGTGGTGTCAGATTACACATACTGATGATGAGGGCTGGATGTATTAGGATTGGTTTACCATCACTGTGGTGTCAGATTACACATACTGATGATGAGGGCTGGATGTATTAGGATTTGTTTACCATCACTGTGGTGTCAGATTACACATACTGATGATGAGGGCTGGATGTATTAGGATTTGTTTACCATCACTGTGGTGTCAGATTACACATACTGATGATGAGGGCTGGATGTATTAGGATTGGTTTACCATTACTGTGGTGTCAGATTACACATACTGATGATGAGGGCTGGATGTATTAGGATTGGTTTACCATCACTGTGGTGTCAGATTACACATACTGATGATGAGGGCTGGATGTATTAGGATTTGTTTACCATCACTGTGGTGTCAGATTACACATACTGATGATGAGGGCTGGATGTATTAGGATTTGTTTACCATCACTGTGGTGTCAGATTACACATACTGATGATGAGGGCTGGATGTATTAGGATTGGTTTACCATCACTGTGGGCATACATGAGATAGTTGTACACTAGCTGGAGGTGGAATGTACTGTAGCCTCTATAGCTGGTTGCCAAGGCTGTGAGTCATGTGCTCAGTTATCCCTGTGGTAACAGCACTTTTACCAGAACGATTTTATTTCATCCCGTGGGGACAAAAGTCTTGAAATTCCCTCTTAATCTCCATCTGATTGAACAACAGAGTGTTCAGAGTTTAGTTTCATTGCACATTAAGTCAGAGTGTTAGCAGCACTCCACACTTTAATCACTAGCATCATATGGCCAACTCAACCACAACTCTCAAGTCCCATATCTAGAGTCTATACCTAGGAGTGGAGTTGGATAGCTGAAACAGCATTATCAGTTCACAAAATGTTGTTAATGTAGCTGTGTTATTTCATAAACATTGTTGTAATAGAGTCATACTGCCATATATTGGGCGGCAGGTAGCTGTTCCTAGGCCGTCATTGAAAATAAGAATATGTTCTTAACTGACTTGCCTAGTAAAATAAAGGTAAAATAAAAAAAAAAAATATATATATATATATATTAAACATTGTTGTAATATAGTTATACTGCCATATATATGAAACATTGTTGTAATAGAGTTATACTGCCATATATATTAAACATTGTAATAGAGTCATACTGCCATATATATTAAACATTGTTGTAATAGAGTTATACTGCCATATATATTAAACATTGTTGTAATAGAGTTATACTGCCATATATATTAAACATTGTTGTAATAGAGTCATACTGCCATATATATTAAACATTGTCGTAATAGAGTTATACTGCCATATATATGAAACATTGTTGTAATAGAGTTATACTGCCATATATATTAAACATTGTTGTAATAGAGTCATACTGCCATATATATTAAACATTGTTTTAATAGAGTTATACTGCCATATATATTAAACATTGTTGTAATAGAGCCATACTGCCATATATATTAAACATTGTTGTAATAGTTATACTGCCATATATATTAAACATTGTCGTAATAGAGTTATACTGCCATATATAAAACATTGTTGTAATAGTGTTATACTGCCATATATATTCAACATTGTTGTAATAGAGTTATACTGCCCATATATATTAAACATTGTTGTAATAGAGTTATACTGCCATATATATGAAACATTGTCGTAATAGAGTTATACTGCCATATATATGAAACATTGTTGTAGTAGAGTTATACTGCCATATATATTAAACATTGTTGTAATAGAGTCATACTGCCATATATATTAAACATTGTCGTAATAGAGTTATACTGCCATATATATAAAACATTGTTGTAATAGTGTTATACTGCCATATATATTAAACATTGTTGTAATAGAGTTATACTGCCATATATATAAAACATTGTTGTAATAGTGTTATACTGCCATATATATTAAACATTGTTGTAATAGAGTTATACTGCCATATGTTTTAAACATTGTTGTAATAGAGTTATACTGCCATATATATTAAAGATTGTTGTAATAGAGTTATACTGCCATATATATTAAACATTGTTGTAATAGTGTTATACTGCCATATATATTAAACATTGTTGTAATAGAGTTATACTGCCATATATATAAAACATTGTTGTAATAGTGTTATACTGCCATATATATTAAACATTGTTGTAATAGAGTTATACTGCCATATATATTAAACATTGTTGTAATAGAGTCATACTGCCATATATATTAAACATTGTCGTAATAGAGTTATACTGCCATATATATGAAACATTGTTGTAATAGAGTTATACTGCCATATATATTAAACATTGTTGTAATAGAGTCATACTGCCATATATATTAAACATTGTTTTAATAGAGTTATACTGCCATATATATTAAACATTGTTGTAATAGAGCCATACTGCCATATATATTAAACATTGTTGTAATAGTTATACTGCCATATATATTAAACATTGTCGTAATAGAGTTATACTGCCATATATAAAACATTGTTGTAATAGTGTTATACTGCCATATATATTCAACATTGTTGTAATAGAGTTATACTGCCCATATATATTAAACATTGTTGTAATAGAGTTATACTGCCATATATATGAAACATTGTCGTAATAGAGTTATACTGCCATATATATGAAACATTGTTGTAGTAGAGTTATACTGCCATATATATTAAACATTGTTGTAATAGAGTCATACTGCCATATATATTAAACATTGTCGTAATAGAGTTATACTGCCATATATAAAACATTGTTGTAATAGTGTTATACTGCCATATATATTCAACATTGTTGTAATAGAGTTATACTGCCCATATATATTAAACATTGTTGTAATAGAGTTATACTGCCATATATATGAAACATTGTCGTAATAGAGTTATACTGCCATATATATGAAACATTGTTGTAGTAGAGTTATACTGCCATATATATTAAACATTGTCGTAATAGAGTTATACTGCCATATATATTAAACATTGTTGTAATAGTGTTATACTGCCATATATATTAAACATTGTTGTAATAGAGTCATACTGCCATATATATTAAAGATTGTTGTAATAGAGTCATACTGCCATATATATTAAACATTGTCGTAATAGAGTTATACTGCCATATATATAAAACATTGTTGTAATAGTGTTATACTGCCATATATATTAAACATTGTTGTAATAGAGTCATACTGCCATATATATTAAACATTGTCGTAATAGAGTTATACTGCCATATATATAAAACATTGTTGTAATAGTGTTATACTGCCATATATATTAAACATTGTTGTAATAGAGTCATACTGCCATATATATTAAACATTGTTGTAATAGAGTCATACTGCCATATATATTAAAGATTGTTGTAATAGAGTTATACTGCCATATATATTAAACATTGTTGTTATAGTGTTATACTGCCATATATATTAAACATTGTTGTTATAGTGTTATACTGCCATATATATTAAACATTGTCGTAATAGAGTTATACTGCCATATATATAAAACATTGTTGTAATAGTGTTATACTGCCATATATATTAAACATTGTTGTAATAGAGTCATACTGCCATATATATTAAACATTGTCGTAATAGAGTTATACTGCCATATATATAAAACATTGTTGTAATAGTGTTATACTGCCATATATATTAAACATTGTTGTAATAGAGTCATACTGCCATATATATTAAACATTGTTGTAATAGAGTCATACTGCCATATATATTAAAGATTGT
>CM042415.1:32987198-32994698 GCA_023634145.1 Thymallus thymallus | reverse complement strand
TGCCAAGAGTGTGCAAAGCTGTTGTCAGGCTCTGATCATAGGGAAGCCTTTGGCTCCCTGTAGTTTTCTATGTTCAGAGCCTGACAGGTCTATTATATGTGATTCTATGTTTGGTTTTGTGTTGGTCCCCAATTAGAGGCGGCTGCTAGTCATTGTCTCTCATATTTATGTTCATGTTTTCCACCTGTTTTCCACCTGTGCTTGGTGGTTCATTGTTTGAACCTGTGCTTGGTGGTTCATTGTTTGAACCTGTGCTTGGTGGTTCATTGTTTGAACCTGTGCTTGGTGGTTCATTGTTTGAACCTGTGCTTGGTGGTTCATTGTTTGAACCTGTGCTTGGTGGTTCATTGTTTGAACCTGTGCTTGGTGGTTCATTGTTTGAACCTGTGCTTGGTGGTTCATTGTTTGAACCTGTGCGCTCACAGTTTAGTCACGTTCCTGTTATTTCTCTTTGTTGTTTTCCCATTATTCAAGTTCACTTAAATAAAAGTTATGTCGAACTTCTTCAGCGGTGCGTCTTGGTCTGCCACTCCCTCCGATCGTGACAGCTGTCATCAAGGCAAAGGGTGGCTACTTTGAAGAATCTCAAATATAAAATATATTTTGATTTGTTTAACACTTTTTTTGGTTACTACATGATTCCATGTGTTATTTCGTAGTTTTGATGTCTTCACGTTTATTCTACGATGTAGAAAATAGTAAAAATAAAGAAACCCTTGAATGAGTAGGTGTCCAAACCTTTGACTGGTTCTGTATATTTATGATGGAGAGAGGGGAGACTGAGGCGAGAGCGAGGGGTCTGATGAATTTACAGACAGTAAGGGGTCTGATGAATTTACAGACAGTAAGGGGTCTGATGAATTTACAGACAGTAAGGGGTCTGATGAATTTACAGACAGTAAGGGGTCTGATGAATTTACAGACAGTAAGGGGTCTGATGAATTTACAGACAGTAAGGGGTCTGAGGCTACAGAGGGAGAGGAGTTTGAGGCTACAGAGAGAGAGAGGAGAATCTTTTGTTTTACAAACTCTGTCATGACATATGCAGAAGCAAAAACATTGCTAGACCAGCACATTCCTCTCTTGCAAAATGCCAATTAAAGTGGTATTACACAAAACAATCTAAATGTGTAATTGTTTTTACTCTCAAATGTTCTTCTGATGTGATTTAAGCAAATGACATTTACTCAGAACATCCAATTTCATTGTTTCTCTATGAATAATTGTAATTGTGAAAGAAATCCAAAACCAGGAACAAATTAAACCAAGAAGACAGAATTTGGGAAAATACAGAGAGAAATGTATCAGTAGCATGCGACAAGTTTCACAATTTAAAAGTAGCTCTCATGCTAGAAAAGGTTGACCCCTGACCTAGATATTTTGTGTGTATGTACTGATATGTAGGCTATGTGTGATGTTTTAAATGTATATAGTTCGGTCATTGAGCTGTTCTTGTCTATTAATGTTCTGTATTATGCCATGTTTCATGTTTTGTGGGGATCCTGCTTTCGCAACAGCTAATGGGGATCCTAATAAAATAATACCTTCATCTGCCCATGATGAGGAATTGGTTGCATCCCTAGTAGCACCTTATTCCTTGTACACTGCACTCATTTTGACCAGGGCCCCTTAGGGCCAAAAGTAATACACTATACAGGGAACATGGTGCCATTTGGGATGCACACATGGAGGCCGGGTGAAGGTGAGGGTGCAGGCACGATTTTAGCTGATTGCATGATTTTTGTGATGGTTGTTATCTTGCCATTCTGTGTACAAGGACTCATTAACACAGAGGTCAATTAGAATTATCATTTAGATGGAGATTCTCCCTCATTTTCTCTCCTGTTAAGCCTCCATGTCTCAAGTGTTCTAAACCAAACCGTTGAATGAATACAGAAACTCTGCTTCAGTTATTACTGATTACAGGAAATGACAAATCAAGGTGACTTTATACAGTGGGGAGAACAAGTATTTGATACACTGCCGATTTTGCAGGTTTTTCCACTTACAAAGCATGTAGAAGTCTGTAATTTTTATCATAGGACTTTCAGCTCCCTCCAAAGATTTTCTATTGGGTTCAGGTCTGGAGACTGGCTAGGCCACTCCAGGACCTTGAGATACTTCTTACAGAGCCACTCCTTAGTTTCCCTGGCTGTGTGTTTCGGGTCGTTGTCATGCTGGAAGACCCAGCCACGACCATCTTCAATGCTCTTACTGAGGGAAGGAGGTTGTTGGCCAAGATCTCGCGATACATGGCCCCATCCATCCTCCCCTCAATACGGTGCAGTCGTCCTGTCCCCTTTGCAGAAAAGCATCCCCAAAGAATGATGTTTCCACCTCCATGCTTCACGGTTGGGATGGTGTTCTTGGGGTTGTACTCATCCTTCTTCTTCCTCCAAACACGGTGAGTGGAGTTTAGACCAAAAAGCTCTATTTTTGTCTCATCAGACCACATGACCTTCTCCCATTCCTCCTCTGGATCATCCAGATGGTCATTGGCAAACTTCAGACGGGCCTGGACATGCGCTGGCTTGAGCAGGGGGACCTTGCGTGCGCTGCAGGATTTTAATCCATGACGGCGTAGTGTGTTACTAATGGTTTTCTTTGAGACTGTGGTCCCAGCTCTCTTCAGGTCATTGACCCGGTCCTGCCGTGTAGTTCTGGGCTGATCCCTCACCTTCCTCATGATCATTGTTGCCCCACGAGGTGAGATCTTGCATGGTGCCCCAGACCGAGGGAGATTGACCGTCATCTTGAACTTCTTCCATTTTCTAATAATTGCGCCAACAGTTGTTGCCTTCTCACCAAGCTGCTTGCCTATTGTCCTGTAGCCCATCCCAGCCTTGTGCAGGTCTACAATTGTATCCCTGATGTCCTTACACAGCTCTCTGGTCTTGGCCATTGTGGAGAGGTTGGAGTCTGTTTGATTAAGTGTGTGGACAGGTGTCTTTTATACAGGTAACGAGTTCAAACAGGTGCAGTTAATACAGGTAATGAGTGGAGAACAGGAGGGCTTCTTAAAGAAAAACTAACAGGTCTGTGAGAGCCAGAATTCTTACTGGTTGGTAGGTGATCAAATACTTATGTCATGTAATAAAATGCAAATTAATTATTTAAAAATCATACAATGTGATTTTCTGGATTTTAGATTCCGTCTCTCACAGTTGAAGTGTACCTATGATAAAAATTACAGACCTCTACATGCTTTGTAAGTAGGAAAACCTGCAAAATCTGCAGTGTATCAAATACTTGTTCTCCCCACTGTATCTCTTCTGATATTTAACACATTAACACAGGTTTCTCCTGCTGTAGCTATCTGGAAGGTTTATATGATGGATAGAAGGGGTTTTATCTACTGTAAAAACACTTCAAAAGTGACTAAATTTCAGGTTGAACGGATTCAGTGTTTCGGCGTCGGGGCAATCAGTTTTGATGATATTTCTAACATATATCAGGTTCCTGCTACTTCACTCTGTAAATATTTAACTAAGTTTCCCCTCAAACAGCAATCCTTTACTACACCTTACTGTGGGGTGTTAACTAGGTTTGTATGGGGTTACACTGGAGCCAGAGAATGAGGATTTAGCTTTGTAACTGTAGAAGTGCAAACAATGCATTTGAAGGGTGTGCGTGTTTGTGTGTGTGTTTGTGTGTGTGTGTGCGTGCGTGTATGTGTGTGTGTTTGTGTGTGTGTGTGTGTGTGCGTGCGTAAATGTATGTGTGTGTGTGCGTGTTTGCGTGTATGTGTGTGTGTATCTATTCAGGGTGTCTATTCAGTCCATATATATAGTACCAGTCAAAATGTTGGACACACCTACTCATTCAAGGGTTTTTCTTTATTTTTACTATTTTCTACATTGTAGAATAATAGTGAAGACATCAAAACTATGAAATAACATATTTGGAATCATGTAGTAGATTTTACATTTGAGATTATTCCAAGTAGCCACCCTTTGCCTTGATGACAGCTTTGCACACTCTTGGCATTCTCTCAACCAGCTTCATGAGGTAGTTACCTGGAATGCATTTCAATTAACAGGTGCGCCTTGTTAAATTGTGGAATTTCTTTCCTTCTTAATGTGTTTGAGCCAATTAGTTGTGTTGAGACAAGGTAGGGTTGGTATACAGAAGATAGACCTATTTGGTTAAAGACCAAGTCCATATTATTGCAAGAACAGCTCAAATAAGCAAAGAGAAACAACAGTCCATCATTACTTTAAGACATGAAGGTCAGTCAATACGGAACATTTTAACGTTTCTTCAAGTGCAGTCGCAAAAACCATCCAGCGCTATGATGAAATTGCAGCGCAAATAAATGCTTCACAGAGTTCAAGTAACAGACACATCTCAACATCAACTGTTCAGTGGAGACTCCGTGAATCAGGCCTTCATAAACCACTACTAAAGGACATCAATAAGAAGAAGAGACTTGCTTGGGCCAAGAAACACGAGCAATGGACATTAGACCGGTGAAAATCTGCCCTTTGGTCTGATGAGACGCAGAGTCGAGGAGAGCGAATAGGGAACACCCTTTAACTTCAATGCAAATATCAGACACTCTGTCACACAATCACTATACAAACTACAATACAGTCAATCTGATCCCCAGTTAAATGGGGGTCAACCATAAATCATTGTAGTGTGTCTGGGAGAAAACGTTGTTAATGAAATGGAGCGGTACGGAGAGAAAAAAACTATCTGCATCTCAAATGACTCCCTATTCCCTTTATAGTGCACTACTTTTGACCAGGGCCCATAGGGATTCTAATTCTATGGGTTTAACAGAATCATTTAGCATCTAGAAATGTCCAGTAGGGTCTTAATTTGATCACTCTTTTGTTGCCTAGAATTTTCCTGCACAGCAAAAAATGCAAACTTGTAGTGTATTTGAGGTTTAAAAAAATCCAAATCTAATTTATTGGTCACATACACGTGGTTAGCAGATGTTATTGAGGGTGTAGCGAAATGCTTGTGCTTTTAGCTCCGACAGTGCAGTAACATCTAACAAGTAATATCTAACAGTTTCACAACATAAACCCAAATACACATAAATCTAAGTAAGGAATGGATTAAGAATATATACATAAATGTCAGGGCGGCATTGGTGTCACACCCTGATCTGTGTCACCTGTCTGTGTTTGTCTCCACCCCCCTCCAGGTGTCACCCATCTTCCTCATCATCCCCTGGATACTTTAACCTGTGTTCTATGTTTGGCTGTTGCCAGTTCGTTTTGCTAGTTGAAGCCTACCAGTGTTTTTCCCCTTTGCTCCTGCCTTGCTATTGTTACTATCTCCTAGATTTTCCCGGTTTTGACCCTTCCTGCCTGCCCTGACCCCGAGCCTGCCTGCCGTCTTGTACTGCTGCCCCACTACTCTGGATTACCGAACTCTGCCTGCCCTGACCTGTTATTCCGACATTGTCTGCGCCTGGGTTTTACCGTCAAACTTGATAATTGGACTAAGATCCAGTGGAATAGTAAGCTTTATAGTATACAGTATACACATAAGAGATTGGTGATGCAGTATGTAAACACGATTAAGTGACTAAGATACCATAGAATAGTATAGCGTACAGTTAGACATATGAGATGAGTAGTACAAGATACAGAAACATTATTAAAGTGACTAGTGTTTCATTTCATTAAAATGGCTGGTGATTTCTGATCTATGTCTGTAGGCAGCAGTCTCTGATGTGCTGGAGATGGTTGTTTTAACAGTCAGTGGTGAAGTATAGAGTACAATACAATATATACAATTTGAGTGACTAGGATACTGTGCAGTTTCTACATAGAGATGAGTGATGCAGATACGGATACATTATTAAAGTGGCCTGTGATTTCTAATCAGTGTCTATAGGCAGCCGCCTCTGGTGTGTTAGTGATGGCTGTTTAACAATCTGTTTAAATCAATTTAACAGTCTGATGGCCTTGAGAACTGTTTTTCAGTCTCTCGGTCCCAGCTTTGATGTACCTGTACTGACCTCACCTTCTGGATGATAGCAGGGTGAACTGGCAGTGGCTCGGGTAGTTAATGTCTTTGATCTTTTTGGCCTTCCTGTTGCAACGGGTGCTCTAGGTGTCCAGGAGGGCGGGAAGTTTGCCCCCTGTAATGCGTTGGGTAGACCGCACCACCCTCTGGAGAGGTTATGGGCGGTGCAGTTGCCGTACCAGGCGGTGATGCAGCCCCACAGGATGCTCTCAATTGTGCATCTGTAGAAGTTTGTGAGGGTTTTGGGTGATAGCCGACTGAGGTTGAAGAGGCGATGTTGGGCCTTCTTCACCACACTGTCTGTGTGGGTGGGCCATTTCAGTTTGTCAGTGATGTGTATGCTGAGGAACTTGAAGCTTTCCACCTTCTCCACTGCGGTCCCATCAATGTGGGACCTTATGAAATTTTAAAAAATTTAAAAGTTTTCTAAAGTTGTTAATTTCCACTTTAAATGTCAGACATGATTTGCCCTTATGAAAAATATATCAACACCTACAAAAGATGTCCATTAATTCCACATAATAATTCCCATTTCCTGTTGCTGCAGCATTCTGTTCCTTCTGTAGTAGACTGGCTCAAATTAAGATCCTACATCTGTAGTGAAAGAAGAAGAGGGGGATTGCATTGCCATGGTAGAGATATAAGATAGAACCCTTGATGGGTTTTCCAGGAGTGCAGAGACAGAGACCTAGTTTAAAGTGAGAGGAGAAAAGAGGAGTGTCATCAGTCAGTGTCTTTTTGACCCTGGGAAAAGCATGATTAGAGTGAGAGAGAGAGAAAGAAAAAGAGAGAGAGAAATGGATAGAGGCAGAGGGAGGGTAAGAAAGATATAGAGAGAGTGATTAGTCTGTTTTCAATTAAACTGACTCTGAAGACTCTAAAGAGCAGGAATCTGGTAGTGGGCGGCTTCAGGCCCCCTCACACTGACTCACTGGGCTCACAGGCATTTGTCACCACGCGAAAAACTGCAAAGTCCGAAGTGACTAGATTGGTGTCTCTGTCTGTGTGTGATCTCTGCCAGGACCAGAATGTGAGAGAGCTTTGTGTTCCATGTGAGAGCTGCCGCCAACACAGACACATTCATTGTCACTTTCACAGAGTTATATATTTTCTATTTGTCTCAACCACCACACCACAGAATTTAATTCAATTCAGTAGTATTCCACCAGAAGCCTACTGAGAGAGAGTGAGAGAGAGGAGGAGGGGGGACACGAGAGAGAGATTGAGGGAGAGAGAGAGAGGAGAGAGAGAGTGCGAAAGAGGAGAGAGTGAGAGAGAGAGTAGAGAGAGAGAGAGAGAGAGGAACGAGAGAGAGAGGAGAGAGAGAGAGGAGAGAGAGAGAGAGAGAGAGAGAGAGAGAGAGAGTGCGAAAGAGGAGAGAGTGAGAGAGAGAGGAGAGCGAGAGAGAGAGAGGAGAGAGAGAGAGAGAGAGAGAGAGAGTCAAACCATTAGGATAGAAATATGTTATGGTCTGAAAGTCAAGTGTCTGGACTATGTCAAATTGTCTGCCTG
>CM042415.1:32969870-32982370 GCA_023634145.1 Thymallus thymallus | reverse complement strand
TCTGGATATGCCTTTCTTTCCCATATTTTGAAGTACATTTTGCGTTTATTTTGTTGTCTTGGACCAAAAGTCTCATGATATTCACGTTGTCATTCATGGACTCATGTAATGTCTTTCTGCTGTCTGGTTGTCCTGCAGTGGAGCTGTTTGCCTGTACGACTCAGGCCATACGGTAGCTGACATAGTGATTCATGTTCTCCTGTCTTACCCCTCTTTCCAGTAGATCCTTTTGTCTGTACGACTCAGGCCATAGCTGACATAGTGATCCTGGTGGATGGATCCTGGAGCATCGGCAGGATCAACTTCCGCTTGGTCCGCACGTTCCTGGAGAACCTGGTCAACGCTTTCAGCGTCGGAATCGACCAGACCAGGATAGGTAAGCAGTAGCATCACTGTCTATTATAGACCAGGATAGGTAAGCAGTAGCATCACTGTCTATTATAGACCAGGATAGGTAAGCAGTAGCATCACTGTCTATTATAGACCAGGATAGGTAAGCAGTAGCATCACTGTCTATTATAGACCAGGATAGGTAAGCAGTAGCATCACTGTCAATTATAGACCAGGATAGGTAAGCAGTAGCATCACTGTCTATTATTAGCCTTACTGTACTGTACTGTCACAGGGTTCAATAGCCTTACTGTACTGTACTGTCACAGGGTTCAATAGCCTTACTGTACTGTACTGTCACAGGGTTCAATAGCCTTACTGTACTGTACTGTCACAGGGTTCAATAGCCTTACTGTACTGTACTGTCACAGGGTTCAATAGCCTGGTCAAGTATATTCCTTCATGTAAGCCTTATCCGTAAATTAAACATATACCATTGAAGTCGGAAGTTTACATACACCTTAGCCAAATAAATTTAAATTCAGTTTTTCACAATTCCTGACACTTAATTCCTCGGACCCACTGGAATTGTGATATAGTGAATTATAAGTGAAATAATCTGTCTGTAAACAATTGTTGGAAGAATTACTTGTGCCATGCACAAAGTAGATGTCCTAAACGACTTGACAAAACTATAGTTTGTTAACATGAAATCTGTGGAGTGGTTGAAAAATGAGTTTTAATGACTTCAACTCAAGTGTATGTAAACTTCCGACTTCAACTGTATTATTGTATTGTATTCTATTCTATTGTATTGTATTGTATGTAATTCCCTCCCAGGTCTGGCCCAGTACAGTGGGGACCCCAGGATAGAGTGGCATCTGAATGCCTTCACCACTAAAGATGCAGTACTGGATGCTGTGAAGAACCTGCCCTACAAAGGAGGCAACACACTGACAGGTACTGTACACTACACCAGCAGCTCCATCTGACCTCATCCCTAATGACAGCTGACACTGACAGGTACTGTACACTACACCAGCAGCTCCATCTGACCTCATCCCTAATGACAGCTGACACTGACAGGTACTGTACACTACACCAGCAGCTCCATCTGACCTCATCCCTAATGACAGCTGACACTGACAGGTACTGTACACTACACCAGCAGCTCCATCTGACCTTCATCCCTAATGACAGCTGACACTGACAGGTACTGTACACTACACCAGCAGCTCCATCTGACCTCATCCCTAATGACAGCTGACACTGACAGGTACTGTACACTACACCAGCAGCTCCATCTGACCTCATCCCTAATGACAGCTGACACTGACAGGTACTGTACACTACACCAGCAGCTCCATCTGACCTCATCCCTAATGACAGCTGACACTGACAGGTACTGTACACTACACCAGCAGCTCCATCTGACCTCATCCCTAATGACAGCTGACACTGACAGGTACTGTACACTACACCAGCAGCTCCATCTGACCTCATCCCTAATGACAGCTGACACTGACAGGTACTGTACACTACACCAGCAGCTCCATCTGACCTCATCCCTAATGACAGCTGACACTGACAGGTACTGTACACTACACCAGCAGCTCCATCTGACCTCATCCCTAATGACAGCTGACACTGACAGGTACTGTACACTACACCAGCAGCTCCATCTGACCTCATCCCTAATGACAGCTGACACTGACAGGTACTGTACACTACACCAGCAGCTCCATCTGACCTCATCCCTAATGACAGCTGACACTGACAGGTACTGTACACTACACCAGCAGCTCCATCTGACCTCATCCCTAATGACAGCTGACACTGACAGGTACTGTACACTACACCAGCAGCTCCATCTGACCTCATCCCTAATGACAGCTGACACTGACAGGTACTGTACACTACACCAGCAGCTCCATCTGACCTCATCCCTAATGACAGCTGACACTGACAGGTACTGTACACTACACCAGCAGCTCCATCTGACCTCATCCCTAATGACAGCTGACACTGACAGGTACTGTACACTACACCAGCAGCTCCATCTGACCTCATCCCTAATGACAGCTGACACTGACAGGTACTGTACACTACACCAGCAGCTCCATCTGACCTCATCCCTAATGACAGCTGACACTGACAGGTACTGTACACTACACCAGCAGCTCCATCTGACCTCATCCCTAATGACAGCTGACACTGACAGGTACTGTACACTACACCAGCAGCTCCATCTGACCTCATCCCTAATGACAGCTGACACTGACAGGTACTGTACACTACACCAGCAGCTCCATCTGACCTCATCCCTAATGACAGCTGACACTGACAGGTACTGTACACTACACCAGCAGCTCCATCTGACCTCATCCCTAATGACAGCTGACACTGACAGGTACTGTACACTACACCAGCAGCTCCATCTGACCTCATCCCTAATGACAGCTGACACTGACAGGTACTGTACACTACACCAGCAGCTCCATCTGACCTCATCCCTAATGACAGCTGACACTGACAGGTACTGTACACTACACCAGCAGCTCCATCTGACTTCATCCCTAATGACAGCTGACACTGACAGGTACTGTACACTACACCAGCAGCTCCATCTGACCTCATCCCTAATGACAGCTGACACTGACAGTTACTGTACACTACACCAGCAGCTCCATCTGACCTCATCCCTAATGACAGCTGACACTGACAGGTACTGTACACTAGACCAGCAGCTCCATCTGACTTCATCCCTAATGACAGCTGACACTGACAGGTACTGTACACTACACCAGCAGCTCTACACCAGCAGCTCTACACCAGCAGCTCCATCTGACCTCATCCCTAATGACAGCTATGGAAAGGTCACATTATATTTAGCCCAGAGGGGGATGTTAAGCAATGCTTAATACAAAATCTACACAGATGTACTGAAATCTGTTTATAGATTTTTGCATGAATATAAAGTGTTTCATTAAGGGTAACAAGAGTTAGTGAGGAAAGGCTATACGACTTTTCGAAGTATCAACCAGTGGAACCATCATCAGTGAACTGTGTTTATCTGTGTAACTGAACTGTTTAACTCTTTGTATATCTGTGTGTATCTGAGTGTACAAAACATTAGACATGGACTCTACAAGGTGTCGAAAGCATTCCACAGTCAAGTAGGCTGGATATCCTTTGAGTGGTGGACCATTCTTGATACACACAGTAAACTGTTGAGCGTGAAAAACCCAGCAGCATTGAAGTTCTTGACACACTCAAACCGGTGCGCCTGGCAAATATTACCATACCCCGCTCAAAGGCATTTAAATATTTTGTCTTGTCCATTCACCCTCTGAATGGCACACAATCCATCTCAATTGTCTCAAGGCTTAGAAATCCTTCTTTAACCTGTCTCCTCTTCTTCATCTACACTGATTGAAGTGGATTTAACAAGTGACATCAATAAGGGATCATAGCTTTCACCTGGATTCACCTGGTCAGTCTTTGTCATGGAAACAGTTTCTAATGCTTTTGTGTATCTGTGTATTTCTGTGTATCTCTCTAGGCCTGGCCCTGACCTATATTCTGGAGAACAGCTTCAAGCCGGAGTCAGGCTCCAGGAGCGGCGTTCCCAAAGTTGGTATCCTGATCACAGATGGGAAGTCCCAGGATGACGTGATCCCTCCCGCCCAGAGTCTGAGGGACGCTGGCATCGAACTCTTTGCCGTTGGTAGGACACAAGGCCTTGTTGTCATTCCTGTAGTGTGATGATGGTGTCTTTAGGTTAACTGTATTCATGCTGTGAGACTTGATGCTGTCGGTAGGACACAGTTAGTGTTCTATGTATGTTTGGGCTGACCCAGTGACACATCTGGATACACCTCTGCCCTTTGTGTTCTGTTAAGGGAAATGACATGGATAGATCTTGATCTTGATCTTGATCTTGATCTTAATCTTAATCTTAATCGTAGTGCTTCCTCTCTCTGTGTGTAGGTGTGAAGAATGCTGATGAGAATGAGCTGAGGGCCATAGCCTCTGAGCCTGACAACACTCATGTGTACAACGTGGCAGACTTCAGCATCATGAGCTCTATCATAGAGGGACTGACCAAGATAGTCTGTGAGCGGGTAGAGGAGCAGGACAAGGAGATCAATGGTGAGCAAATCAGATCAGAGAGCAAAGCTGTTGACACTTCAGTCATCATACTACTGTCTGTCTTTACAGTACATACTGTCTCATGCACTTAGACATGCACACAGTCTTTAATATTGAGCAGGCCTCAGGTTGTCACTAGAAATCTGAGCTGAAATAACTCCTGTCTGTTTCATACACTTCATACATAATCATCATGTGTTTGACTCATCCTAATGCTGTCCATATGTAGTGCATTCTGAATAAAAATGCATATGCTCTTTACATATGCTCTTTGAAAAAGGGTTCCAAAAGGGTTCTTCGGCTGTCCCCATAGGAGAACCCTTTTTGGTTCCAGCTAGTACCCTTTTTGGTTACAGGTAGAACCCTCTATGGAAAGAGTTCTACATGGAACCAAAAAGGGTTCTACCTGGAGCCAAAAGGGTTCTAGCTGGAACCAAAAAGAGTTCTTCATAGTGTTCTTCTTTGAGGACAGCCAAAGAACCGTTTTAGGTTCTAGATAGCACCTTTTTCTTCTAAGAGTGTACTGTAGAAACTATCATTCATACATTCTCTAACCTTCCGTTGTAATGTTTCTCCAGGAGAGACGGCAGAACAGGAGGCACAGGGAGCTCCTCAGGACCTAGTGACATCAGAGGTGACAGCCAGGAGTTTCAGGGTGTCCTGGAGTCCCGCCCCCGGCGGTGTAGAGAAGTACCGTGTGGTGTACTATCCTGCTACCCAGGGAGGACGACCTGAAGAGGTATACACACTCACACACCATCTTGCTCTTACACCCAATATCTGTTTTTTTTATGTCCATCTGCTGCAGTTGAAACCAGGGGTTGGAACCAAAATAATTTTCTGTTCCGACCAGAAAAAGAAAGTTCTGAATCGGTTCGAACCCCAAAAAATACAGTTTATATTGTTCCTTTCTGTTCCTTTTTAACCTGTGAATCAACCGTTTTTTAACATTTAGCTCCTTAAATGACTTCCTCACCAATCAGTGAGGATAGAGCAGGCAACCTAGTTGCGCAGGATGCGAGTGAAATTTTGCGGGTGGGGAGAGAGGAAGAGAGGGTTGAGAAGGAGGCTTGAAGCGCTGGGCATCTTGTTATCACATGCATTATCTGAATTAGGTCCACAGAATTATACCTAGGAGGAGGGGCTTCTATGGAGGAACTTTGAATGGCCTTTGAGCTAGCTAGCTAACAAGCTTGTGTGTGCAGAGCGCCACCAGAATTAGAAACACGTCTTGCCTTTTTGTAGTTAATAAATCCAATGTGAAACGTGATAACTAGGCCTATAGTATCCTTAACTACCATTCTTCACTAGCTAATAAAAAATCTCTCTCCCTATCTTCTGAATCAAGCGTCAATGTAACGTCAGTCCAGTAGCCTATGCTTCGGAGGGGGAGGGGCAGGTAGCCTCAACACGTCCAGGTAAAGATTTTAAGCTGGCAGGCAGACACTGGGATACATAGTGAGGGCTTTGCATAGGTGCTTTGTTACATTATTTTGTGGGACTGGAAAAAAATGCCTGGAACATAAAATAACGTTATTAACCAGTTCCATTGCTTTTAAAAATAATGGTTCTGTTCTGGAACAGTATGGAACACTTTCGTTCCAGGTTCCGTTTCTGTTCCTTGAAACATTTTATTATTTTCCAGTTTTTAGTTCTGTTCCCAACCCTGGTCCCATTTGGGACACAGCCTAGATGTGTGCTGATCAGAGAGGCTGGACTGTAGAGACGTATGGTAGTATTGCCAGGGGAGTTATAAGTAGTTTCCTGAACAGATACTTTACAGGATGTATTGACTCCAGATGTACAGGACTACTTTACTGGATGTATTGACTCCAGATGTACAGGACTACTTTACTGGATGTATTGACTCCAGATGTACAGGACTACTTTACTGGATGTATTGACTCCAGATGTACAGGACTACTTTACTGGATGTATTGACTCCAGATGTACAGGACTACTTTACTGGATGTATTGACTCCAGATGTACAGGACTACTTTACTGGATGTATTGACTCCAGATGTACAAGACTACTTTACTGGATGTATTGACTCCAGATGTTCAGGACTACTTTACTGGATGTATTGACTCCAGATGTACCGGACTACTTTACTGGATGTATTGACTCCAGATGTACAGGACTACTTTACTGGATGTATTGACTCCAGATGTACAGGACTACTTTACTGGATGTATTGACTCCAGATGTACAGGACTACTTTACTGGATGTATTGACTCTAGATGTTCAGGACTACTTTACTGGATATATTGACTCCAGATGTACTGGACTACTTTACAGGATGTATTGACTCAGTCTCTGTGTATCTCTCTGACCCAGTCTCTCTGTATCTCTGTGTATCTCTCTGACCCAGTCACTCTGTATCTCTGTGTATCTCTCTGACCCAGTCACTCTGTATCTCTGTGTATCTCTCTGACCCAGTCACTCTGTATCTCTGTGTATCTCTCTGACCCAGTCACTCTTTATCTCTCTGACCCAGTCTCTCAGCATCTCTCTGGCCCAGTCTCTCTGTATCTCTCTGACCCAGTCTCTGTGTATCTCTGTGTATCTCTCTGACCCAGTCTCTGTGAATCTCTGTTTATCTCCCTGACCCAGTCTCTGTGTATCTCTCTGACCCAGTCTCTGTGTATCTCCCTGACCCAGTCTCTGTGTATATCTCTGACCCAGTCTCTGTGTATCTCTCTGACCCAGTCTCTCAGCATCTCTCTGACCCAGTCTCTGTGTATCTCTCTGACTCAGTCTCTGTGTATATCTCTGACCCAGTCTCTCTTTATCTCCCTGACCCAGTCTCTGTGTATCTCTCTGACCCAGTCTCTGTGTATCTCTCTGACCCAGTCTCTGTTTATCTCTCTGACCCAGTCTCTCAGTATCTATTTGACCCAGTCGCTCTGTATCTCTCTGACCCAGTCTCTCAGTATCTCTTTGACCCAGTCTCTCTGTATCTCTCTGACCCTGTCTCTGTGTATCTCTCTGACCCAGTCTCTCTGTATCTCTTTGACCCAGTCTCTCAGTATCTCTTTGACCCAATCTCTCTGTATCTCTCTGACCCAGTCTCTCAGTATCTCTTTGACCCAGTCTCTCTGTATCTCTCTGACCCTGTCTCTGTGTATCTCTCTGACCCTGTCTCTGTGTATCTCTCTGACCCAGTCTCTGTGTTTATCTCTGACCCAGTCTCTGTGTATCTCTCTGACCTAGTCTCTGTGTACCTCTCTGACCCAGTCTCTGTGTATCTCTCTGACCCAGTCTCTGTGTACCTCTCTGACCCAGTCTCTGTGTATCTCTGTGTATCTCTCTGACCCAGTCTCTGTGTACCTCTCTGACCGTGTATCGCTTTGATCCACTGTTTGTGTATCTCTGCGTATCTCTTTGACCCAGTCTCTCTGTATCTCTCCCAGGCTGTGGTGGACGGCACAGAGACCTCTGTGGTTCTGCAGTATCTCAACTCCTTGACAGAGTACCAGTTAGCTGTGTTTGCTGTCTACACCAGCTCAGCTAGCGAGGCACTTCGTGGCAGCGAGACCACATGTGAGTCCACCTCCCTATTTTCTACAGTTTTTTTGCCAAGTTGGATGTGTGTAAACATACTCTTTCACCTGGGTTTAATCCACCTCTGTGTGTGTGTGTGTGTGTGTGTTCGTTCCTGTGTCTGCATGCGTGCGTTCCTGCGGGTGATCACGTGTGTCTCAGTGGCTCTCCCCATGGTGAATGGCCTGGAGTTGTACGACGTTACCCACAACACCATGCGTGCGCGGTGGAGCAGTGTGCAGGGCGTCTCGGGGTACATGGTCCTCTACGCCCCCCTGACCGAGGACGGGGCCTCCGACGAGAAAGAGGTACCCCAGCCAGAGGGCCGCGAGCCTGGGTGGGATCGATCTGGGGGAGGGTTCTTCCTGGAGGGGCTGGTGGTGGTCTGTATCTCTTTTCTCCTGGTGAATTCTAGCATGGATAATCATAGCTTTGTGTCAGTGGATCTGGTGCTAAACTGAAAAGAAACTCCAGCAGCACACTGGTGATCTTGATGCTTCAGAGGTTTATTGGATCTGGTGATGTCATGGAATAAGAGGACTTCCTCTGTCTCTGTCTCTGTCGCTGTCTCTGTCCCTGTCCCTGTCTCTGTCTCTGTCCCTGTCCCTGTCTCTGTCTCTGTCTCTATCCCTGTCTCTAGAGAAAATGTTGCAGTTTTAAAGAAAGTTTGTTTCAGTTCTACACATTTTGCCATGGGGCAGAGAGAAGATGTTGTATTTTACTATTTTCCCAAAAAATATATATATTATCAGAGGGCCAGATTATTCCAGAAGATAAACTACTCTGGCTTTTGTACAGTATTGCATGCCACAGAAATAATACTGTACATTCTATAAAGCTGTTTTCAGACAGTGGAAAGAAGTTTCATATTGACTTATTCTCCATACTAATCAGACTTCCAGATGGTACTTCTTGGGGTGAGTCCCAATGGCACCCTATTCCCTATATAGCCCACTACATTTGAAAATACAAATACTACAAAAGTAGTGCACTATATAGGGAATAGGGTGTCATTTGGGATGCACACCACTCTGTCACCAGGACCTTTACTGATGCCATGTTTTCCCATTTCCCATTAAACCAACAGATGAAGGTGTCCAACGCAGTAACTGATCTGGAGCTGGAGGCCTTGACTCCTGCTACAGAGTACACTGTGACAGTCTATGCCATGTATGGAGAAGAGGCTAGCGATCCTATGACTAACCAGGAGACCACCTGTGAGTGTCCTCTCAAACGTACTGTAACATATTCAACAACTGATATATACTGTATGTCTTCCTGTCTTCAGAAGGTGTAGCTAGCCCTGGTATCTGTATAGCACTTTGATCTCTTCAACATGACATATTGTTTGTGTCTACAGTGCCTCTGAGCCCTCCCAAGAACCTTGTGTTCTCTGAGGTGGACCACAACTCAGCCAAACTGTCATGGGAAGCTGCCTCCAGGAAGGTGACAGGATACCGCATCATGTATGTCAAGACTGACGGGCTAAAGACTGATGAGGTGAGAGGCAAGACTAGGGGATTTAACCTAGAACAAGACTAGGGGATTTAACCTAGAACAAGACTAGGGGATTTAACCTAGAACAAGACTAGGGGATTTAACCTAGAACAAGACTAAGGGATTTAACCTAGAACAAGATTAGGGGATTTAACCTAGAACAAGACTAGGGGATTTAACCTAGAACAAGACTAGGGGATTTAACCTAGAACAAGACTAGGGGATTTAACCTAGAACAAGACTAGGGAATTTAACCTAGAACAAGACTAGGGGATTTAACCTAGAACAAGACTAGGGGAATTAACCTAGAACAAGACTAGGGGATTTAACCTAGAACAAGACTAGGGGATTTAACCTAGAACAAGACTAGGGGATTTAACCTAGAACAAGACTAGGGAATTTAAGCTAGAACAAGACTAGGGGATTTAACCTAGAACGAGACTAGGGGATTTAACCTAGAACAAGACTAGGGGATTTAACCTAGAGTTATCAATTTATTACATCTGACTCACTCTCTCTCTCTCTCTCTCTCGCTCTCTCTCTCTCTCTCCCCCTCCCTCTCTCCTCTCTTCTCTCAATACTGTATCTCTGTTTCCCCTAAGGTGGATGTGGGTCCAGTCACGTCCTGGACTCTGAATGACCTGACGTCTGTAATGGAGTATGAGGTGGCCATCTTTGGTATCTACGACGAGGGCCAATCAGAAGCCCTCTCTGGCAGCTTCACCACCTGTAAGAACCAATCAGAGTCTCTCAGAGTAGTGCCAGATGGGCAGGGTTTGCACTTTAGGAACTATTTTATTGGTACTTACTAGGTCAAAGTAGTACTGTAGGGTGAGTTCTTCCTATTGGTACTTACTAGGTCAGAGTAGTACTGTACTGTGAGTTCTTCCTATTGGTACTTACTAGGTCAGAGTAGTACTGTACTGTGAGTTCTTCCTATTGGTACTTACTAGGTCAGAGTAGTACTGTACTGTGAGTTCTTCCTATTGGTACTTACTAGGTCAGAGTAGTACTGTACTGTGAGTTCTTCCTATTGGTACTTACTAGGTCAGAGTAGTACTGTACTGTGAGTTCTTCCTATTGGTACTTACTAGGTCAGAGTAGTACTGTACTGTGAGTTCTTCCTATTGGTACTTACTAGGTCAGAGTAGTACTGTACTGTGAGTTCTTCCTATTGGTACTTACTAGGTCAGAGTAGTACTGTACTGTGAGTTCTTCTAGTCAGAAGTGATCTGTGTTTTACTTCATGTTCTATCTGATCTACCTGTTCTGATGATGCTGTTCTATCTGATCTACCTGTTCTGATGATGCTGTTCTATCTGATCTACCTGTTCTGATGATGCTGTTCTATCTGATCTACCTGTTCTGATGATGCTGTTCTATCTGATCTACCTGTTCTGATGATGCTGTTCTATCTGATCTACCTGTTCTGATGATGCTGTTCTATCTGATCTACCTGTTCTGATGATGCTGTTCTATCTGATCTACCTGTTCTGATGATGCTGTTCTATCTGATCTACCTGTTCTGATGATGCTGTTCTATCTGATCAACCTGTTCTGATGATGCTGTTCTATCTGATCTACCTGTTCTGATGATGCTGTTCTATCTGATCTACCTGTTCTGATGATGCTGTTCTATCTGATCTACCTGTTCTGATGATGCTGTTTGATGTCTCTAATAGACCCTGTGCCAGGCCCCCTTGAACTCCAGGCCAGTGAGGTCACCACAGAGAGCTTCCGGGTCAGCTGGGGTCACTCTGCTCCAGGCATCATCCTTTACAAACTGACCTGGGCTCCTTATGATGGAGGAGACACTAAGGAGGTCAGTACTGAGACAACACACTAAGGAGGTCAGTACTGAGACAACACACTAAGAAGGTCAGTACTGAGACAACACACTAAGGAGGTCAGTACTGAGACAACACACTAAGGAGGTCAGTACTGAGACAACACACTAAGGAGGTCAGTACTGAGACAAAACACTAAGGAGGTCAGTACTGAGACAACACACTAAGGAGGTCAGCACTGAGACAACACACTAAGGAGGTCAATACTGAGACAACACACTAAGGAGGTCAGTACTGAGACAACACACTAAGGAGGTCAGTACTGAGACAACACACTAAGGAGGTCAGTACTGAGACAACACACTAAGGAGGTCAGTACTGAGACAACACACTAAGGAGGTCAGTACTGAGACAACACACTAAGGAGGTCAGTACTGAGACAACACACTAAGGAGGTCAGTACTGAGACAAAACACTAAGGAGGTCAGTACTGAGACAACACACTAAGGAGGTCAGCACTGAGACAACACACTGAGGTCAATACTGAGACAACACATTAAGGAGGTCAGTACTGAGACAACACACTAAGGAGGTCAGTACTGAGACAACACACTAAGGAGGTCAGTACTGAGACAACACACTAAGGAGGTCAGTACTGAGACAACACACTAAGGAGGTCAGTACTGAGACAACACACTAAGGAGGTCAGTACTGAGACAACCCACTAAGCAGGCCAGTACTGAGACAACCCACTAAGAAGGTTGGTACTGAGACAACCCAAAAGGTTAATCAGACCTGGATCAGTACATTTGTCAATGCTTCCTAAGGCTCTTGCTGCTCTTGATTTAGTTTGTCAGGTAAAATAGAATCAATGGAATAGTTCCAAAAGTGCAAACTCCAATACTCATATGCCAAGTTAGATACTTGACTTGATTGGGTGCCTGAATGACTAGTGGCAGATATAACTGTGATCATGGCTCAGATCCAAAGTGTTGATCATCTGTCCTTAACAAGAGAACATCAGCTGCAGAAGGACACAATGCTCCAGTCTCTAGCCAGCAGGTGAAATATTAGCCTGGTCCCAGATCTGTTTCTGCTGTTTTGCCAACTCCTATGATAACAGCCATTGGAGTTGGCTATAAAGCACAAACCGTTATGGACCCAGGCTAGTGAAATATGCTCTCTGAA
>CM042415.1:32959870-32964870 GCA_023634145.1 Thymallus thymallus | reverse complement strand
TTCTGTAGCTGTACCCATCCAGGGGTTAGATCCTGACGTAAACGTGTAATTACTGTTGAGCACGTCTAATCTAATGTGTATAAGTGTGGCTGACAGAGTCACAGTTCTGTTTGAAAGG
The DNA here is from genome assembly GCA_023634145.1 of Thymallus thymallus. Classification (NCBI taxonomy): domain Eukaryota; kingdom Metazoa; phylum Chordata; class Actinopteri; order Salmoniformes; family Salmonidae; genus Thymallus; species Thymallus thymallus. The sequence continues at coordinate 32,964,752 of CM042415.1, read as the reverse complement.
AACCAGATCAATTATTACCCATGCTCCTTTGGGGTCTTTGGAACCTAATGAAAGTCTTTGATTATTTGATCATGGTAGCTTAGTCACTGAACTAATTCCTGTAAGGCATTTATACACAATCAATCAATCAATCAAAATGTATTTATAAAGCGCTTTTTACATCAGCCGATGTCACAAAGTGCTATACAGAAACCCAGCCTAAAACCCCAAACAGCAAGCAATGCAGATGTAGAAGCACGGTGGCTAGGAAAAACTCCCTAGAAAGGCAAAACCTAGGAAGAAACCTAGAGAGGAACCAGGCTCTGAGGGGTGGCCAGTCCTCTTCTGGCTGTGCCGGGTGGAGATTAAAACAATTTATGGCCATTAAGGCCAGTTCTTTCTCCAAGATGTTCAAATGTTCATAGATGACCAGCAGGGTCAAATAATAATAAAAGTAGTTGTGGAGGTTGCAACAGGTAAATACATCAGCAGTGAATGTCACTTGGTTTTTCAGTGCAATAGAGCGAGAGCGAGGTGAAAACAGCAGGTCTGGGACAGGGTGGCACGTCCAATGAACAGGTCAGGGTTCCATAACCGCAGGCAGAGGAGTTGAAACCGGTGCAGCAGCACGACCAGGTGGACTGGGGACAGCTAGGAGTCATCAGGACAGGTGGTCCTGAAGCATGGTCCTCCGGGTAGGCTCAGGTCCTCCGGGAGAGGAGGTAGAGTGGGAGAGAGAGTGAATTAGAGGGAGCATACTTTAATTCACACAAGACACTGGATAATAACATCAGATTTAACAAACTGACCCTAGCCCCCCCGGCACATAGACTATTGCAGCATAGATAATGGAGGCTGAGACAGGGGGGTCAGGAGACACTGTGGCCCCCTCCGACAATACCCAGACAATACCCCCGGACAGGGCCAAACCAGGCAGGATATAACCTCACCCACTCTGCCAAGCACAGCCCCTACACCAATAGGGGGATACAACTCAACCCTTCTCTGTTGTTTATATGCCCTACACAAAAACCTTCTTTGTAGAAAGTGTCTAGAATGGATAGAAAATGAGTGGTGGCAGACAGATAGAAACAAGTCAAGTTGATGGAGTGGTACACAGGGAAGCATATGTGTGGAGAGTGGAGAGCAGGGTGGCAGATAGTCTAACGGTTGTTGGGCCAATAACCGAAAGGTCACTGGTTCAAATCCCTGAGGCAACTAGGTGAAAAATCTGCTGATGTGCACTTTAGCAAGGCACTTAACCCTAAATGCTCCTATAAATCGCTCTGGATAAGAGCGTATGTAAAATGTATGCTTCACCTAGTATGTAAGATAGCCTATCATCTGAAGGGAGTTGTTATATCTCCCAGCTCTAATTCAATAGAATCACACCCTTTTATTCTCCAGCATGTTCAACAGAATGACAGTGTCTGAAGTGTGTTGAGTCATCTGTACAATGAGAAAAATGATTAGTTTCCACCTCTCTGCCCCAAACTCCACAGAGCCCTTGGGGCCGAGTGCCTCTACAGCGATTCAGCGCTTAAACCCTCCTTCTATTGTATCTCCTTCCCTTGTATTTTCATTTCCACCTGGGGTCTTGGTGTCTCCCTGGGAAGATAGAGGGGACGGAGCAACGTGGAAGACATCCCATTATCTTTTCAACAAGCATTTAGGTCACTGAGGAACGAATGGAACACACTGGTTTGTGCCCCATACAGCACCCTATTCCCTATATAGGGCCCATAGGGCTCTGGTCAAAAGTAGTGCACTATACAGGGAATAGGGTGCCATTTGGGACACATCCACAGAGAAAAAAAATGTCAATAATCCCAATTGCCCCACAGACTGGAGTAGAGACCTGTGAGGACATGCTCCTTAGAGAGAACTGTTGGGACTTTCAGATTGTTCAGTTTGGGCTGAGCCAAGCTAACTCCCCTGGCAGGTCTGTTTCAGCACCACATGTCTATTGGACAGCTCCGCTAATCAGGATTCAGTACAGTGTGGGGTCTGACAGGGCAGGGCATGGAAGATAGGGATGGGGTTGGGGGTTTAGCCTCTCACTCCTCTGCATGTGACGATATGGCTTCTTAGAGAGGACATATGGGAGCGTTCACTTTGGGCTCAACCAACTACTTGGCAGTTCCGATTTAAGCACCACATGCCTGGTGGACAGTCCATTTCCAGGGTATGGGGCTTGACACTTCACAGGATGGGATTTAAGCACCACATGCCTGGTGGACAGTCCATTTCCTGGGTATGGGGCTTGACACTTCACAGGATGGGATAGGGAGGGATGTTAAAAGCCCAGTCAACCAGGGAGGATGGATCATAGAGGACTTCTAAATAGTTTATGCAGTGAGGCTGTCATACCAAATCTAATTCCAAGTAATGATATTAAAATTGAATAAATGTTACTTAGTGTACTTTTTGGGGGAACATCCTTTGGGAACTTATTTTTGTATCATATTTTTAACTATGGTCTAAGAGTCTAATGGGCGACCAGAACAGCGTGATCCAACTAAACTGTTTAATATTATGCAGAGAGGTAATATCAGGTTAACTTTGCTTGTCTCCCAAATGGCACCCTATTCCCTATGTAGTGCACTACGTCAGGAACAGGAACCCTATGGGTCCTGTTCAAAAGTAGTGTACTAAATAGGGAATAGGGTGCCATTTGGGATTTACCTCACCCAAAGACACCTGTTATCCTCGTACCCAAAGACACCTGTTATCCTCGTACCCAAAGACACCTGTCAGCCTCGTACCCAAAGACACCTGTTATCCTCGTACCCAAAGACACCTGTCAGCCTCGCACCCAAAGACACCTGTCAGCCTCGTACCCAAAGACACCTGTCAGCCTCGCACCCAAAGACACCTGTCAGCCTCGCACCCAAAGACACCTGTCAGCCTCGCACCCAAAGACACCTGTCAGCCTCGTACCCAAAGACACCTGTCAGCCTCGTACCCAAAGACACCTGTCAGCCTCGTACCCAAAGACACCTGTCAGCCTCGTACCCAAAGACACCTGTCAGCCTCGTACCCAAAGACACCTGTCATCCTCGTACCCAAAGACACCTGTCAGCCTCGTACCCAAAGACACCTGTCATCCTCGTACCCAAAGACACCTGTCATCCTCGTACCCAAAGACACCTGTCAGCCTCGTACCCAAAGACACCTGTCAGCCTCGTACCCAAAGACACCTGTCATCCTCGCACCCAAAGACACCTGTCATCCTCGTACCCAAAGACACCTGTCAGCCTCGTACCCAAAGACACCTGTCAGCCTCGCACCCAAAGACACCTGTCAGCCTCGTACCCAAAGACACCTGTCAGCCTCGTACCCAAAGACACCTGTCAGCCTCGTACCCAAAGACACCTGTCAGCCTCGTACCCAAAGACACCTGTCAGCCTCGTACCCAAAGACACCTGTCAGCCTCGTACCCAAAGACACCTGTCAGCCTCGCACCCAAAGACACCTGTCAGCCTCGCACCCAAAGACACCTGTCAGCCTCGTACCCAAAGACACCTGTCAGCCTCGTACCCAAAGACACCTGTCATCCTCGTACCCAAAGACACCTGTCAGCCTCGTACCCAAAGACACCTGTCATCCTCGTACCCAAAGACACCTGTCATCCTCGTACCCAAAGACACCTGTCAGCCTCGTACCCAAAGACACCTGTCAGCCTCGTACCCAAAGACACCTGTCAGCCTCGTACCCAAAGACACCTGTCATCCTCGTACCCAAAGACACCTGTCAGCCTCGTACCCAAAGACACCTGTCATCCTCGTACCCAAAGACACCTGTCATCCTCGTACCCAAAGACACCTGTCAGCCTCGTACCCAAAGACACCTGTCAGCCTCGTACCCAAAGACACCTGTCATCCTCGCACCCAAAGACACCTGTCATCCTCGTACCCAAAGACACCTGTCAGCCTCGTACCCAAAGACACCTGTCAGCCTCGCACCCAAAGACACCTGTCAGCCTCGTACCCAAAGACACCTGTCAGCCTCGTACTCAAAGACACCTGTCAGCCTCGTACCCAAAGACACCTGTCAGCCTCGTACCCAAAGACACCTGTCAGCCTCGTACCCAAAGACACCTGTCAGCCTCGCACCCAAAGACACCTGTCAGCCTCGTACCCAAAGACACCTGTCAGCCTCGTACCCAAAGACACCTGTCAGCCTCGTACCCAAAGACACCTGTCAGCCTCGTACCCAAAGACACCTGTCAGCCTCGCACCCAAAGACACCTGTCATCCTCGCACCCAAAGACACCTGTCAGCCTCGCACCCAAAGACACCTGTCAGCCTCGTACCCAAAGACACCTGTCAGCCTCGTACCCAAAGACACCTGTCAGCCTCGTACCCAAAGACACCTGTCAGCCTTGTACCCAAAGAAACCTGTCAGCCTCGCACCCAAAGACACCTGTCAGCTTCGTACCGAAAGACACCTGTCAGCCTTGTACCCAAAGAAACCTGTCAGCCTCGTACCCAAAGAAACCTGTCAGCCTCGTACCCAAAGACACCTGTCCGCCTCGTACCCAAAGACACCTGTCAGCCTCGTACCCAAAGACACCTGTCAGCCTCGTACCCAAAGACACCTGTCAGCCTCGTACCCAAAGACACCTGTCAGCCTCGCACCCAAAGACACCTGTCAGCCTCGCACCCAAAGACACCTGTCAGCCTCGTACCCAAAGACACCTGTCCGCCTCGTACCCAAAGCCAAGTGTCCGTTCAGCCACTGGCCACTGTGGGAACTGGCCAATCAACAGGCTAGATGAGGCGTTAGATATGTTTGATTGATGATGTGTCAGTAGCAGTGAAATAAGACACAGTGGAGGTCAGATATATTCTGAGGAGAAACCCTGATGCTTATGCTCATACACACACACACACACACACAC
>CM042415.1:32924870-32954870 GCA_023634145.1 Thymallus thymallus | reverse complement strand
GTCTGAGGTGTAGAGGGTGAACAGGAAGGGGGACAGGACTGTTCCCTGGGGGGCCCCTGTATTGCTCACTGCCCGTTCTGACACACAGCTCTGTAGCCGCACAAATTGTGGCCTACCGGTCAGGTAGTCCATAACTCAGGAGACTAAGGGTGCTTCCACTTTCATCTTCCTCATCTTCTCACCCAGTAGCAGGGGTGGTGTTAAAGGCACTGGAGAAGTCAAAAACATAACCCTCACAGTGCAACCTGCGTTGTCCAGGTGAGAGTAGGCCCTCTGCAGAAGGTAGATGATTGCATCATCCACCCCGATGTTGCGCTGGTATGCGAACTGCAGGGGGTCCAGTGATGTACACACCAGGGGTCTGAGGTGAGCGAGGACTAACCTTTCCAGGGTCTTCATGATGTGGGATGTTAGCGCTACAGGTCTGAAGTCATTCAGGACAATGGGGTGCGCCTTCTTGGGCACTGGGACCAGGCAGGATGTTTTCCACACCACAGGGACCCTAGGCTCAGGCTAAGGTTGAAGTGGTGCTGGAGTATTCCACACAGTTGGTCAGCACAGACCGTAAGCACCCTTGGGCTGATGCCATCAGGGCCTGCCACTTTCCACTGATGTAGTCTCTCCAGCTCTCTCTTCACTTGGTTGGTGGTGAAAACCAGCCCAGATGGGGAGGTGGGGGGAAGGGGGGTGTTGAGGATCAGTCCAGAGGGAGTGGGGGTGGGGAGGGGGTCGCCGATTGTCTCAACGGAGGTGTCGTGTGCAAAGGGGGGAGTGGGACAGCTGTGAGGATGTGTGGCCTGGAGAGCTGGAGGGGAATCATGTTAAGGTAGTTTAGGTAGACATGTAAGGGCTGGTGAATCATGTTAAGGTAGTTTAGGTAGACATGTAAGGGCTGGTGAATCATGTTAAGGTAGTTTAGGTAGACATGTAAGGGCTGGTGAATCATGTCAAGGTCGTTTAGGTAGACGTGTAAGGGCTGGTGAATCATGTCAAGGTCGTTTAGGTAGACGTGTAAGGGCTGGTGAATCATGTTAAGGTAGTTTAGGTAGACTCCTTTTGCAGTTCCAAGACCACAACAAAGGGAACCTCAGGGTTAAGGGTCAAGTGTTGAATATGTCACTACCCTTCCTTTCAACTGCCAATACCAAGCAGCCACTTTGGATTAGATGTTAAATGTTTGTTCTCAAACTGAAGTACACTACATGACGAAAAGTATGTGGACACCTGCTCGTCAAACATCTCATTCCAAAATCATGGACATGAATATAGAGTTGGTCTCCCTTTGCTGCTATAACAGGCTCCACTCTTCTGGGAAGGCTTTCCACTAGATGTTGGAACATTGCTGTAGGGACTTGCTTTCATTCAGCCACAAGAGCATTAGTGAGGTCGGGCGCTGATGTTGGGCGATTAGGCCTGGCTCGCATTCCAATTCATCACAAAGGTGTTCGATGGGGTTGAGGTCAGGGCTCTGTGCAGGCCGGTCAAGTTCTTCCATACTGATCTTAACAAACCACTTCTGTATGGACCTTGCCTTTTGCATGGGAACAATTTGATGCTGAAACAGGAAAGGGCCTTCCCCAAACTGTTGCCACAAAGTTGGAAGCACAGAATCGTCTAGAATGTCATTGTATGATGTAATGTTAAGATTTCCCTTCACTGGAACTAAGGGACCTAGCCGGAATCATGAAAAACAGCCCCAGACCATTATTCCTCCTCCATCAAACTTTACAGTTGGCACTATGCATTAGGGCAGGTAGTGTTCTCGTGGCGTCCGCAAAACCCAGATTGGTACGTCAGACTGCCAGATGGTGAAGCGTGATTCACCACTCCAGAGAACGCATTTCCACTGCTCCAGAGTCCAATGGAGGCGAGCTATACACCACTCCAGCCGACACTTGGCATTGCACATGGTGATCTTGGGCTTGGGCTGCTCGGCCATGGAAACCCATTTCATGAAGCTCCCAACGAACAGTACTTGTGCTGACCTTGCTTCCAGAGGCACTTTGGAACTAGGTAGGGAGTGTTGCAAGTGCGGACAGACAATTTTTACGTGCTACGCGCTTCAGCACTCGGCTGTCCTGTTCTCTGAGCTTGTGTGGCCTACCACTTTTGCGGCTGAGCCGTTGTTGCTCCTAGACGTTTCCACTTCACAATAACATTACTTATAGTTGACCGGGACAGCTCTAGTAGGGCAGAAATTGGACGTACGGACTTGTTTGATAAAAAGTTACTGAGCTTTTCAGTAAGGCAATTCTACTGCCAATATTTGTCTATGGAGATTGCATGGCTCGGTTTTATCAACTGTCAGCAAGAGGGTGGCTGAAATAGCTGAATCCACTAATTTGAAGGGGTGTCCACATACATTTGTATATATAGTGTATGTCTGCTCGTCTGTACCACTATGTAAAGATGCATTTTATTCATCTCCATAATGCAATGCCCCTGGAAACTAAGCTTTGAGGTAGCGTAATACATAGCTTTATGCTGATAACATCAGATTCTCTTTGTTTGTTGAACAGGATTTCACCACCCTGACGGACAGCTGAGAATATCAATATTCAGACAGACAGTCGGGGAAATAACACCCCTTTGCATATAAATGTGATATCAGCAGGTGCATCGTAACGTAATACATGCTTTTGAGCTTTTCTCATCAAAAGTAAATAGATTGTCTTTTTCATAAAGTCCTTCTGGCTGTGGGCAGAGTGTCACATCAGAATCCTGCTGTGTGACTACCCGAGAAGAGAGGTATTTTCATCTGAGCTCAGTCAGATTAGATGTTCCAGAGACAGGAGACAGACACACAGGGATGTGGCAGAACCAGGACATTCTGCAAATCCACTAGTCCCTCCATAATGGGAAAGTGGACCCAGAGCAACATGTCTACATTTGAATACGTATTATACATGTACAATGAATGAGTGAATGGCTGACTGAATGAATGAGTTTATGGATAAATTACTTACGATGCATTTTAGTCTCTCTTTCACCCCAAACATACTGTACAGTATTTAATCTCCTCACGCTAGCTTTATAATTATATCTGCATATTCACCACGAAGATTCATATCAGTATTTCATGCATTTTCAAGTTAATTTGACCTTTAAATAATTAAATGCACAATAACTTAATTTGACTTGGTATTGTCTTTTCTCTCCCATGGGTTTGTACCCCTAGTGTGGCAGAGGGGCTGTCTGTCCATGCATACATACAGCTCATTAATACTGGTTATATAAGGAAGTTAAAGGCTACGTCCCAAACGGCACCCTATTCCCTATCTAGTGCACCCATAGGGCTCTGGTCAAAAGTAGTGTACTCCATAGGGGATAGGGTGCCATTTAGGACAAATCCAAAGGCTGTCACATACTGTACATTATTCAGAAGGAGGAAAGATAATCCACCTGTTTTCATGACTTTTCCTTTTGGAAGAGGGAAACAATCTGTATAGATATAGTAGTTGTAGAATGTGAATAGGATGTGTACGGAATGTGTCCTACTCTGACAGCTGTGTCATAGCGCTTTGCTTTTATAGAGTTACATGCTGTCGTTCTGCTCTAGAAATCTATATTTTACTTTATCAGATGGTTAGCTGTATGATTAATTGGAGTCTACTGTGTAAATCAGATGGAAACTACTTCTGTGATTGCATTGCTCTTCTAAAATGAAATAATAAATGATCATTTAAAAGATGAGTTTGTTGTTGTAGGGACTAGAGAAGTTCCCAGGGACTGTTTCAGTCTTTAAACTGTTTACGGTTCCTAATAGCTTTCATAAAGATTGGGAAATAGATTGGAACTTATTGCTCTCTATCAAAACGTCATATACTATTTAATCACTAAGATTAATAGCCTTTCTTTTCCTTTGATAACAAATGAGAGTTGGATAGGACTCCGAAGTTGGACAGAAGTTATTTGTTCATATTGATTCTTTCCATAAATCAGAATTAGTTGTTTGTTTGAGTGGATTAAATGAATTCCTTGAAGACATACGTGCCTAAACAGCTGGATTGATTGTGTTTCATTAGGACACGTTCTCAATAGTATCAGCTTCCTGGTCTTTATCTGTCAATGTGATTGGCTAGGTTGACAGATTGCAATTCCCCGTAAGGTGTTGTGTTCAGTTCCTTCATGATGTTACTGTAGGTAGGGATGTGGTGGGATCATGATTGTGATGTGATTGTGATGTGATTGTGATGTGATTGTGATGTGATTGTGATTTGATGTGATGTGATTGTGATGGTGTGATGTGATTGTGATTTTATGTGATGTGATTGTGATGTGATGTGATGGTGTGATGTGATTGTGATGTGATTGTGATGTGATTGTGATGTGATGTGATTGTGATGGTGTGATGTGATTGTGATGTGATTGTGATTTGATGTGATTTGATGTGATGTGATTGTGATGGTGTGATGGTAATGGTGTGATGTGATTGTGATGGTGTGATGTGATTGTGATGGTGTGGTGGTGTGATGGTGTGATGTGATTGTGATGGTGTGATGGTGTGATGTGATGGTGTGATGGTGTGATGGTGTGATGTGATTGTGATGGTGTGATGGTGTGATGGTGTGATGTGATTGTGATGGTGTGATGGTGTGATGTGATAGTGATGGTGTGATGTGATTGTGTGATGGTGTGATGTGATAGTGATGGTGTGATGGTGTGATAGTGATGGTGTGATTGTGATGGTGTGATGGTGTGATAGTGATGGTGTGATGGTGTGATTGTGATGGTGTGATGGTGTGATGTGATTGTGATGGTGTGATGGTGTGATGTGATAGTGATGGTGTGATGGTAATGGGGATAGTGATGGTATTGGTGATGTTCTTCTGTCATCATGATTGTGTTTATAAAATCTCTCTCTCTCTCTCTCCCTCTCTCTCATCAGTGTACTTGGGCGTGACCAACCTGAACACCTACCAGGTGATGATGTCCAGTATGTGTGCCCAGTGGCAGCCCCATCGCCAGGCTAACCTCTACAGGCTGGTCATTGAGTCTCTGCTCAGTGAGTAGCCCTTCTCTTTTACAAACTCTATAGTCTATCTATAGTATAGCTCACTGAGATGCCTAGGGCTTTCTGACTAGGCCTTCTCTGACATGTTATAGCTGAATGTCCATGTGTTTCTGACTAGGCCTTCTCTGACATGTTATAGCTGAATGTCCATGTGTTTCTGACTAGGCCTTCTCTGACATGTTATAGCTGAATGTCCATGTGTTTCTGACTAGGCCTTCTCTGACATGTTATAGCTGAATATCCATGTGTTTCTGACTAGGCCTTCTCTGAAAGGTTATAGCTGAATGTCCATGTGTTTCTGACTAGGCCTTCTCTGACATGTTATAGCTGAATGTCCATGTGTTTCTGACTAGGCCTTCTCTGACATGTTATAGTTTAATGTTCATGTGTTTCTGACTAGGCCTTCTCTGACATGTTATAGTTTAATGTCCATGTGTTTCTGACTAGGCCTTCTCTGACATGTTATAGTTTAATGTTCATGTATTTCACCTGGACGTGGACTTAGGAAGAGGATAAACCCGTTATGTAGTCTTTAAATGCCATAGGGTCTTATCATGGACATAAAGAGTGTTTTGACAGTGTTGCTATAACACTTCTCAGCATCAAGCTTTAAGGACTTTATCTATTTTCTGTTTTACTGCCCTGTCTATTTCCATCTCCCCAAACCTCACACAGGAGCTTATCTTCAAATCCACCAAATCCTCAGCTCTTCTCTCTCTCTCTCTCTCTCTCTCTCTCTCTCTCTCTCTCTCTCTCTCTCTCTTCTCTTTTTGAGAATCTGTTCTAATATTAAAACCTCAACGTGCTCCGTCTGAGTCTCTCTGGCATTAGTTATATCTCATAGCTCACTGATATTACAGGAACACAGTTGATTAACTGCTAGACAGGTATACAGTAGTCATGAGCTGTGTGGTTAGTGACAGCACGGCAGGTTGTGTTCAGCTCTGTGTGGTTAGTGACAGCACGGCAGGTTGTGTTCAGCTCTTTGTGGTTAGTGACAGCACGGCAGGTTGTGTTCAGCTCTGTGTGGTTAGTGACAGCACGGCAGGTTGTGTTCAGCTCTGTGTGGTTAGTGACAGCACGGCAGGTTGTGTTCAGCTCTGTGTGGTTAGTGACAGCACGGCAGGTTGTGTTCAGCTCTGTGTGGTTAGTGACAGCACGGCAGGTTGTGTTCAGCTCTGTGTGGTTAGTGACAGCACGGCAGGTTGTGTTCAGCTCTGTGTGGTCAGTGGGAGAACAACAACAACTCTCATAGCATAATAACCATTATGTTGTTCACCCCGTGTTCTACTATCGATCCATGCTGCCTGTACTGTAACGTCTGTCTGACAAGGGTTTGCTGTTTGTAGGGATCAGCTGTGTGTGTGTGTGTGTGTGTGTGTGTGTTTATTCTCTCTTGAGTCCATTTCAAGTATACAAGGAGTGTAGTAGGCTTTTAGCAATTCATGTCATTTCAAGAAGTCAGTCTTTGTAACATTTAGCTAATAATTATCTAATAAAGATCAGTTTTACACTTCATGGCAACTGGTTAATATTGAGGAAATCTCTATTTTCTGCCCAGATACGTGAAAAACCTACTGTATAATAAGGATTGTGGTATTTCTTGGAGTTGTTTGATGTTGTAGACAGGACTTCAGATCATCTTCCACATAGCTTGGCTTTAAAAAGGGTATTTCAGTGAACACGTCCCATCCAGTTGTTTAGCTCAGAAATCAGCAGTCGTACGACTCTGGTAAATATTTGGTTTATCCCATTATTGGATTAGTGTTTCTGTGCTCCTTATTCCTGGCCATACGTGGAACCATCTAGATTGTAAAGGAGAACCCTCATAAATCTCCTTCTGTAATGGGATGCAGAGATACAAAATCTCTGATCTTTTTCCAATACAACATAATTCTGAGAAATTATTATATATTTTTTTTAATTTCTGAAAGAAAATACAAATCTATGCATCCTTTTAATCATTCAGCTCCGGCTAGCTAAGACCATGGCCCGTAGGGCTTTGATAACAAGTACTGCACTATATAGGGAATAGGGTGCCATTTGAGATGCAGATAAAGTACTGCCAGACAGACACACAGAGGAAGGAAATCCCTGGAAGGAGAGATTTTAGGAATTAGAATTTAGAATCCAGGAGCAGCTAGAGAAAATCTAGAAGGCAGAGTTCCAGATTCTTTAGTTCTATTGTCCTCTGTTCTGATTCTGACTGACTGAGTCACGTACAAATCAGTGGCCCCGGATATTTGACTGCAGGAGCCACAGATCATGTTAAATCCACACGAATGGTGTGTTTGTGCGTGTGCGTGTACGTGCGTGTGTGTATGTGTGTCTTTGCCTCAACTGGCTGCTTCAAGATGTTTCAGCTGCTGAAAACCTTTTTCAACATTATTTTGCGATAATTAAGTTCTTCCATAGAAAGCTGTTTTTCCATAGAAAGCTGTTCTTCCATAGAACTCTGTTCTTCCAGAGAACTCTGTTCTTCCAGAGAATTATGTTCTTCCAGAGAATTATGTTCTTCCATAGAACACTGTTCTTTCATAGAACTCAGTTCTACCAGAGAAGTCTATTTAAACAGATAGTTCTGTTCTGTTCTGTTCTGTAACCATGTTTCACCAGGGCTGTGTTCAGTAGGTTGTGGTACGTTCAGATAAACAGATAGTTCTGTTCTGTTCTGTAACCAGGTTTCACCAGGGCTGTGTTCAGTAGGTTGTGGTACGTTCAGATAAACAGATTGTTCTGTTCTGTTCTGTAACCAGGTTTCACCAGGGCTGTGTTCAGTAGGTTGTGGTACGTTCAGATAAACAGATTGTTCTGTTCTGTTCTGTAACCAGGTTTCACCAGGGCTGTGTTCAGTAGGTTGTGGTACGTTCAGATAAACAGATAGTTCTGTTCTGTTCTGTAACCAGGTTTCACCAGGGCTGTGTTCAGTAGGTTGTGGTACGTTCAGATAAACAGATAGTTCTGTTCTGTTCTGTAACCAGGTTTCACCAGGGCTGTGTTCAGTAGGTTGTGGTACGTTCAGATAAACAGATTGTTCTGTTCTGTTCTGTAACCAGGTTTCACCAGGGCTGTGTTCAGTAGGTTGTGGTACGTTCAGATAAACAGATAGTTCTGTTCTGTTCTGTAACCAGGTTTCACCAGGGCTGTGTTCAGTAGGTTGTGGTACGTTCAGATAAACAGATAGTTCTGTTCTGTTCTGTAACCAGGTTTCACCAGGGCTGTGTTCAGTAGGTTGTGGTACGTTCAGATAAACAGATAGTTCTGTTCTGTTCTGTAACCAGGTTTCACCAGGGCTGTGTTCAGTAGGTTGTGGTACGTTCAGATAAACAGATAGTTCTGTTCTGTTCTGTAACCAGGTTTCACCAGGGCTGTGTTCAGTAGGTTGTGGTACGTTCAGATAAACAGATAGTTCTGTTCTGTTCTGTAACCAGGTTTCACCAGGGCTGTGTTCAGTAGGTTGTGGTACGTTCAGATAAACAGATTGTTCTGTTCTGTTCTGTAACCAGGTTTCACCAGGGCTGTGTTCAGTAGGTTGTGGTACGTTCAGATAAACAGATAGTTCTGTTCTGTTCTGTAACCAGGTTTCACCAGGGCTGTGTTCAGTAGGTTGTGGTACGTTCAGATAAACAGATAGTTCTGTTCTGTTCTGTAACCAGGTTTCACCAGGGCTGTGTTCAGTAGGTTGTGGTACGTTCAGATAAACAGATTGTTCTGTTCTGTTCTGTAACCAGGTTTCACCAGGGCTGTGTTCAGTAGGTTGTGGTACGTTCAGATAGAAATGTATTAAATAAAAGAGACATGCCTCTCTGACATGTAGACTAAGGAATCTGTCTGGAAGGACCATGTTGTGCTCTATAAATTGTATTCATATCTGTATTTAACAGTATGTTGCATCTCTGATTGTAAAGGTTTGTTGCTGTTGTCTCTCCAGATGGCCAGAAGCAGGAAGTGAGTGTTGGAGGCTCTTCGTCTAGACAGTGTTTCTATGGTCTGACTCCTAACAGCCAGTATAAGATCACTGTTTACAGCCAGCTACAGGACATGGAGGGGCCTGCCGTCACCACCATCACTACTACACGTATGTACCAACTTACCTCCACACTCTCATCATGTACACAACACGTATGTACCAACTTACCTCAACACTCTTATCATGGACACACCACGTATGTACCAACTTACCTCAACACTCTCCTCATGGACACAACACGTATGTACCAACTTACCTCAACACTCTCATCATGGACACACCACGTATGTACCAACTTACCTCAACACTCTCATCATGGACACAACATGTATCTACCAACTTACCTCAACACTCTCATCATGGACACAACACGTGTGTATCAACTTACCTCAACACTCTCATCATGGAAACAACACGTATGTACCACCTTACCACAACACTCTCTTATGGGAGATGAACAGAATGACCAGCTATGTACATTGAATTGGATTTATAGGCTGTAGAAATGAAGATGAGATGTCAAACTGTATGTAACACATTGAAACGGAAGAGTCGTGAGCCTGAAAGCAATGGGCAGCCATAGATTCACCATAGAACCAATCATTCCAGTGTTCGTCCACCCAATGCAATAGCCCACAGATAGCAGCCTTGATCCCATTACCTTGAATGGTTGTTGTGGCCTAGCGACTGACTGACCTGTAGATCAGCTCAGCTCAGTGAAGACAAGGCATGCTGACTGACTGACCTGAGATCAGCTCAGTGAAGACAAGGCATGCTGACTGACTGACCTGAGATCAGCTCAGTGAAGACAAGGCATGCTGACTGACTGGCCTGAGATCAGCTCAGTGAAGACAAGGCATGCTGACTGACTGGCCTGAGATCAGCTCAGTGAAGACAAGGCATGCTGACTGACTGGCCTGAGATCAGCTCAGTGAAGACAAGGCATGCTGACTGACTGACCTGAGATCAGCTCAGTGAAGACAAGGCAGGCGTTTCTTCCCTCATAGCTGCTCTCTGCCTGTGGGCCGAGCACCAGCCACAAATCATTTCACCTCCCCTTAGGCTACATCCTGAATGGCAGCCTATTCCCTACATATATAAAGGGAATAGGGTGTAATTTAGGACACAGCGTCAGTCCCTGCAGCACGAGTGTCACTTAGAGTGTTACTTAGAAGCAGGCTAATGATGCAGGCCATTGGCAAGGCAATGAGGTGGGGAGAACTGGTCTGTTTAGGGACAGGAGATGCTCACTCAGTGTCAGGGATACAGATAGCAGCTCTCCCCCAGGAGGAGTTTACAAGGCTGCTGCTACTGCTACTATTGCTGTTAAAAATAGACAGTTTCACTACCATCACTCACCACAGCAAAACCTCCCTGGATTATCTAAAAGAGAGGGATTGTTTGGGGACAGCATGGGCGAGGTAGGTGGACACTGGCAGGTGTGTGTGTGTTTGTGGATAGAGAGGCGTGATAGATGTACCGTGATGATTTATGTGCTTGTCTCTCTGTGTTTTCTAGTCCCCGCCCCCACCCAGCCACCGACACCACCCCCCACGTCACCCCCCCTACCGACCATACCGCCCGCCAAGGAAGGTAAGAGAGAAGAACTGCTACTGTGTGTCTGCACGCACACGCACACACACCAACACCTCTGTCTGCCAGTGTCCACCTTCCTCTCCCCTGTTGTTCCCACCATAGTGTGACCTTTCTCAAACCCACAATACATCTCTGATGACAGCTCACCTTTACTTCAGCACACTGAGGTACCACAGATATAAATATGACAAACTTTCATACCAAATGAACCACATTATACGATCACCGAACAAGTACCGGTACTTAGTTGTATTTTTCAGCTGAAGAAGAGTTTTTGGAGATAAATACAAAGTTTTAAGTCTTCTGGCTTTATCAAACATTTGCAGTGCGGCTCAGACAAGCAGCAGCTCCAGTCTGTGCATATTTACATAGCATCTGCATGCATTAGTTATTACATTAGCTGAGGCTTCGCTTCCTCCCTCCTCTACTGACCTTCATTTACACACTACAAAATATCATATGCACACAGCCCCCTGGGGGTTTAAGTCCTGGTCCATTTTTAGGTGAACTGTAATCATCAGATTTGAGATAAGTATAAGTTCTTCACAGGTTGAATTAAGTAAGAAATAAGAACATGATTTTTACAGCACCATAATAGAGTGAAAACATCTTTTATCAGTGTATTCTCAGCAAAGTCCTCAAGGTCGTTTTTTCAGGGGGGATTAGTTGAATATTGCAATTTAGATATTATCTCTAGCTGCTAATAATAGTAGAAGTGAGACGTCCCCAACTTCTTCTCAATCGCATTGGAGGAGAAGATTCGATGGGTGGGACATTGGATCTTCTCCAATGCGTTTTGTGAAGGAGGCAAGGACAGAGGGTGGGAGGAATCGATGAAAGACAAATTGAGAAAGAGCCTTGCACACTTCTATCCCCCCATGATGCAGTGCTGCCTGGCCGTGTATCAAGCCTTCCTCCCATCCTGTCGATACTTCCTGTTCTGATTACAACCCTGCCATAAGAACTAAGAACTTCCCACCATTCTAAGAACTTTGCTATAATTCTAAGCACTTAAGACTAAACACATTTCTCCCACCTCTAGAGGTTTGTACCAGTCACTTTAAGGTTATAATTCTAACTCTCTGGCTTGTTTAAACAAAGATCAACCAGACCAGACATTTCTCTTACCATTCCTCTACACTCTTAGAAAAAAGGTGCTATCTAGAACTTAAAAGGGTTCTTCGGCTGTCCGCATAGGATAACCCTTTAAAGAACCCTTTTTGGTTCCAGGTAGAACCCTTTTGGTTCCAGGTAAATGCCTTTTGTGTTCAATGTAGAACCCTTTTCACAGAGGTTTCTACCTGGAACCAAACAGGGTTCTACCTGGAACCATAAAGGGTTCTACCTGGAACCATAAAGGGTTCTCCTATGGGGACAGCCGAAGAACCCTTTTGGAACCCTTTTTTCTAAGAGCGTAGCCCAGTGTTTCTCAACCTTCTTTGTACCAGGCACCGACAAGTTATGGTCCTTCTTGTACCAAAGACCGGCAAGCTATGGTCCTTCTTGTACCAAGGACCGGAAAGCTATGGTCCTTCTTGTACCAGGCACTGACAAGCTATGGTCCTTCTTGTACCAGGCACCAACAAGCTATGGTCTTTCTTGTACCAGGCACCGACAAGCTATGGTCCTTCTTGTACCAGGCACCGATAAGATATGGTGCTTCTTGTACCAGGCACCGACAAGCTATGGTCTTTCTTGTACAAGGCACCGACAAGCTATGGTCCTTCTTGTACCAGGCACAGATAAGCCATGGTCCTTCTTGTACCAGGCACCGACAAGCTATGGTCCTTCTTGTACCAGGCACTGACAAGCTTCGGTCCTTCTTTGTACCAGGCACCGTCAAGCTATGGTCCTTCTTTGTACCAGGCACCGACAAGCTATGGTCCTTCTTTGTACCAGGCACCGACAAGCTATGGTCCTTCTTGTACCAGGCACCGACAAGCTATGGTGTTTCTTGTACCAGGCACGGACAAGCTATGGTCCTTCTTTGTACCAGGCACGGACAAGCTATGGTCCTTCTTGTGCCAAGGACCGACAAGCTATGGGCCTTCTTTGTACCAGGCACCGACAAGCTATGATCCTTCTTGTGCCAAGGACCAGCATGCTATACTTCTTCCTAGCATTGGAAAACTGGCTAAATCAGTGTCAGCTAACTATATGAGAGACTGGCCAGCTCTAGCCATTCCTCACATTTTGAGAGACCAATCTGCTTCCAGTCTGGCAGAGGTCTGTATATGACTGGAGAATACAGTAACAGAATATTAAAAGCACAGCACAGTCAAAAATGAGATTTTACTGTTTTTTACATAGATTTCCACACAATGAGGTCGGAATAAAACTGAAATTGTGAGAATTATGATAAAGCCCTTTTAGTGCAAGAGCTGTTTGAAAAGACAGCCTGTTTTGGTGGGATGGAGTTTTGGCCTGCCTTGTGACATCACCAGATGGTAAATTAGTTAAAAGACAAATAAGAAAGAGATTTCAAAACCTCTCTGCCAATAACAGCTTGTTAGTTTTCCTCTCCCTACTCAGATCACTCCCAGACAGTATTAGCAAAATTATTGCTTTCTTTTACCTTTTTAATTGAAAACAATCACAGTAAGGTACTTAATTGTTAACCCAAAATTATTTGATATTGAGATAAAAATGGCTGCATTGGACCTTTAATTAGCAAGAAGGAAGGTCTTACCTGTCTCTGTGTAGTTCTAAGTAGACAAAGCTTCTGGAGGAGACAGTGAGACAGATAGTTTGATAGTTCATCACCACTCACCACCAACTGGCCTCTTGCAATGAGACTAAAGAGTTGAGAGGCTTACCAGCTGGCCTGTTGTAATGAAACTGAAGAGTTGAAGCTTACCAGCTGGCCTGTTGTAATGAAACTGAAGAGTTGAAGCTTACCAGCTGGCCTGTTTTAATGAGACAGAAGAGTTGAAACTTACCAGCTGGCCTATTGTAATGAGACTGATGAGTTGAAGCTTACCAGCTGGCCAGTTGTAGTGAGACTGAAGAGTTGAAATGTTTACCAGCTGGCCTGTTGTAGACAGAAGAGTTTAAGCTTACCAGCTGGCCTGTTTTAATGAGACTGAAGAGTTGAAGCTTCTGTCTGTACTGGATAACGTCTGTCTCTGTGTTTGGAATTCCTCTTTAACCTAGTTCCATGTCCCTCCCTCCCTCCCTCCCTCCCTCCCCCAGTCTGCAAGGAAGCCAAAGCTGACCTGGTCTTCTTGGTGGACGGCTCTTGGAGTATCGGAGACGACAACTTCCAGAAGATTATCCGCTTCCTGTACAGTACTATGGGAGCTCTGGATCTGATTGGTCCTAACGGCACACAGGTAAGACCAATGACAACACACCCATATTATAGAGTTATGCATTCAGCCAATACAGCCACATAGGCCAATATATCATGTAAATAAGGAAGTCATGAATAAATGAAATACAGCCCAATGTATGTTGAAGGGGACCATTTTATAACAATAACCTGATCTCATCCATCTCAGCCTCTGATGTTTGAGAAAGCAAGGAGTCCTATGAGTGGCGGGTCTAGTCTAGTATACACAGGCCAGGGTGAGGTTAGGATCACAGTTTAGGGTGAGGTTAGGGTCACAGGTCAGGGTGAGGTTAGGGTCACAGGCCAGGGTGTGGTTAGGTTTAGATAAAACCTGTGCCAACATCACCAAACAGACCCACATCTTAACCAGGTCCCAAGGGAGAGACCATTATGTTGGAATAGACTGGTGTCTAGACATTATAAACGGAGCCCATAGATCTTCATCAAGCCTCCCCTTTCAGACCGTTCACAACCCACTACTGAGGAGCTGGTAGGTTATTGACACAAGGCTGTATTACAAATGTCCTCACTATCCCCTTACTACTGTATTAGGGGCTGATGGGTAATGGCGGAATCTGAGCTGAGGTGCAGAGGCTCCTGGCTAGAGTAGTTAGGCTCTCAGACAGACAAATAGAAAAACAGACAGAAGGATTGTGAGAAGTGGCACATTGAAGGAAGAGGAGGGACAGGGATAGATTCATAAGGGGACAGAAGGATTGTAACAGAGATGTCTGTTCTAAAGATGTGGCAAAATAGTTGTAAAGATGCCAATGAAAGCATGCATTCAGTATGTGACTATAAGTTATGGATTCTTTATTGGCAACTTACACTGAACAAAAATATAAACCTTTAAGGTGTTGGTCCCATGTTTCATGATCTCAAATAAAAGATCAAAGAAATCTTCCATACGCACAAAAAGTTTATTTCTCTCAAATTTTGTGCACAAATTTGTTTACATCCCTGTTAGTAAACATTTCTCCTTTGCCAAGATAATCCATCCACCTGACAGGTGTGGCATATCAAGAAGCTGATTAAACAGCATGATCATTACACAGATGGACCTTGTGCTGGGGACAATAAAAGGCCACTCTAAAATGTGCAGTTTGGTTACACAATACAATACCACAGATGTCTCAAGTTGAGGGAGCGTACAATTGGCATGCTGACTGCAGGAATGTCCACCAGAGCTGTTGCCAGAGAATTGAATGTTAATTTCTCTACCATAAGCCGCCTCCAACGTCGTTTTAGAGAATTTGGCAGACCACTTGTATGGTGTCGTGTGGGCGAGCGGATTGCTGATGTCAACGTTGTGAACAGAGTGCTCCATGATGGCGGTGGGGTTATGGTATGGGCAGGCATAAACTACGGACAACCAACACAATTGCCTTTCATCAATGGCAATTTGAATGTACAGAAATACCGTGATGAGATCCTGAGGCCCAGTGTGAGGCCCAGTGTGAGGCCCAGTGTGAGGCCCAGTGTGAGGCCCAGTGTGAGGCCCAGTGTAAGGCCCAGTGTGAGGCCCAGTGTGATGCCCAGTGTGAGGTTATTTTATTTATATTGTTGTGCATTTTCCCCCCTTTATCGATGTTGTCTCATCGCTGCTACTCCCCAACGTGCTCGGGAGGCCAAGGTGGAGTCCTCCTGTGAAACATGACCCACCAAACCACGCCTCTTAACACCCGCCGCCTAACCCGAGCCAGCTGCACCAATGTGTTGGAGGAAACACTGTTCAACTGACGACCAAAGTCAGCCTGCATGTGCCCGGACCGCCACAAGGAGTCGCTAGAGAGCGATGAGCCAAGTAAAGCCCCCCCAGCCAAATCATCCACTAACTCGGACGACGCTGGGCCAATTGTGCGCCGCCCTATGGGACTCCCGGTCATGCCCGGTTGTGACACAGCCTGGGATCGAACCCGGATCTGTAATGAAGCCTCAAGCACTTCGATGCAGTGCCTTAGACTGCTGCGCCACTCGGGAGGCCCTGAGGCCCATTTTATTTTAAGGTATCGGTGACCATAGATTAGGGTCTAATGAATTTATTTCAATTGACTGATTTCCTCATTTGAACTGTAACTCAGTAAAATCGTTGAAATTTTAGCATGTTGCGTTTATATTTATTTTTAGAACATATTCATTTTCTAAACGTTATTTGGAACGTTGCAAATAATAAACAACCCCTAACCCTAGCCAAAGACGGTGTAATAATAAACAACCCCTAACCCTAGCCAAAGACGGTGTAATAATAAACAACCCCTAACCCTAGCCAAAGACGGTGTAATAATAAACAACCCCTAACCCTAGCCAAAGACGGTGTAATAATAAGCTCTGGGTGTGATGAAAGCATTTACATCTCTCTCTCGCTCTCTCTTTCTTTCTCTCGCTCTTTGTCCCTCTCCCTCTCCCTCAACCTCCCTCAACTTCACCCTCTCCCTCGCCCTCTCCCTCGCCCTCTCCCTCTCCCTCTCCCTCTCCCTCAACCTCCCTCAACTTCTCCCTCTCCCTCTCCCTCTCCCTCTCCCTCTCCCTCTTTCTCTCCCTCTGACAGGTTGCTATAGCACAGTTCAGTGATGATGCCAGAACAGAGTTCAAGCTGAACTCGTACGCTAACAAGGAAACGCTGCTCGACGCCATCCAGCGCATCACATACAAGGGAGGGAACACCAAGACAGGCATGTACTAAAGCCTTCTACACACGTTACACACCGTCCCATTCAACCTGACTGCTGTGGGAGAAGCAGGACGGCCTGGCTTGTTCCTTATTCCTCTGATGTAGGAGGTGGAAACAGGGCTTATTCCTCTGATGTAGGAGGTGGAAACAGGGGCTTTCAGTGCAGAACAACACAGTTTCAGTTTCAGCTGGCAGCCTCTCGTTTCCTTTGTGGGGAAAGAAGGAATTTCACACTTGAGCTCGGTTTCTGCCCTTGATGTCTCTGATGGAATCTACAGTGTCTAAATGTATTCCTGAAACTCTACCACAAGTCTAACAACAAAGTGTATTCCCCATTCAGACCCGAAGGGACTCTTATGACTAAGGAAGAGAGAGATCCTATGCCATTCTGAATGTATTTTTTGTTCATATTGCTCCTGTCTCATGCAATATTTGAACAGCGGGTTTGTAGACTAATCCTGGCAGCAGTTAAAATAAAACACCTTGTCTACACTTGGTGACTGTGCTGTGAACCATACAGCGTCTCTGCTCTACCCCAGGGGGGAGGGACTACAGGGCTACCCGCAGAGGAGATGTTTTCTCTGGCTAGAGATGCAAGCTGAGGTCCCCCCTCCCCCCTCTCTCTCTGAGGCCCTTCTCAGGGAGTGAGTCTGGTGATAGAGCTGTAGATGAGACCCTTTGGTGTTCTGTACAATACACTACCACCCACACACACACGTTGTTCGCTATGCATTTATTCATTAAGGCTTTAGCTTGGCTGTCTTTTCATTCGGAGCTTGAGATGATTGATTTCCAGTAGCTGCTAGTATTAGGGGCTAATCCTTCTGTGCTCCATATAGTATTCATACTGTAGTGAGGAGATTCTAACAGCGGATCAACATGATTGGCCTGGCCTCATTCCGTCCTTTTTTAACCACCAATCACATCCAGAGTCTGAGGTTTAATGACACAAAGAAGGTATTGCAGTGGAGCCTTCACCTAGCCTGAGTCCCAGATCTGTTTGTGCCTTGCCAACCCCATTGCTGTTATTGTCACACCTCGCCAAACATGACAATGCCAGCAATGGAGTTGGCAAAACGGCACAAACAGGTCTGGGACTCAGGCTAGCCTTCACCTGGTTACCTCTGTGTTTCTGGCTGCAGCCCAGAGTGGAGTTGTTGTTGATGATGAGGTCTTTCAGGTCTTGGTTGAGGAGGATTATTTCTGGAAACTTGTTGTTCAGATCTTGTTGTGAGTCTGGAGGCAAAGAAAGGAATCTGACGGCCAGGAATGAGCCTGTGGATCTATGTACAAGAAACACGTTTCACACACGTCTGAGATGGACAATGTTTGATTGATGTTCCAGTCTGGACCCCGGCAGACGCACACGCGCACAAACACACACACACACACACACACACACACACATACACACAGTCTTCCACAACACTCTCCACACAGATGTAATAGAGGCCAGCATGTCTTCATGCCTGGCTGGATATTGTGATTTCAATTTGACCTCTGTTTAATATAATCCTATGTTGAAACAGACATAACTCTACCTAGTACAAGACTGATGTTCACTAGCTCTGCCTGTCATTCGTCTTCACTGAAAGGCGCTCTGATAAAGCTCACAGAGACAGCTGAGAAAAAGAGGGAGGGAAGGAGAGAGAGATAAAGATAGAGGGAGAGAGCGAGAGGGAGAGCGAGAGGGAGAGAGCGAGAGGGAGAGAGGGAGAGAGAGAGAGGGAGAGAGCGAGAGGGAGAGAGAGAGCGAGAGAGAGAGATGGATAGCTGCTCAGCCAGCCTCTGTCTCCATATTAGATGTGTTACAGTACCCTGGTAATGCCTCAGCCAGCCTCTGTCTCCATATTAGATGTGTTACAGTACCCTGGTAATGCCTCAGCCAGCCTCTGTCTCCATATTAGATGTGTTACAGTACCCTGGTAATGCCTCAGCCAGCCTCTGTCTCCATATTAGATGTGTTACAGTACCCTGGTAATGCCTCAGCCAGCCTCTGTCTCCATATTAGATGTGTTACAGTACCCTGGTAATGCCACAGCCATGCAAGACATATTTTATTCAGAAACGTCCCGGGGAGGCTGTTTTAAAAAGCTGCTATTACAGAATGACCTTAGACATCAGAGAGATATTAGACATACACAATGATCCCCTCCTGCTTCTACTCTGTTCGTCCTTTCAACGGACCGCTCCCATGCCCCCAATAGTGCTAATGGTCTAGGGTGTTTTTGTCTCTGTCAAGGTTTATGACTTAGAATAGATAAGACAGGGTATCTCTTCTTTCTTTGTTTAATGTGTCCTATCAGAGTTTCACATTTCAACTATTAGCATCTCCTTAAAGCAATAAATCAGGGGCAGGCAGCCCTGGTCCTGGAGGGCCGCAGGCACTTCCTGTTTTGGATTTAACCGACCTGGAAGACCAGGTGTGTTGAATTTAGGCTGAACTGAACTGATCAATTAGCTCAGTTGGTCAGGTGTGGTCCTGCAGTACCTGTGGCACTCCAGGAACAGGGTCGCCTACCCCTGACAGACATTAATTAAAAAGTATTGCTAGATTAGTTTGCAACAAGTTATGATAGATATATTATTATTAGCCCCTGATGTGCCTGTCTTCCCTCTCCATCCAAAGATATGGTCTGATAGTCTTCCATACATTAACAACAGGCTGTATAGATATGGTCTGATAGTCTTCCATACATTAACAACAGGCTGTATAGATATGGTCTGATAGTCTTCCATACATTAACAACAGGCTGTATAGATATGGTCTGATAGTCGTCCATACATTAACAACAGGCTGTATAGATATGGTCTGATAGTCTTCCATACATTAACAACAGGCTGTATAGATATGGTCTGATAGTCTTCCATACATTAACAACAGGCTGTATAGATATGGTCTGATAGTCTTCCATACATTAACAACAGGCTGTATAGATATGGTCTGATAGTCGTCCATACATTAACAACAGGCTGTATAGATATGGTCTGATAGTCGTCCATACATTAACAACAGGCTGTATAGATATGGTCTGATAGTCTTCCATACATTAACAACAGGCTGTATAGATATGGTCTGATAGTCGTCCATACATTAACAACAGGCTGTATAGATATGGTCTGATAGTCTTCCATACATTAACAACAGGCTGTATAGATATGGTCTGATAGTCTTCCATACATTAACAACAGGCTGTATAGATATGGTCTGATAGTCATCCATACATTAACAACAGGCTGTATAGATATGGTCTGATAGTCATCCATACATTAACAACAGGCTGTATTAATATGGTCTTATAGTCTTCCATACATTAACAACAGGCTGTATAGATATGGTCTGATAGTCTTCCATACATTAACAACAGGCTGTATAGATATGGTCTGATAGTCGTCCATACATTAACAACAGGCTGTATAGATATGGTCTGATAGTCTTCCATACATTAACAACAGGCTGTATAGATATGGTCTGATAGTCGTCCATACATTAACAACAGGCTGTATAGATATGGTCTGATAGTCTTCCATACATTAACAACAGGCTGTATAGATATGGTCTGATAGTCGTCCATACATTAACAACAGGCTGTGATGTCTCCGTCATTCCCATCCATAGAAATATAACTCTATGTCCCTATCCATCCAGGCCGAGCCATTAAGCATGTGAAGGAATCTATCTTCACCTCAGAGGGAGGAGTGAGGAGGGGGGTTCCTAAGGTACTGGTGGTCCTCACCGATGGCCGTTCCCAAGACGACGTCAACAAGGTCTCCAAGGAGATGCAGATGGAGGGTGAGTTGCATCGTGTGAGTCCCAAATAGTGCCCTATTCTCTGTACTGTATAGTGCACTACTCTGGGAATAGGGAGTTTTTGTTCCATTGTATTATATTGTTGTAACAGAACTATTCATGGCTATCCTACCAAAACAGAACATGTTAGTGGTAGGAGGGTCACTTAGCAAGCCACAGAGTGGGAAGATAGGCCAATCAAATCATTTCCTTGGAATTGTTTCTGCTCTATGGCTGAAGATAACAAAATATTGTTTTAAAATCTTAACAATGGATGTCTTTGTAGGCTACATCATCTTTGCCATTGGCTTTGCTGATGCGGACTATGGAGAGTTGGTGAACATCGCCAGCAAACCCAGCGACAGACACGTCTTCTTTGTGGACGATTTGGATGCTGTCAAGAAAATTGAGGAGCAGCTGATCACTTTTGTGTGTGAGGCTGCCACTGCCAGTAAGTACAGTCAGAACTGGAGGAGCTGCCATTGGAAGTAGTTTCCATAACTGATATACGCCACTGTAGAATAGAGACTGCTGGTAGGTTTGATCATGTGGTTCAATGGAAGAGTTATTCATACAAAGATGAGGATTCATCCACATTTTAATCAATCTTAATACGAGGATATTGATTCTTGATTAAATGACAGTGATTCATTGACTATTCCTTATTTAACCAACACTTTCATCCATCTTGTTTTAGCTTGTCCATCGGTTCTGATGAGTGGCAACACTATGGCAGGTAAACTATTTAAAACACAGAACAGCTTGTTTCTGCTTTATAGCCATAGAATGTGTATCCATATTGAGATAAACCCTCTCAATCTACAGTCAATATTGATTGTCTGATCCACCTTATTCATTCAAAGGAATTGCATGATCTGGAGCAGCATGTAGTCTGCCATGGGGTTCTAGTTAAAACCCAGTCAGATAAAGTTAGAAACATACAGTCAGTGGTGTAGTGGAGGGGATACTCCATATACCCACGTATTTTTCACTGGGCATTGCGTATAGTCACTTCTTAATCCCCACGATGTGTATCAAAGTAGTGTAGTGGAGGTATACGACTTATCAATTAATACGGCTGATGGAACAGGTCAGAATGTTTAGCTTCAAATGTTGATCAAATATTATTTTTCCCCATTTTAGTCTATAAGCTACTTTGAAGGGAGGCAAGACATGCCTCATAATATGAAGAAAAAGGTCCAGTTTTAAACAGTTAAGGAGCAGGAAAAATATAGCGATGCTAGTGCTAGGTCTAACCGTCTTCTGGACGATGGAAAGGCTTTCCCAAAGACCTTCTCTATTAAATGTTAACTAGC
Source organism: Thymallus thymallus (assembly GCA_023634145.1). NCBI lineage: Eukaryota > Metazoa > Chordata > Actinopteri > Salmoniformes > Salmonidae > Thymallus > Thymallus thymallus. The sequence continues at coordinate 32,933,182 of CM042415.1, read as the reverse complement.
TACACAGCAGCCTATGTCTACCTGGCAGAATGAGATCATGAATGAGATCAATCCAGTGGCCATCTCATGCACTGCAGAAACACTGCTAACCAAACAACAGTGCTGGGTGCCTGTGCACTTAAATTAACGGGTAACTACACTCAAAAATCTAAATGTATTACATTTTTCCCAGGCCTCAAAAGTGATAGATCTCCTGATGTGGTTCAGTCATTGTTATGGACTTAGAACATCCAATGTTGTTGTTTTTCTATTACAAAAGTGTGACGTTGAGACCTGAACAATTTTGGAAAAAGCTGAAACCTGTGAATGTCTGACTCAGTTGACAGCCTCATTGATCTGTTTGAAATGTAGGCCTACTATTAGCCTACTGGCTTGGGTTGGCCTGACATTATGTAATTCATCATGTTAGGTCATTCAGAGTGTGTCTCTGTTTCTCACAGTGTTAGGTCATTCAGAGTGTGTCTCTGTTTCTCACAGTGTTAGGTCATTCAGAGTGTGTCTCTGTTTCTCACAGTGTTAGGTCATTCAGAGTGTGTCTCTGTTTCTCACAGTGTTAGGTCATTCAGAGTGTGTCTCTGTTTCTCACAGTGTTAGGTCATTCAGAGTGTGTCTCTGTTTCTCACAGTGTTAGGTCATTCAGAGTGTGTCTCTGTTTCTCACAGTGTTAGGTCATTCAGAGTGTGTCTCTGTTTCTCACAGTGTTAGGTCATTCAGAGTGTATGTCTCTGTTTCTCACAGTGTTAGGTCATTCAGAGTGTATGTCTCTGTTTCTCACAGTGTTAGGTCATTCAGAGTGTATGTCCCTGTTTCTCACAGTGTTAGGTCATTCAGAGTGTATGTCTCTGTTTCTCACAGTGTTAGGTCATTCAGAGTGTATGTCTCTGTTTCTCACAGTGTTAAGTCATTCAGAGTGTATGTCCCTCTTTCTCAGTGTTAGGTCATTCAGAGTGTATGTCTCTGTTTCTCACAGTGTTAGGTCATTCAGAGTGTATGTGTCTGTTTCTCTCAGTGTTAGGTCATTCAGAATGTGTCTCTGTTTCTCACAGTGTTAGGTCATTCAGAGTGTATGTCTCTGTTTCTCACAGTGTTAGGTCATTCAGAGTGTATGTCTCTGTTTCTCACAGTGTTAGGTCATTCAGAGTGTATGTCCCTGTTTCTCACAGTATTAGGTCATTCAGAGTGTATGTCTCTGTTTCTCACAGTGTTAGGTCATTCAGAGTGTATGTCCCTCTTTCTCAGTGTTAGGTCATTCAGAGTGTATGTCTCTGTTTCTCACAGTTAGGTCATTCAGAGTGTATGTCTCTGTTTCTCACAGTGTTAGGTCATTCAGAGTGTATGTCTCTGTTTCTCACCGTGTTAGGTCATTCAGAGTGTGTCTCTGTTTCTCACAGTGTTAGGTCATTCAGAGTGTATGTCTCTGTTTCTCACAGTGTTAGGTCATTCAGAGTGTATGTCTCTGTTTCTCACAGTGTTAGGTCATTCAGAGTGTGTCTCTGTTTCTCACAGTGTTAGGTCATTCAGAGTGTATGTCTCTGTTTCTCACAGTGTTAGGTCATTCAGAGTGTGTCTCTGTTTCTCACAGTGTTAGGTCATTCAGAGTGTATGTGTCTGTTTCTCTCAGTGTTAGGTCATTCAGAATGTGTCTCTGTTTCTCACAGTGTTAGGTCATTCAGAGTGTATGTGTCTGTTTCTCTCAGTGTTAGGTCATTCAGAGTGTATGTCTCTGTTTCTCACAGTGTTGGGTCATTCAGAGTGTGTCTCTGTTTCTCACAGTGTTAGGTCATTCAGAGTGTATGTCCCTGTTTCTCACAGTGTTAGGTCATTCAGAGTGTGTCTCTGTTTCTCACAGTGTTAGGTCATTCAGAGTGTATGTCCCTGTTTCTCACAGTGTTAGGTCATTCAGAGTGTGTCTCTGTTTCTCACAGTGTTAGGTCATTCAGAGTGTATGTCTCTGTTTCTCACAGTGTTAGGTCATTCAGAGTGTGTCTCTGTTTCTCACAGTGTTAGGTCATTCAGAGTGTATGTGTCTGTTTCTCACAGTGTTAGGTCATTCAGAGTGTGTCTCTGTTTCTCACAGTGTTAGGTCATTCAGAGTGTATGTCTCTGTTTCTCACAGTGTTAGGTCATTCAGAGTGTGTCTCTGTTTCTCACAGTGTTAGGTCATTCAGAGTGTATGTGTCTGTTTCTCTCAGTGTTAGGTCATTCAGAATGTGTCTCTGTTTCTCACAGTGTTAGGTCATTCAGAGTGTATGTGTCTGTTTCTCTCAGTGTTAGGTCATTCAGAGTGTATGTCTCTGTTTCTCACAGTGTTGGGTCATTCAGAGTGTGTCTCTGTTTCTCACAGTGTTAGGTCATTCAGAGTGTATGTCCCTGTTTCTCACAGTGTTAGGTCATTCAGAGTGTGTCTCTGTTTCTCACAGTGTTAGGTCATTCAGAGTGTATGTCCCTGTTTCTCACAGTGTTAGGTCATTCAGAGTGTGTCTCTGTTTCTCACAGTGTTAGGTCATTCAGAGTGTATGTCTCTGTTTCTCACAGTGTTAGGTCATTCAGAGTGTATGTCTCTGTTTCTCACAGGCCGTCTTTCCTTCTCCAGGGGGAATAGGAAATGCTGGTCTTGCCTCAGAGGGAGAGTGGTTCACAGAATTACATTATCATGTATATCTATAAATACAGCGCCTAAATAGTATTTACTACCTTTGCACATGTTGTTGTTTAAAGATAAAAATGTATGTACCATTTTATTCTAGTTTCTCTATGGTTCTCTATGGTTCTCTATGGTTCTCTATGGCGTGGTTATAATGTAAATGTACATTCTGCTCCCTCCCTCCTCAGGCTTCAGGATGATGGACATGTTTGGCCTGGTAGAGAAGGAGTACAGTAACGTAGAGGGAGTGTCCCTAGAACCAGGCTCCTTCAACAGCTTCCCCTGCTACAGACTGCACAAAGACGCCCTGGTCTCACAGCCCACCAAGTAGGTTCTACTAGGTTCTCTGTGTGTCTGTGTGTCTTGTCAGTGTAGTTGTCATGGTGATTAGAGGTTCAGCTAGGGGCCACACTGTGCTCAACCTCTCTCTTCCAGTGTCCACTCTTGGCATATTATTCCTGGAATATACGCTATACCTGACACACACACACACACACACACACACACACACACACACACACACACACACACACACACACACACACACACACACACACACACACACACACACACACACACACATCAGCTTCCCCAAATGATAGGTTAGGTGGAAGCTTCCCTCTGATAGGTTAGGTAGAAGCTTCCTTCTGATAGGTTAGGTGGAAGTTTCCCTCTGATAGGTTAGGCAGAAGCTTCCTTCTGATAGGTTAGGTGGGCGTTTCCCTCTGATAGGTTAGGTAGAAGCTTCCTTCTGATAGGTTAGGTGGAAGTTTCCCTCTGATAGGTTAGGCAGAAGCTTCCTTCTGATAGGTTAGGTGGACGTTTCCCTCTGATAGGTTAGGTGGAAGTTTCCCTCTGATAGGTTAGGTGGAAGTTTCCCACTGATAGGTTAGCTGGAAGTTTCCCTCTGATATGTTAGGTGGAAGTTTCCCTCTGATAGGTTAGGCGGAAGCTTCCTTCTGATAGGTTAGGCGGAAGTTTCCCTCTGATAGGTTAGGCGGAAGTTTCCCTCTGATAGGTTAGGCAGAAGTTTCCCTCTGATAGGTTATGTGGAAGTTTCCCTCTGATAGGTTAGGTGGACGTTTCCCTCTGATAGGTTAGGTGGAAGTTTTGCCATACAGTATAGCTTATACCCATCCAATCCTTTCAGATCTACAGACGTGCCTACGCCTGGAGGAAGGGGTTGTTCCTGAACTTTCCTTGTCCTCTTCCTAGAGGGGCTTTCCTCCTCCTCTATGGGAGACTAATACTTCAAAACGTCAGGGGAGGGTCAACCCCAGTAGCTAGCAGGAGACTTATACTTCAAAACGTCAAGTGAGGGTCAACCACAGTAGCTAGCAGGAGACTTGTACTTTAAAACATCAAGTGAGGGTCAACCACACTAGCTAGCAGGAGACTTGTACTTTAAAACATCAAGTGAGGGTCAACCACAGTAGCTAGCAGGAGACTTGTACTTTAAAACATCAAGTGAGGGTCAACCACAGTAGCTAGCAGGAGACTTGTACTTTAAAACATCAAGTGAGGGTCAACCACAGTAGCTAGCAGGAGACTTGTACTTTAAAACATCAAGTGAGGGTCAACCCCAGTAGCTAGCAGGAGACGTGTACTTCAAAATGTCAGGGGAGGGTCAACCCCAGTAGCTAGCTGGAGACAAATACCAGAGCTCTTTGAAATAGCAGCCACAGTTATTTTCAAGGTCCCTCAAACAATACAAAGTTATTGCCAATGAAAATCACTTAGGGGAGTCTAATCACATGTGAAGTGGTGATGATTGGTGTGTGTGTGTGTGTGTGTGTGTGTGTGTGTGTGTGTGTGTGTGTGTGTGTGTGTGTGTGTGTGTGTGTGTGCTGTACGGTTCCACTGTGTTGACAGATGTAGTTCAGCTCCTGTTGGTGATAATATTTAGTTTAGGCTTCTACTTACATATGTTCAGAGGGGAACGTGTTATTGCAGTGGAGGGTTTCAGCACCTGAAATAGTTTTAAGTCTTCAGGGTGACCTGCAAAGACCGCAGCCCATATCCAATCATCACTCAGTCATATACTATATAATGTATATAATATATCATGTCATCAGAATGGCCTTTATGGCATTTGTTGTGTGAAGGTAAAATAAGCCAGGCAAATGAACTTCCCCTTACTCTGCATCAGGTATCAGATATCAGGACTTCCCCTTACTCTGCATCAGATATCAGGACTTCCCCTTATTCTGCATCAGATATCAGATATCAGGACTTCCCATTACTCTGCATCAGATATCAGGACTTCCCATTACTCTGCATCAGATATCAGGACTTCCCATTACTCTGCATCAGGTGTCAGATATCAGGACTTCCCATTACTCTGCGTCAGATATCAGGACTTCCCATTACTCTGCATCAGGTGTCAGATATCAGACCTTCCCATTACTCTGCATCAGATATAAGGACTTCCCATTACTCTGCATGAGGTGTCAGATATCAGGACTTCCCATTACTCTGCGTCAGATATCAGGACTTCCCATTACTCTGCATCAGGTGTCAGATATCAGGACGTCCCATTACTCTGCATCAGATAGAAGGACGTCCCATTACTCTGCATCAGATAGAAGGACGTCCCATTACTCTGCATCAGATATCAGGACTTCCCATTACTCTGCATCAGGGTCAGGGTTACACTGGAGAGGGTCAGGGTTACACTGGAGAGGGTCAGGGTTACACTGGAGAGGGTTAGGGTCAGGGTTACACTGAAGAGGGTCAGGGTTACACTGGATAGGGTTAGGGTTACACTGGAGAGGGTTAGGGTTACACTGGAGAGGGTTAGGGTACCATGCACCCACTAGTGATGGAATTACAGTACCAATGCCATGCACCCACTAGTGATGGAATTACAGTACCAATGCCATGCACCCACTAGTGATGGAATTACAGTACCAATGCCATGCACCCACTAGTGATGGAATTACAGGACCAATGCCATGCACCCACTAGTGATGGAATTACAGTACCAATACCATGCACCCACTAGTGATGGAATTACAGTACCAATACCATGCACCCACTAGTGATGGAATTACAGTACCAATACCATGCACCCACTAGTGATGGAATTACAGTACCAATTGAAATACAACAATTATTTCCAAGCCCACAACATTTTCCCACATTGCACCATAATTTACAGTATGCTGCAGTAATGCTTTCACAGTATTTTACTGTTGATAATACCCCAAATGACTGTATGAATTACAGTTTGATAATACCCCAAATGACTGTATGAATTACAGTTTAATAATACCCCAAAAGACTGTATGAATTACAGTTTGATAATACCCCAAATTACTGTATGAATTACAGTTTGATAATACCCCAAATTACTGTATGAATTACAGTTTGATAATACCCCAAATTACTGTATGAATTACAGTTTAATAATATCCCAAATGACTCTATGAATTACAGTTTAATAATACCCCAAATGACTGTATGAATTACAGTTTCCCGTAACAGTGTAGGCATAGGATTTGCCAACCGCCCTCTGGAACCATTCGATGGCTGCCAGTTAAGTATTGTATCTGTCTGTGTGTGTGTGTCTGTGTGTGTGTGTCTGTGTGTTTGTGTGTGTGTGTGTGTGTGTGTGTGTGTGTCGTCTGTCTGTCTGTCTGTCTGTCTGTCTGTCTGTCTGTCTGTCTGTCTGTCTGTCTGTCTGTCTGTCTGTCTGTCTGTGTCTCAGGTACCTCCACCCAGAAGGTCTGCCCTCTGACTACACCATCACCATACTGTTCCGCCTGCTACCAGAGACCCCCCAGGAGCCCTTTGCATTGTGGGAGATCCTGAACAAAGACAATGAACCCCTGGTGGGGGTCATCCTGGACAGTACGTACAGTCTATTCCTCATCACTTCCTGAACCCTTGCCCTGTGGTTAAAGTTAGGGTTAAGGTTAACCTGCATACTGCATACTCTGCAATTGAGGTCTGTGGTTTACAAACGTGTGTGAATTTCCAGGACTGCAGGGTTAGTTTCCAGGGCTGCAGGGTTAGTTTCCAGGACTGCAGGGTTAGTTTCCAGGGCTGCATGGTTAGTTTCCAGGGCTGCAGGGTTATTTTCCAGGGCTGCAGGGTTAGTTTCCAGGGCGGCAGGGTTAGTTTCCAGGACGGCAGGGTTAGTTTCCAGGGCTGCAGGGTTTGTTTCCAGGGATGCAGGGTTTGTTTCCAGGGCTGCAGGGTTAGTTTCCAGGGCTGCAGGGTTTGTTTCCAGGGCTGCATGGTTAGTTTCCAGGGCTGCAGGGTTAGTTTCCAGGGCTGCAGGGTTAGTTTCCAGGGCGGCAGGGTTAGTTTCCAGGACGGCAGGGTTAGTTTCCAGGGCTGCAGGGTTTGTTTCCAGGGATGCAGGGTTTGTTTCCAGGGCTGCAGGGTTAGTTTCCAGGGCTGCAGGGTTAGTTTCCAGGGCTGTAGGTTTAGTTTCCAGGGCTGCAGTAAGTTTCCAGGGCTGCAGGGATCGTTTCCAGGGCTGCAGGGTTCGTTTCCAGGGCTGCAGGGTTCGTTTCCAGGGCTGCAGGGTTCGTTTCCAGGGCTGCAGGGTTCGTTTCCAGGGCTACAGTAAGTTTCCAGGGCTGCAATGTTCGTTTCCAGGGCTGCAAGGATCGTTTCCAGGGCTGCAGGGTTAGTTTCCAGGGCTGTAGGGTTAGTTTCCAGGGCTGCAGGGTTAGTTTCCAGCTAGTGTGCGAGATAGATATAGGCTGAACATACAGAACAGAGGACCAAGCCAGAGGGTTTGTGTAGAATGTACTGTCCCTAATTCTCTCTCTGTCTGTCTGTGTGTCTGTCAGATGGTGGGAAGACTCTGACGTTCTTCAACTACGACTACAACGGAGACTTCCAGACAGTCACATTTGAGGGGCCTGACATCAAGAAGATGTTCTATGGTAGTTTCCACAAGGTCAGCAGCCTAGTTCTTCCCCTAGATCATCTATGGCCTCTGGTCAAAAGTAGTGCACTATATAGGGACTAGGGTAGCATTTGGGACGTCAGACCCTTCATCTGTATCATAAAGCTGTTGCCGACGTCTTCAATAGAGAATTTAGTAGAAGTCATGTCAGAAAATGACCCCAGAGAATGAATGGGGAAATAACCCACACCCCTCCATCACAGTAGTCAAAGAGAGAGAGCACACACACACACACACACACACCCACACCTGCACACACACACACACACCCACACCCGCACACACACACCCGCACACACACGCACGCACGCACGCACACCCACACGCACACACCCACGCACACCCACACACCCACACACACACGCACGCACACCCACACACACACAAACACCCACACACCCACACACGCACACCCACACACACGCAAACCCACACACACACCCACACCCGCACACACACACACCGCTCTGTCTCATCAGTCAGAGAGTGTGAGAAGCCGTCCATCAGACTCTTTTCTCATAGGCTTTGTGTGCCTGGCTGTTTTGAGTGTTAATGTATTCAGAGGCTCCCTCCCTCCCTCCCTCCCTGCCTGCCTGCCTCCCTGCCTGCCTGCCTGCCTGCCTGCCTGCCTGCCTGCCTGCCTGCCTGCCTGCCTGCCTGCCTGCCTGCCTGCCTGCTTCCCTGCAGTAAATATCAGGTTATAATGCTGTTCACCCAAGGACTTTATCCTCCCCTCACACACAC
>CM042415.1:32667370-32919870 GCA_023634145.1 Thymallus thymallus | reverse complement strand
CTGGGACGCATGGTACGATCCACAGGGAAGAGGGACAACTCAGCTCCGGTAAGAATGATGGAGGAAACTACCACACATTGTGCTGCTTACACAGTATCACTTTATTGTGCTAATGTTTGTGTTTTTCGACGGTTGAAAGCCTGAAACGTTAGCACAACAAACAAGCATAGAGTGCAGGAGTTGATGTTTAATTTCAACTACTTTTACACATGTTCAACACACCTGCAAGACAAGCAACCTCTAGATGTTCAAGACGTTTCACTTTCAAAGACTGACATGGGGTGTTTCTCAGTATGCACACTACCGTGCTCCACACTCTCATGCTCCGAGGGAATTCCCAGAGGACGTTCTTTACTTCATAACTATCAGCTAGCTATATGTGAATCGTAATAATCTAGCTAATCAGATAGTATAACAGGCAAAAATGACCTAAACTAATGTTATGCAAGGTAGATGTAAATTCTTTGTAGCTAGCCAAGCCAGTTAGCCTTATTGAATTACTATGGGCTTGCGATCTACGCACACTACGGTGGGTATTGTAGGCAGGTAAACATGCCAACATTAACACAGCATATATACTGTATATTAACATATCAAGATAAAATATTGTTTCCAGGCAACATATGAGATGTGAATGGGCAACATTTTATTCCGAAGTCAGAGTTTATTTTCTCTCACTCAAATAATATCCACAATTGATTTCAAGAAATGTTGCGTAATTTTTTACGTGGTTGTGTCATTCTGTGCATACTTTCCGTTGAAGCTTGCATCGAGACATGCTTCAAAATATGTACATTCAAGAAGTGCTCTCTGTGCAAACTTTGATTTAGACTCATACTCTGACTCTCCCGTGCTCCAATTTGCGTGCTCGGAGCACGGTAGTACGCATTTTGAGAAACACAGAGTACTGTCTGTCACTCTCTGCATCACACTCTGAGCTAGCTGTCCTATAGACCTACAGCTTTCAGTCACACACCCTACAGCCTCTATAATACCACAACAACACCCTACAACCTCTATAATACCACAACAACACCCTACAGCCTCTATAATACCACAACAACACCCTACAACCTCTATAATACCACAACAACACCCTACAACCTCTATAATACCACAACAACACCCTACAGCCTCTATAATACCACAACAACACCCTACAGCCTCTATAATACCACAACAACACCCTACAGCCTCTATAATACCACAACAACACCCTACAGCCTCTATAATACCACAACAACACCCTACAACCTCTATAATACCACAACAACACCCTACAGCCTCTATAATACCACAACAACACCCTACAGCCTCTATAATACCACAACAACACTCTGCAGCCTCTATAATACCACAACAACACCATACAGTCTCTATAATACCACAACAACACCCTACAGCCTCTATAATACCACAACAACACCCTACAGCCTCTATAATACCACAACAACACTCTGCAGCCTCTATAATACCACAACAACACCATACAGTCTCTATAATACCACAACAACACCCTACAGCCTCTATAATACCACAACAACACCCTACAACCTCTATAATACCACAACAACACCCTACAACCTCTATAATACCACAACAACACCCTACAGTCTCTATAATACCACAACAACACCCTACAGCCTCTATAATACCACAACAACACCCTACAACCTCTATAATACCACAACAACACCCTATAGCCTCTATAATACCACAACAACACCCTACAGCCTCTATAATACCACAACAACACCCTACAGCCTCTATAATACCACAACAACACCCTACAGCCTCTATAATACCACAACAACACCCTACAGCCTCTATAATACCACAACAACACCCTACAGCCTCTATAATACCACAACAACACCCTACAGCCTCTATAATACCACAACAACACCCTACAGCCTCTATAATACCACAACAACACCCTACAACCTCTATAATACCACAACAACACAGTCCTGGTCCTCCTCACTGGGATCACTATGACCCAAGATGTCAGGACAGGACATAACATGAGGAGCAGTCTTTGTTAGATGCATAATAGTTATGTGATGATTTCTGTGCACCTCTGAGGGTACATGAATGGACTGCTTTGCAACTATGTGAGAATGTATTATTATTGTATTATTACTGGAGATTGTCTGATGGAAAGAAAGGGCTTTGTACAGCAGATGTTTTTACATTAATTCTCAGATTATTGTACTTTAAAGTGGTGAGACTCATATTTCCTCAGCAATTTTACTTGATGGTTGACAAATCAATAATCTTAATAAAGGCATAATCTCATAATAAATACATATAATTTATTTTAGCTTAGTGTTTAAAAGTGCTTCAAATGTCTCATCTCATGTCAGTGCATTCCCACTGGGCACAGACGTCCATTCAACGTCTATTCCACTTTGGTTCAACGTAATTTCATTGAAATGACGTGGAAACAATGTTGATTCAACCAGTGTGTGCCCAGTGGGTTGTGTGCATGTACATTTAGGTAATTCAGTTCAAACAGCCTGTTGAGCAGACAGAGAGTCACCATCAAACAGCCTGTTGAACAGACAGAGAGTTACCATCAAACAGCCTGTTGAGCAGACAGAGAGTTACCATCAAACAGCCTGTTGAACAGACAGAGAGTTACCATCAAACAGCCTGTTGAGCAGACAGAGAGTCACCATCAAACAGCCTGTTGAACAGACAGAGTCACCATCAAACAGCCTGTTGAACAGACAGAGTCACCATCAAACAGCCTGTTGAACAGACAGAGAGTCACCATCAAACAGCCTGTTGAACAGACAGAGAGTTACCATCAAACAGCCTGTTGAACAGACAGAGAGTCACCATCAAACAGCCTGTTGAACAGACAGAGAGTCACCATCAAACAGCCTGTTGAACAGACAGAGAGTTACCATCAAACAGCCTGTTGAACAGACAGAGAGTTACCATCAAACAGCCTGTTGAGCAGACAGAGAGTCACCATCAAACAGCCTGTTGAACAGACAGAGTCACCATCAAACAGCCTGTTGAACAGACAGAGTCACCATCAAACAGCCTGTTGAGCAGACAGAGAGTTACCATCAAACAGCCTGTTGAACAGACAGAGAGTTACCATCAAACAGCCTGTTGAACAGACAGAGAGTTACCATCAAACAGCCTGTTGAACAGACAGAGAGTTACCATCAAACAGCCTGTTGAACAGACAGAGAGTTACCATCAAACAGCCTGTTGAACAGACAGAGAGTTACCATCAAACAGCCTGTTGAGCAGACAGAGAGTTACCATCAAACAGCCTGTTGAACAGACAGAGTCACCATCAAACAGCCTGTTGAACAGACAGAGAGTCACCATCAAACAGCCTGTTGAACAGACAGAGAGTTACCATCAAACAGCCTGTTGAACAGACAGAGAGTCACCATCAAACAGCCTGTTGAACAGACAGAGAGTCACCATCAAACAGCCTGTTGAACAGACAGAGAGTTACCATCAAACAGCCTGTTGAACAGACAGAGAGTTACCATCAAACAGCCTGTTGAGCAGACAGAGAGTCACCATCAAACAGCCTGTTGAACAGACAGAGTCACCATCAAACAGCCTGTTGAACAGACAGAGAGTTACCATCAAACAGCCTGTTGAACAGACAGAGAGTTACCATCAAACAGCCTGTTGAACAGACAGAGAGTTACCATCAAACAGCCTGTTGAACAGACAGAGAGTTACCATCAAACAGCCTGTTGAACAGACAGAGAGTTACCATCAAACAGCCTGTTGAACAGACAGAGTCACCATCAAACAGCCTGTTGAGCAGACAGAGAGTTACCATCAAACAGCCTGTTGAGCAGACAGAGTCACCATCAAACAGCCTGTTGAGCAGACAGAGAGTTACCATCAAACAGCCTGTTGAACAGACAGAGAGTCACCATCAAACAGCCTGTTGAGCAGACAGAGTCACCATCAAACAGCCTGTTGAACAGACAGAGAGTCACCATCAAACAGCCTGTTGAACAGACAGAGTCACCATCAAACACCTTGTTGAGCAGACAGAGAGTCACCATCAAACAGCCTGTTGAACAGACAGAGAGTCACCATCAAACAGCCTGTTGAACAGACAGAGAGTCACCATCAAACAGCCTGTTGAGCAGACAGTAAGTCACCATCAAACAGCCTGTTGAACAGACAGAGTCACCATCAAACAGCCTGTTGAACAGACAGAGAGTCACCATCAAACAGCCTGTTGAACAGACAGAGTCACCATCAAACAGCCTGTTGAGCAGACAGAGAGTCACCATCAAACAGCCTGTTGAACAGACAGAGTCACCATCAAACAGCCTGTTGAACAGACAGAGTCACCATCAAACAGCCTGTTGAACAGACAGAGAGTCACCATCAAACAGCCTGTTGAACAGACAGAGAGTTACCATCAAACAGCCTGTTGAACAGACAGAGAGTCACCATCAAACAGCCTGTTGAACAGACAGAGAGTCACCATCAAACAGCCTGTTGAACAGACAGAGAGTTACCATCAAACAGCCTGTTGAGCAGACAGAGAGTCACCATCAAACAGCCTGTTGAACAGACAGAGTCACCATCAAACAGCCTGTTGAACAGACAGAGTCACCATCAAACAGCCTGTTGAGCAGACAGAGAGTTACCATCAAACAGCCTGTTGAACAGACAGAGAGTTACCATCAAACAGCCTGTTGAACAGACAGAGAGTTACCATCAAACAGCCTGTTGAGCAGACAGAGAGTCACCATCAAACAGCCTGTTGAACAGACAGAGTCACCATCAAACAGCCTGTTGAACAGACAGAGTCACCATCAAACAGCCTGTTGAGCAGACAGAGAGTCACCATCAAACAGCCTGTTGAGCAGACAGAGAGTCACCATCAAACAGCCTGTTGAACAGACAGAGTCACCATCAAACAGCCTGTTGAACAGACAGAGTCACCATCAAACAGCCTGTTGAGCAGACAGAGAGTTACCATCAAACAGCCTGTTGAACAGACAGAGAGTCACCATCAAACAGCCTGTTGAACAGACAGAGAGTCACCATCAAACAGCCTGTTGAACAGACAGAGTCACCATCAAACAGCCTGTTGAACAGACAGAGAGTTACCATCAAACAGCCTGTTGAACAGACAGAGAGTTACCATCAAACAGCCTGTTGAACAGACAGAGAGTTACCATCAAACAGCCTGTTGAACAGACAGAGAGTTACCATCAAACAGCCTGTTGAACAGACAGAGAGTTACCATCAAACAGCCTGTTGAACAGACAGAGTCACCATCAAACAGCCTGTTGAGCAGACAGAGAGTTACCATCAAACAGCCTGTTGAGCAGACAGAGTCACCATCAAACAGCCTGTTGAGCAGACAGAGAGTTACCATCAAACAGCCTGTTGAACAGACAGAGAGTCACCATCAAACAGCCTGTTGAGCAGACAGAGTCACCATCAAACAGCCTGTTGAACAGACAGAGAGTCACCATCAAACAGCCTGTTGAACAGACAGAGTCACCATCAAACACCTTGTTGAGCAGACAGAGAGTCACCATCAAACAGCCTGTTGAACAGACAGAGAGTCACCATCAAACAGCCTGTTGAACAGACAGAGAGTCACCATCAAACAGCCTGTTGAGCAGACAGTAAGTCACCATCAAACAGCCTGTTGAACAGACAGAGTCACCATCAAACAGCCTGTTGAACAGACAGAGAGTCACCATCAAACAGCCTGTTGAACAGACAGAGTCACCATCAAACAGCCTGTTGAGCAGACAGAGAGTCACCATCAAACAGCCTGTTGAACAGACAGAGTCACCATCAAACAGCCTGTTGAACAGACAGAGTCACCATCAAACAGCCTGTTGAACAGACAGAGTCACCATCAAACAGCCTGTTGAACAGACAGAGAGTTACCATCAAACAGCCTGTTGAACAGACAGAGAGTCACCATCAAACAGCCTGTTGAACAGACAGAGAGTCACCATCAAACAGCCTGTTGAACAGACAGAGAGTTACCATCAAACAGCCTGTTGAACAGACAGAGAGTTACCATCAAACAGCCTGTTGAGCAGACAGAGAGTCACCATCAAACAGCCTGTTGAACAGACAGAGTCACCATCAAACAGCCTGTTGAACAGACAGAGTCACCATCAAACAGCCTGTTGAGCAGACAGAGAGTTACCATCAAACAGCCTGTTGAACAGACAGAGAGTTACCATCAAACAGCCTGTTGAACAGACAGAGAGTTACCATCAAACAGCCTGTTGAACAGACAGAGAGTTACCATCAAACAGCCTGTTGAACAGACAGAGAGTTACCATCAAACAGCCTGTTGAACAGACAGAGAGTTACCATCAAACAGCCTGTTGAGCAGACAGAGAGTTACCATCAAACAGCCTGTTGAACAGACAGAGTCACCATCAAACAGCCTGTTGAACAGACAGAGAGTCACCATCAAACAGCCTGTTGAACAGACAGAGAGTTACCATCAAACAGCCTGTTGAACAGACAGAGAGTCACCATCAAACAGCCTGTTGAACAGACAGAGAGTCACCATCAAACAGCCTGTTGAACAGACAGAGAGTTACCATCAAACAGCCTGTTGAACAGACAGAGAGTTACCATCAAACAGCCTGTTGAGCAGACAGAGAGTCACCATCAAACAGCCTGTTGAACAGACAGAGAGTTACCATCAAACAGCCTGTTGAACAGACAGAGAGTTACCATCAAACAGCCTGTTGAGCAGACAGAGAGTCACCATCAAACAGCCTGTTGAACAGACAGAGTCACCATCAAACAGCCTGTTGAACAGACAGAGTCACCATCAAACAGCCTGTTGAGCAGACAGAGAGTTACCATCAAACAGCCTGTTGAACAGACAGAGAGTTACCATCAAACAGCCTGTTGAACAGACAGAGAGTTACCATCAAACAGCCTGTTGAACAGACAGAGAGTTACCATCAAACAGCCTGTTGAACAGACAGAGAGTTACCATCAAACAGCCTGTTGAACAGACAGAGAGTTACCATCAAACAGCCTGTTGAGCAGACAGAGAGTTACCATCAAACAGCCTGTTGAACAGACAGAGTCACCATCAAACAGCCTGTTGAACAGACAGAGAGTCACCATCAAACAGCCTGTTGAACAGACAGAGAGTTACCATCAAACAGCCTGTTGAACAGACAGAGAGTCACCATCAAACAGCCTGTTGAACAGACAGAGAGTCACCATCAAACAGCCTGTTGAACAGACAGAGAGTTACCATCAAACAGCCTGTTGAACAGACAGAGAGTTACCATCAAACAGCCTGTTGAGCAGACAGAGAGTCACCATCAAACAGCCTGTTGAACAGACAGAGTCACCATCAAACAGCCTGTTGAACAGACAGAGTCACCATCAAACAGCCTGTTGAGCAGACAGAGAGTCACCATCAAACAGCCTGTTGAGCAGACAGAGAGTCACCATCAAACAGCCTGTTGAACAGACAGAGTCACCATCAAACAGCCTGTTGAACAGACAGAGTCACCATCAAACAGCCTGTTGAGCAGACAGAGAGTTACCATCAAACAGCCTGTTGAACAGACAGAGAGTCACCATCAAACAGCCTGTTGAACAGACAGAGAGTCACCATCAAACAGCCTGTTGAACAGACAGAGTCACCATCAAACAGCCTGTTGAACAGACAGAGAGTTACCATCAAACAGCCTGTTGAACAGACAGAGAGTTACCATCAAACAGCCTGTTGAACAGACAGAGAGTTACCATCAAACAGCCTGTTGAACAGACAGAGAGTTACCATCAAACAGCCTGTTGAACAGACAGAGAGTTACCATCAAACAGCCTGTTGAACAGACAGAGAGTTACCATCAAACAGCCTGTTGAGCAGACAGAGAGTTACCATCAAACAGCCTGTTGAGCAGACAGAGAGTTACCATCAAACAGCCTGTTGAGCAGACAGAGTCACCATCAAACAGCCTGTTGAGCAGACAGAGAGTTACCATCAAACAGCCTGTTGAACAGACAGAGAGTCACCATCAAACAGCCTGTTGAGCAGACAGAGTCACCATCAAACAGCCTGTTGAACAGACAGAGAGTCACCATCAAACAGCCTGTTGAACAGACAGAGTCACCATCAAACACCTTGTTGAGCAGACAGAGAGTCACCATCAAACAGCCTGTTGAACAGACAGAGAGTCACCATCAAACAGCCTGTTGAACAGACAGAGAGTCACCATCAAACAGCCTGTTGAGCAGACAGTAAGTCACCATCAAACAGCCTGTTGAACAGACAGAGTCACCATCAAACAGCCTGTTGAACAGACAGAGAGTCACCATCAAACAGCCTGTTGAACAGACAGAGTCACCATCAAACAGCCTGTTGAGCAGACAGAGAGTCACCATCAAACAGCCTGTTGAACAGACAGAGTTACCATCAAACAGCCTGTTGAGAACATGGTGTAGAACACGTTGTAGAACATGGTGTAGAACACGTTGTAGAACAAGGTGTAGAACACATTGTAGAACATGGTGTAGAACACGTTGTAGAACATGGTGTAGAACACGTTGTAGAACAAGGTGTAGAACACATTGTAGAACATGGTGTAGAACACGGTGTAGAACATGGTGTAGAACACGTTGTAGAACATGGTTTAGAACACGGTTTAGAACACGGGGTAGAACATGTCAATATTAACCCTTTCTCTGTGTGGTTGTTCTCTGTGTGGTTGTTCTCTGTGTGGTTGTTCTCTGTGTGTGTATAGTTCCAGATCCAGATGTTTGACATTATCTGCAGCACGTCCTGGGCCAGTCGAGACAAGTGCTGTGAGCTCCCTGGACTGGTAAGAACAACTGCCTTTTAACCAACCATTCAACCTACAGACCAACAGACCAACAGACCAACAGACCAACAACCAACAACCAACAGACCAACAACCTACAGACCAACAACCAACAACCAACAACCAACAACCTACAGACCAACAGACCAACAACCAACAACCTACAGACCAACAGACCAACAACCAACAGACCAACAACCTACAGACCAACAGACCAACAGGCCAACAACCTACAGACCAACAACCAACAACCAACAACCTACAGACCAACAGACCAACAGACCGACAGACCACCAACAACCTACAGACCAACAGACAACACCCCAACAGACCACCAACAACCAACAGACAACACCCCAATACCCCAACAGACCACCAGAAACCAACAGACCAACACCCCAACACCCCACCAGACCACCAACAACCTACAGACCAACAGACAACACCCCAACAGACCACCAACAACCAACAAACCAACCATTTAAACAACTAATCAGACAACTGTTAAGCCGTTCAAACACCAACAAACTAGTCTCGCAAGCCATGCTCGAAAAAGAAAACTTCCATCCAACCCAACTCTAATCCACTCCAAGAAGATTAATAACGGAGAGAGACTACCACCCAGCCATCCATCCAACCCACCAACTCTAATCCACTCCAAGAAGATGAATAACTGAGAGAGACTACCACCCAGCCATCCATCCAACCCACCAACTCTAATCCACTGTAGGCTATGCGTGTCAGACTGAACATACACTTTTAGAAAAAAAGATGCTATCAGAACCAAAAAAGTTATTTGGCTGACCCCATAGGAGAACCCTTTGAATAAATATGTTCAGTTCTAGGTAGAACCCTTTCCACAAAGGATTTACCAGGTAGAACCCTTTTGGGTTCCAAATAGAATGGAACCAAAAAGGGTTGTGCCTCGTCAGTCCTTTGTGTAAAGGGTTCTACCTGGAACCAAAAAGGGTTCTACATGGAACCAAAAAGGGTTCTCCTATGGGGACAGCAGTAACATGAGAGACATGTCCAGGACTGACCTAGCTAGACCAGAGACATGTCCAGGACTGACCTAGCTAGACCAGAGACATGTCCAGGACTGACCTAGCTAGACCAGAGACATGTCCAGGACTGACCTAGCTAGACCAGAGACATGTCCAGGACTGACCTAGCTAGACCAGAGACATGTCCAGGACTGACCTAGCTAGACCAGAGACATGTCCAGGACTGACCTAGCTAGACCAGAGACATGTCCAGGACTGACCTAGCTAGACCAGAGACATGTCCAGGACTGACCTAGCTAGACCAGAGACATGTCCAGGACTGACCTAGCTAGACGTGTTAGATGAAACTGTACTTTAAGCAAACATGTTTGGCTTACTCGACTTACTCCTCTCTCTCTAGCTCTCTCTCTCTCTCTCTCTCTCTCTCTATCTCTCTCTCTCTCTCTCTCTCTCTCTCTCTCTCTCTCAAGACATCCTAATGACACCCTGTTAGTAGCACTGCTACTACCCCCCCCCCCCCCAACACCCCATCCTCTGAGATACAGTCCAGGGGAGATAGCAACCTGAGGCCTCGCAGCACTCCAACCACACACTTAACACTGGGGCACAGGACAGAAGGAGCTAACTGATAGGGGAACCTGGAAATTGAAAAATGTAAAAGCTTATCTACCAACCAAGGAAGTTAGTCTCACCAGGAGACATACAAACATTTACATAATATCTCCAATTCTCACCAAGCTAAGCATTTACATAAGTATCTCCCATTTCAACCAGTTAGCCAATAGTTTTGTTTACTTTAATTCACAATGTTGTGTTCTGTCCTGTTATCAATCACAAATAGGAAATGGAATTTAGTTTGTTATTGTGTGGGTTTTGAATTGCCTCTATTGTCTGTTGTTTTCTGTTGTTCTACAGAGGCTGGAGGAGGACTGTCCTCCCATGCCCCATGCCTGTAGCTGTTCTCAAGACAGTAAAGGACCTCCTGGACCCACAGGACCCCCCGTAAGTCCTACTACTGCCTTTATTTGCTGTCATGGGACCAGGGTGCCATTTTAACACAGCCTCAACTCTCCTCTCTATTGGTTAATGTTTACGCAGCAGCTAGTCTTCCTGGGGTCCCTACTAAACGCGATACAAAACAATCCTAGACAGAAACAACACCCAGAGAGCCGTCAAGCAGGCAGGAAAAGAGACTCTAGGGACCAAACCAGATACCTGCCACATTCCCTGTCTGGGGAGGATGGATAGAGAGAGGTCGAGAGAGAGGTCGAGCCCTCTCCCTGCTCTCTACCCGTTTCCACATCCATATGTTCCAGGTGGAGCCTATAGGCAGAGTTTAAAACCACAATGGAGGAAGATTTAATCTGAGGTTCCTCTATAGTCATCCTCTTTATGTTTATGTGGTCGTTGGCTCTGACGACTGTTCTACTACTAAACCCTTGTTATAACATTAAAGCTGGACTGGAGTTAAAGTGGGGCTTTGTCAAGACAATAGTCCTTGCTGAACGTGTTGAACCCATAGTAAAACTGAACGTGTTGAACCCATAGTAAAACTGAACGTGTTGAACCCATAGTAAAACTGAACGTGTTGAACCCATAGTAAAACTGAACGTGTTGAACCCATAGTAAAACTGATACTGCCCTTAATTCTATGATTCTTTAGTGTGTCTTCAATCACTGATATTATTATAACAGACTGGGTATGTGTCTTTAATCACTGATATTATTATAACAGACTGGGCGTGTGTCTTCAATCACTGATATTATTAGAACAGACTGGGTATGTGTCTTCAATCACTGATATTATTAGAACAGACTGGGCGTGTGTCTTCAATCACTGATATTATTAGAACAGACTGGGTATGTGTCTTCAATCACTGATATTATTAGAACAGACTGGGTATGTGTCTTCAATCACTGATATTATTAGAACAGACTGGGTATGTGTCTTCAATCACTGATATTATTAGAACAGACTGGGCGTGTGTCTTCAATCACTGATATTATTATAACAGACTGGGCGTGTGTCTTCAATCACTGATATTATTATAACAGACTGGGCGTGAGTCTTCAATCACTGATATTATTAGAACAGACTGGGCGTGTGTCTTCAATCACTGATATTATTAGAACAGACTGGGCGTGTGTCTTCAATCACTGATATTATTATAACAGACTGGGCGTGTGTCTTCAATCACTGATATTATTAGAACAGACTGGGCGTGTGTCTTTAATCACTGATATTATTAGAACAGACTGGGCGTGTGTCTTCAATCACTGATATTATTAGAACAGACTGGGCGTGTGTCTTCAATCACTGATATTATTAGAACAGACTGGGCGTGTGTCTTCAATCACTGATATTATTAGAACAGACTGGGCGTGTGTCTTTAATCACTGATATTATTAGAACAGACTGGGCGTGTGTCTTCAATCACTGATATTATTAGAACAGACTGGGCGTGTGTCTTCAATCACTGATATTATTAGAACAGACTGGGCGTGTGTCTTCAATCACTGATATTATTAGAACAGACTGGGCGTGTGTCTTCAATCACTGATATTATTAGAACAGACTGGGCGTGTGCAGGACTTTCATCACATTTGCACTTGTCTTGCCTCTGCTATCATAGCCTCCAGCCATAGGAACTATTAGTATCTGCCTCCACGTCCCCGCAGGCGTGCCATTAAGGCAAACATAGGAAGAGGAAGGAGGCCATTAAGGCCAGATGGGACAATTACCTCCAGATGCCTTCATCAGTCAGTCAGCCAGTCAGAGCAGAGTAGGGACAGGCCTGGGACCTGGGTCAACCACAGCAGCCAGTGTCTCTATCTGTATAGGGCAGCACATTAAACACAGTTCTCAATTCTGTATTTTATGAAAGTAAAAGAAAGCAGCCCCGACCTCTGTCCCCTGATGCAATACATATATTAAATTCACCAACATTTTAACCAAAAGCTGCCTTAATTAGGATTCCAGCTGAAGAGTTAACCTCTTAAGGATCGGACCCTTATTTTAAATGTTCGCCTAAAATGACATACCCAAAGCAAGGCTATGCATATTCTTGATACCATTTGAAAGGAAACACATTATAGTTTGTGGAAATGTGAAATGAATGTAGGAGAATATAACACATTAGATATGGTAAAAGATAATACAAAGAAAAAAAACTTTTTTTTTTTTGTCACAACATCTTTGAAATGCAAGAGAAAGGACATAATATTACTTAGGAGTCCAGGCGCAATTTAGATTTTGGCCACTAGATGGCAGCAGTGTATGTGCAAAGTTTTAGACATATCCAATGAACCATTGCATTACTGTTCAAAATGTTGTATCAAGTCTGCCCAAATCTGCCTATTGGTTTATTGATACATTTTCAAGTTTCAAAACTGTGCACTCTCCTCAAACAATATAAGATATGTCTATGTCCTGGGAAATCTTCTTATTACTTGCAACGTCATGCTAATCACATTAGCGCACGTTAGCTCAAGCTATCCTGTAGAGGTTAACAGCATGATTCCCATTCAGATGTACAGTATGGTTATCATAGTGTTTATGGTTTCCTTCCTTCCTTCCTTCCTTCCTTCCTTCCTTCCTTCCTTCCTTCCTTCCTTCCTTCCTTCCTTCCTTCCTTCCTTCCTTCCTTCCAGGGAGGTGCTGGTATCCGAGGGCCCAGAGGAAATCAAGGGGAGCCAGGCAATGTGGTAAAGTATACTATTCACCCTCCATCACACTATGATGTTCAATGCTTACCCAAATATTGATGTCACTTGTTAAATCCAGATTTTTAAGCCTGGAGACAATTGAGAGATTGTGTATGTGTGCCATTCAGAGGGTGAATGGGCAAGACAAAAGATTGAAGTACCTTTTAACGGGGTATGGTAGTAGGTGCCAAGCGCACCGGTTTGTGTCAAGAACTACAACCCTGCTGGGTTTTTCACGCTCAACAGTTTCCTGTGTGTATCAAGAATGGTCCACCACCCAAAGGAAATTCAGACAACTTGATAACCGTGGGAAGATGTGGAGTCAACATGGGGAGTGCTGATACTCAATATTAGGAAGGTGTTCTTAATGTTTTATACAACGAGTGGCTCTAATCCTGAATGCTGATTGGTTAACACCGCATTCCAGCCGGTGTCTATTCCACAAGTTGCCACCGGCTACTTGAGAGACATGTCAAAAACGTTAAAATGCCTATTTACTCTGTTCCATCTGACTGTGCAATTCACTGTCTCATCAGCCCAGCCAGGCAATTTATAAACTTGATCTCCACTATAAAAAGCATCTAGACATTATCTCACATTTCATTTAGACTAACATTTAGTTTTTTATGGATATATACAAAATAATTCAATTTATAAAAGGTCAAACATAACGCAGCTAATTTGCAGTCTTTCCAGCTTCAGTTTGAAGTGATTGTGTTCCTGTAGCTGTGTTGTTGGCTGCTCCTCTGAACAACAGTGTCCTTCAGTCTGAAGTGATTGTGTTACTGTAGCTGTGTTGTTGGCTGCTCCTCTGAACTACAGTGTCCTTCAGTTTGAAGTGATTGTGTTCCTGTAGCTGTGTTGTTGGCTGCTCCTCTGAACTACAGTGTCCTTCAGTTTGAAGTGATTGTGTTCCTGTAGCTGTGTTGTTGGCTGCTCCTCTGAACTACAGTGTCCTTCAGTCTGAAGTGATTGTGTTCCTGTAGCTGTGTTGTTGGCTGCTCCTCTGAACTACAGTGTCCTTCAGTTTGAAGTGATTGTGTTCCTGTAGCTGTGTTGTTGGCTGCTCCTCTGAACAACAGTGTCCTTCAGTTTGAAGTGATTGTGTTCCTGTAGCTGTGTTGTTGGCTGCTCCTCTGAACAACAGTGTCCTTCAGTTTGAAGTGATTGTGTTACTGTAGCTGGGTTGTTGGCTGCTCCTCTGAACAACAGTGTCCTTCAGTTTGAAGTGATTGTGTTCCTGTAGCTGTGTTGTTCGCTGCTCCTCTGAACTACAGTGTCCTTCAGTCTGAAGTGATTGTGTTCCTGTAGCTGTGTTGTTGGCTGCTCCTCTGAACTACAGTGTCCTTCAGTCTGAAGTGATTGTGTTCCTGTAGCTGTGTTGTTGGCTGCTCCTCTGAACTACAGTGTCCTTCAGTCTGAAGTGATTGTGTTCCTGTAGCTGTGTTGTTGGCTGCTCCTCTGAACTACAGTGTCCTTCAGTCTGAAGTGATTGTGTTCCTGTAGCTGTGTTGTTGGCTGCTCCTCTGAACTACAGTGTCCTGACAAGTGAGCACATTTTCTATGCCAAGCAAAATCGTGCCTCATTAATTTATTGTTATGGATGTATTCAAATAAATGTCACTAGAAAACAACTTAAACAAATGTAAATTCAGCTACTTTGCTGTTATTCTGGCTTCTGTAAACTAGCCGTAGTTGTCTAGCTAGCAAGCAAGAGATAAGAACGTTGCCAGCAAGTATGGCAATTGAACTGTGGAAGCACTGAGCTGCTACACTGAGCTGCTACAATTAAGTGATAATGCCCTCGAAGCCGGTGTTTGGAGGACATATTGGCATGGTTTACCGGCCCTCGACTTCATCTCGGACCTAATAACACCCGTGCCAATATCCTCCAAACACCGGCTTCGAGGGCATTATCTCTTAATTGTAGCAGCTCAGTGTAGCAGCTCAGTGTAGCAGCTCAGTGCTTCCACAGTAACACATACTCTAGCTGCAGTACGTGAGGAAACACCCAGACCTGGGAACATAAAGAATACCATGGAATTTCTTCCAATGTAATGTGCAATTCTGTTATTTCTGGAGGATGTCACTGTTTTCACACCCTAAGTAAACCTCGCCGTGTCATTCTTCCTTTATGCCAGCAGTCTTCATGTTGAAGCCAAGAGAGGCTTGTGTAGGTTATAGTTAAACAGGATCATAGTATAGCTTATTTGGACTGTAGTTTTAGGAGTATGCTGGAACTTTGTTATTCCAGTTCTCTCTGTGTCTGACTCAGACCTGGGTTCGAATACTATATGAAATAATTTCAAATATGACAGCTGTGCTCGATTGAACTTGCCTGTCCCAAAAGTCCCAAAAGCACAAACCCCTCCCACCTGTCATTCAAACCCTGCCCAACTGTCATTTAAACCCCACCAACCTGGCACTCAAACCCCGCCCACCTGATACTTAAACCAACGCTCATAGCATTTGAAAGATTTCAAATAGTGTTTGAACCCAGGTGTCGGTATGGGTCAGTCCCCTCTCTCCGTCTGTATGACTGCTTTATCAGCCTCTAAGGCTGCAGGCCCGTCTGTATGACTGCTTTATCAGCCTCTAAGGCTGCAGGCCCGTCTGTATGACTGCTTTATCAGCCTCTAAGGCTGCAGGCTTCGGCCCTCCAGTCCCTCTGCTACAAACCAGTTTCACGCCTGCAGCTCCCTAACAAAGTTACAACAGATGTGAGCGGCGAGGCCATGCTAGGAACAGATTGCATTATGGTGCCAAAAAAAAAAAAAACAGGACAGCTGTAATATCATTTCAAATGTACTGTTGGATAATGGCTAAGATGTGTCCTAATTTGCACCCTATCCCATATATAGTGCACTACTTTTGACCAGAGCCCTATGGTGCCATTTGGGCCTAAATCAATTTCCTAGTGCACAGTCCCCAATGTAAACTCCATGCTAATGAGGTTCCTGGCAGTACCCGCTGTACTTTGTCTTAACTTTATGAATATCACATTGTGTGTGGTGCGAGGGACCCAAGGCAATGGCATTGTGTTTCAGAAGGAAGGCTGACAGACAGTAGCTCTAAAAACTCCAAAACATGGATGTTGAAGACACACAACATATAACATCTATCTATCTATCTATCTATCTATCTATCTATCTATCTATCTATCTATCTATCTATCTATCTATCTATCTATCTATCTATCTATCTATCTATCTATCTATCTATCTATCTATCTATCTATCTATCTATCTATCTATCTATCTATCTATCTATCTATCTATCTATCTATCTATCTATCTATCTATCTATCTATCTATCTATCTATCTATCTATCTATCTATCTATCTATCTATCGAATTAGTTGATATATAGTTTATAAAACAGTAGTAAACAGTCATGAGTCATTGGTTAACATTGTGTGATTAAATAAATGGTCTGTGTTCTCCAGGGGCCTCAAGGACTAGTTGGTGATAAAGGTCCTCCAGGACCACAGGGCCCCCCTGGTCCTCAAGGGCCTAGCGGACATTCCATCCAGGGACCACCGGTAAGATATAATATATGACCTATAACCCTAACCCTGGTCCTCAAGGGCCTAGCGGACATTCCATCCAGGGACCACCGGTAAAATATGATATATGACCTATAACCCTAACCCTGGTCCTGAGGGGTCTAGTGGACATTCTATCCAGGGACTACTGGTAAGATACAGTATATATCGTATCTCATGTTCATATACTGTATACACACTCAGAGTCTATATGAACATAAGATATGATACAGTATATAACCTGTATATGAACACATTTTTGCCTCTGGTTAAACGGTGTGCCATAACAGTGTGTCACATATGACTAATGTACAGTCAATCATTTGCAAACCATTCCACCAGCCCACTGGCTTTGTATGAAATGACAAAATGACGGACTGAGTTGTTTCTCGTGTCCATTTCTCTTTCAGGGTGGTAATGGTGAAAATGGAGAGAAAGGAGATGTTGGTTTCCCAGGACCTCAGGTCAGTACAGACACATTCCTCCATGTTGTTATCCTCTCAGTAACCCACTGTGTTGAGACTAGTGATTACTACCTACATAGAGACACGTGTTGTGACTAGTGATTACTACCTCCACAGAGACACTGTGTTGTGACTAGTGATTACTACCGCCACAGAGACACTCTGTTGTGACTAGTGATTACTACCTCCACAGAGACACTGTGTTGTGACTAGTGATTACTACCTCCATAGAGACACTGCGTTGAGACTAGTTGATTACTACCTCCACAGAGACACTGTGTTGTGACTAGTGATTACTACCTCCACAGAGACACTGTGTTGTGACTAGTGATTACTACCTCCACAGAGACACTGTGTTGTGACTAGTGATTACTACCTCCATAGAGACACTGCGTTGAGACTAGTTGATTACTACCTCCACAGAGACACTGTGTTGAGACTAGTGATTACTACCTCCACAGAGACACTGTGTTGTGACTAGTGATTACTACCTCCACAGAGACACTGTGTTGAGACTAGTGATTACTACCTCCATAGAGACACTGTGTTGTGACTAGTGATTACTACCTCCATAGAGACACTGTGTTGAGACTAATGATTACTACCTCCACAGAGACACTGTGTTGTGACTAGTGATTACTACCTCCACAGAGACACTGTGTTGTGACTAGTGATTACTACCTCCACAGAGACACTGTGTTGAGACTAGTGATTACTACCTCCATAGAGACACTGTGTTGAGACTAGTGATTACTACCTCCATAGAGACACTGTGTTGTGACTAGTGATTACTACCTCCACAGAGACACTGTGTTGTGACTAGTGATTACTACCTCCACAGAGACACTGTGTTGTGACTAGTGATTACTACCACAGAGAAAAACACTCTCTGATTGCTGTGGCCTCGCTGTAAAACAGCTTAATTAACTATGTTCATTAGATCAAACTTCCACTGACTGGAACACCTATTTTAGTCATAGATCAACCTTCCAGGTTCCTGTCTTAATGTTGTGAGACGTTGCGTTACGAGAAGGCTGTCGTTATAGAAGGCTGTCTACAGAGTGTCATTTCTATAGAAGGCTGTGTACAGAGTGTCATTTCTATAAAAGGCTGTTTCTACAGAGTGTCATTTCTATAGAAGGCTGTGTACTGAGTGTCATTTTGGACGCAGCCTGGGTGACATGAGAACAGATAGATGTGTCCTTCACATAATCATTCAGAAACACATACTTACTAAAATCCAAGTAAATACCTTATTCAACTGTTTTTTCATGTCAAATATGACACCAAACTGATTTTACACATCACCAGCGACAGTTTATTTTCGAATTTGAATCCAGACATTCTGACTGTTCTGTTTTCCACTAACGACTGGTTAAAGCCAAGGTCCCCTGGGGCTGTTTCCACAACGTTCAAATAATATTATCCTGTGACTAGCTGCCAACATCCACAAGGCCTTGCCAGGGTATAACAAACCCATCCAAGGCCCACTGCATAGAGAGGGCGTCAGGGATGGACCAGACAGCCTAGTCTGTAACAATCACTGTAATCAGACTGGTTGGCATCTTCCAATAAACAACAGTGAGAAGGAGACAAGAATAGCGATATTGTAGGTACAAGTCAACTTGGTTCTGTGTTGGTGGTATCACGCCATCATCCCTGGCCGACGGACCCGGGACTCAAATCCATAGTGGGGTGCAGGGGAATTGCTGTAGGGTCACCAAAATATATACAATTAAATAAAAATGAAGAGTACAGATTATTGTAAGGGACAATATACAAATTTAAAAAATACAATTTTATTGAGTAAATGTATTATTTGGTTTCTTTTCATTTTTGAAAATGTAATGAATTGAAGGTTATTTGTTGATGTAAAAATCTAAATGTACCGAGTTTAAGGTTGTGTCATTAGATTTGAGGTGCGCAGAAATTCTGCTGGAAAAAATGGGATCCTGTTAAAAAGTAACCACTGACCCAGCTCCACCTGACTGCTGCATTGACAGTCAGTACAGCTCCAGTATGGTCGTTCCCTTTACAAGGCACTGTGCCCTCGATAAAAGGGCACCGATGCCCCTAGCCATACTTACATCACAGGAGGTTGGTCGCACCTTCATTGGGGAGGACGGGTTCTTGGTAATGGCTGGAGCAGAATGAATAAAGTTTCTCGTGTTTAAATCACTTTGACTCTGTGTTTTGTTATTTTGTTTGCAGGGTATTGGTGGATCTCCTGGCGGACCAGGACGAGATGGACCAGTTGGACAGAGGGTAACAGTCAATTCATGTTGTTTGACATACAGATCAATTATTTGTATTATATATTCTATGTATATTCTGTTCGTATGACCGGCTCAAAGCATGAGCGGCCTGAGGTCTTTAGCTCAATGTTATGGTTCCCATCTAAAATTAAAGCCAACTAGTTCTTTCCATATTTTGAAGCCCGTAATTCTGTTTCCTTTCTCACACAAACATAACACTGAAGTTTTTTTCTTTAAATCACTGGTTGAAAGCTCACGAGATGTTTACAGAATGCTGTTTTGATTTCCCTATCAATCCATTTTATTTCTCACACTCTGAAAGCACGTCTATAAATGTGCTGTTAATAAATGTGTTGATATCGAACCTTCGTAATACACATTTCTACCCCAAAGACTGAAGAAAGAAACATAGGCTGCTACGGCAACAGAACGGTTTTAGGGTCAACATACAGTATGTGACATTAAGTCAACTAATTCCCAATGATGTTACCATATGATTTTCACTTTTCCACATGCCGTAGATCTCCGTCACAATCTGCTTTAGTGTCACACAAGCTTCTGCACTGATCAAAGAGATATGGAAAAGAACACCGTAGTATAAAGTGTTATGGAATCTCCATCTCGTTATCCACACATGGCCGGCTCCTCAACGACGGCCATAAGATGACTGAGTACATTTGACCACTCCAAGATCCTCTAAGATACTCTAAGATCTTTTAAGATCGTATTCAAACCGCTACAGCTCTTTCTATCACTCTCAGGGGTCAACACTGCTATCTAGATTTATACATGCCATGGATAATGATGGTGACGACGATGATGGTGCTTACAGCTAAAATGTTCTAAATCATCTTATAGTCATTTTTATATATAATGGAACACTTTACTGTACCGTAAATGATAGTGCCAGATTGTTCCATTCACAAGAATGTAATATTGGCTAGTTTCCAAAGACTCTGATGGAATATACTTAACTGTACACCTCAGAGCAATAAAGCTGTGAATGTAGAGGGCGGTCTGTGTTTGTAACATCTTTAAAGATGCCAAGAGATATCAGAAAATAAAGACAATAGACTCCTCTTGGGAACTGTACTTCTTTCTATTAAATTAGTTTGAGCAACACAGGACATAATTCATCATAGATAGATAGATAGATAGATAGATAGATAGATAGATAGATAGATAGATAGATAGATAGATAGATAGATAGATAGATAGATAGATAGATAGATAGATAGATAGATAGATAGATAGATAGATAGATAGATAGATAGATAGATAGATAGATAGATAGATAGATAGATAGATAGATAGATAGATAGATAGATAGATAGATAGATAGATAGATCCTAGATTAGGTTTTTGTTGGCTATGTGCCCATGAGGAACACTTTCTCTAATTGGCTTGTCCTGAAATAGTCCTTGGGTTCTAGTGCAACTTTCAGTTGGTTCAATGTTTCCAGTCAAGCGTCCTTTTAGTTGTGATATAAATCTCAACAGACATTTGAATCAAGGACAGGCACATGGTGTTGGTATCACTCTGGCAATTTACAATGAAATTGAAAATTACAACTTAACTTTCGGAAGATCAAACCATGTCATGACAGGTTGCAGGAAACATCGTATTTACGTTCCTTGTTTTCTGTCAGAGAACTTTATTCATGTTCACTCCAATCCAAATTATTATCTAATTCTATATTTTTTAATCGTGTTGAACCGCAATCAAAGCAGAATTGGGATTGTCCTCAATTGAATTATTGACTGGAGTCACGCAGCCACACCTGCTGCACCACAATAGCCTGGAACAGAAACTCTGTTTCACTATTATGAAACATTAATGAAATGGAGCGATATTTCATTTGAATACCAGACTAGCACCAATTGATTACAGTTGGGCGGTTAGTAGCTCAGGGACGCTTACAGATTGTGACTAAGTGTGGATACCATAGCCAGCTCCCAGAGGTCAGCTGGAGGTCAGCTGGAGGTCAGCCAGAGAATCAGCCAGAGGTCAGCCAGAGGTCAGCCAGAGAATCAGCCAGTTGTGTTCTAAGGGCCTGCCTGGTAAAGCAGTAGTTAATGTGTTGATCCTGTCTGTTGTGTTCTAAGGGCCTGCCTGGGAAAGCAGTAGTTAATGTGTTGATCCTGTCTGTTGTGTTCTAAGGGCCTGCCTGGTAAAGCAGTAGTTAATGTGTTGATCCTGTCTGTTGTGTTCTAAGGGCCTGCCTGGTAAAGCAGTAGTTAATGTGTTGATCCTGTCTGTTGTGTTCTAAGGGCCTGCCTGGTAAAGCAGTAGTTAATGTGTTGATCCTGTCTGTTGTGTTCTAAGGGCCTGCCTGGTAAAGCAGTAGTTAATGTGTTGATCCTGTCTGTTGTGTTCTAAGGGCCTGCCTGGGAAAGCAGTAGTTAATGTGTTGATCCTGTCTGTTGTGTTCTAAGGGCCTGCCTGGTAAAGCAGTAGTTAATGTGTTGATCCTGTCTGTTGTGTTCTAAGGGCCTGCCTGGTAAAGCAGTAGTTAATGTGTTGATCCTGTCTGTTGTGTTCTAAGGGCCTGCCTGGTAAAGCAGTAGTTAATGTGTTGATCCTGTCTGTTGTGTTCTAAGGGCCTGCCTGGTAAAGCAGTAGTTAATGTGTTGATCCTGTCTGTTGTGTTCTAAGGGCCTGCCTGGTAAAGCAGTAGTTAATGTGTTGATCCTGTCTGTTGTGTTCTAAGGGCCTGCCTGGTAAAGATGGACCACAAGGACAGCAGGGTTCTACAGGGCCTGTTGTAAGTGCTGCTGTACTTCCTTTCCTCTCTCTCTCTACCATTCAGTCGTTATTCAGGCATGAAATGTGCACAACTTCACTTAACATGTAGTTTATTATTTAATACTTGTATAATATGAATAATATTTAATAATATGTCTCTCTACCAGGGCAGTCCTGGAGCCCCCGGGGCCCCTGGTGGAAGTGGCTCTCCTGGACCGCTGGGAGACCAGGGACCACCTGTAAGTAAACTACCTGGTATTCTTCATTACATTTCTACACTTTGATTGACTCACCATCAGACCACCCAGGTCTGCTGAAAGAAGTTGATCAGGTTACTACAAGATTAGCATGGGCCAACGTTTCCTATCCTCTTCCTGTCAATGATCCCATATTGAGGAACCTTCCATGGTCTTCCTACACAATGTCCACTGCACTGTACATCCCTGTTGTTTATGGAGTCTTCAACGTCTCCATATGTTGTTAATGGTGTCTTCAACGTCCCCATCCTGTTGTTTATGGAGTCTTCAACGTCTCCATATGTTGTTTATGGTGTCTTCAACGTCCCCATCCTGTTGTTTATGGAGTCTTTAACGTCTCCATATGTTGTTTATGGTGTCTTCAACGTCTCCATATGTTGTTTATGGTGTCTTCAATGTCTCCATATGTTGTTTATGGTGTCTTCAACGTCTCCATATGTTGTTTATGGTGTCTTCAACGTCTCCATATGTTGTTTATGGTGTCTTCAATGTCTCCATCTATAATGTCTCCTCTGCTTCCCGGAGCAGAGTGGAGGACCAGAGAGAGAGATGAGCCAACTGTGAGATGATGGGCTGAGGCTGGTGACAGTTAACACAGATGTATCCAGCCCATTCAGCCACTTCAGCCCTGGGCTAAAAGACAAGCACTGTTTGGCTCTGGAGCACACCATAAATCACAGACCTGGGGGACAGCAGAGAGAGCGAGAATGTGTGCCTTATCCCAGCTAGATATCTGACCCTTCACATGAAGATCATTAGCCTGTGACCAGCTAGATCTCTGGCTCTTCCCATGAAGATCATTAGCCTGTGATCAGCTAGATCTCTGACTCTTCACATGAAGATCATTAGCCTGTGACCAGCTAGATCTCTGGCTCTTCCCATGAAGATCATTAGCCTGTGACCAGCTAGATCTCTGACTCTTCACATGAAGATCATTAGCCTGTGACCAGCTAGATATCTGGCTCTTCACATGAAGATCATTAGCCTGTGACCAGCTAGATATCTGGCTCTTCACATGAAGAACATTAGATTGTGAGAAACCTCAAGCCTTGGTTTTGTTTGAGTTACAATCTGAGATGTTTAACTGTTTTATAAGGGTTAGCAACGTCACCATCCATTCTCTGGATGGATATGGTGGCAGCTGTGTGTTTTTCAGTTAGATCTTCCATGTAGAAGTTCTCTCCTGTGGCATATTATGGTATATCCCATGTTTCCTCTCTCATGTTTCTAATGTTTGTAAAACCTTGTGCTTCACTTTAATCTGGTCACATCCCACTAAAATGTTCAGACACTTGGCATAGCTGCCCTTTTCCACGGGTCTCAGGAGAGCTCTAGTCTGAATGGTGGTGTGAGTGTGTGTCGTGTCAGTGTGGTTGTCATGGTGATGAGAGGTAGAGGATCAGCTAGGGGCCACACTGAGCTCACTGAGAGCTACCCCTCTCCTCCAGTGTCCTCTATTGGCATATTATTCATGGGATATACGCTACACCTGACACACACACACACACACACACACACACACACACACATGGTTAAGGTAGTCGATGCATGACTCCATGTTTCACAAAAGATCGAATGACCTCTCTCCTCATATATGCGGTCCAAGTTACATGCATGATATCAGAATCGTTAAATGGCCGTCATATTTATTAGAGCTTTCTGTCTCTGGTGTCTAATGTGTTAGATCACATATGCATCCATTTGCTTTATGTATATGGAGAATGAAAATGGACAGCACACGATCCAGCATGTCATAAACATCTCTTAACAGTCACAGTGTTTCTACTACAGTGGACTTGGACAAGCGTTCCTAAACAGACATGCTTTTCTTCTTACAACTGTGAGTCAGAACAAAAGCACAACTCATCAGGAGAAAAATGTCATGAATCTTTCTCCCATTACATTACCAAAGAGTGTTTATAATATCTCCTCTCTGTTACAGGACCCTGCTGGTACCAAATAGTGTTTATAATATCTCCTCTCTGTTACAGGACCCTGCTGGTACCAAAGAGTGTTTATAATATCTCCTCTCTGTTACAGGACCCTGCTGGTACCAAAGAGTGTTTATAATATCTCCTCTCTGTTACAGGACCCTGCTGGTACCAAAGGGTGTTTATAATATCTCCTCTCTGTTACAGGACCCTGCTGGTACCAAAGAGTGTTTATAATATCTCCTCTCTGTTACAGGACCCTGCTGGTACCAAAGAGTGTTTATAATATCTCCTCTCTGTTACAGGACCCTGCTGGTACCAAAGAGTGTTTATAATATCTCCTCTCTGTTACAGGACCCTGCTGGTACCAAAGGGTGTTTATAATATCTCCTCTCTGTTACAGGACCCTGCTGGTACCAAAGAGTGTTTATAATATCTCCTCTCTGTTACAGGACCCTGCTGGTACCAAAGAGTGTTTATAATATCTCCTCTCTGTTACAGGACCCTGCTGGTACCAAAGAGTGTTTATAATATCTCCTCTCTGTTACAGGGCTCTGCTGGTACCAAATAGTGTTTATAATATCTCCTCTCTGTTACAGGACCCTGCTGGTACCAAAGAGTGTTTATAATATCTCCTCTCTGTTACAGGACCCTGCTGGTACCAAAGAGTGTTTATAATATCTCCTCTCTGTTACAGGACCCTGCTGGTACCAAAGGGTGTTTATAATATCTCCTCTCTGTTACAGGGCTCTGCTGGTACCAAAGAGTGTTTATAATATCTCCTCTCTGTTACAGGACCCTGCTGGTACCAAAGGGTGTTTATAATATCTCCTCTCTGTTACAGGGCTCTGCTGGTACCAAAGGGTGTTTATAATATCTCCTCTCTGTTACAGGACCCTGCTGGTACCAAAGAGTGTTTATAATATCTCCTCTCTGTTACAGGACCCTGCTGGTACCAAAGGGTGTTTATAATATCTCCTCTCTGTTACAGGACCCTGCTGGTACCAAAGAGTGTTTATAATATCTCCTCTCTGTTACAGGACCCTGCTGGTACCAAAGAGTGTTTATAATATCTCCTCTCTGTTACAGGACCCTGCTGGTACCAAAGAGTGTTTATAATATCTCCTCTCTGTTACAGGACCCTGCTGGTACCAAAGGGTGTTTATAATATCTCCTCTCTGTTACAGGACCCTGCTGGTACCAAAGAGTGTTTATAATATCTCCTCTCTGTTACAGGACCCTGCTGGTACCAAAGAGTGTTTATAATATCTCCTCTCTATTACAGGACCCTGCTGGTACCAAAGGGTGTTTATAATATCTCCTCTCTGTTACAGGACCCTGCTGGTACCAAAGAGTGTTTATAATATCTCCTCTCTGTTACAGGGCTCTGCTGGTACCAAAGGGTGTTTATAATATCTCCTCTCTGTTACAGGGCTCTGCTGGTACCAAAGGGTGTTTATAATATCTCCTCTCTGTTACAGGACCCTGCTGGTACCAAAGGGTGTTTATAATATCTCCTCTCTGTTACAGGGCCCTGCTGGTACCAAAGAGTGTTTATAATATCTCCTCTCTGTTACAGGGCCCTGCTGGTACCAAAGGGTGTTTATAATATCTCCTCTCTGTTACAGGGCTCTGCTGGTACCAAATGGTGTTTATAATATCTCCTCTCTGTTACAGGACCCTGCTGGTACCAAAGGGTGTTTATAATATCTCCTCTCTGTTACAGGGCTCTGCTGGTACCAAAGGGTGTTTATAATATCTCCTCTCTGTTACAGGACCCTGCTGGTACCAAAGGGTGTTTATAATATCTCCTCTCTGTTACAGGGCTCTGCTGGTACCAAATGGTGTTTATAATATCTCCTCTCTGTTACAGGGCTCTGCTGGTACCAAAGAGTGTTTATAATATCTCCTCTCTGTTACAGGGCCCTGCTGGTACCAAAGAGTGTTTATAATATCTCCTCTCTGTTACAGGACCCTGCTGGTACCAAAGGGTGTTTATAATATCTCCTCTCTGTTACAGGACCCTGCTGGTACCAAAGGGTGTTTATAATATCTCCTCTCTGTTACAGGGCTCTGCTGGTACCAAATGGTGTTTATAATATCTCCTCTCTGTTACAGGGCTCTGCTGGTACCAAAGAGTGTTTATAATATCTCCTCTCTGTTACAGGGCCCTGCTGGTACCAAAGAGTGTTTATAATATCTCCTCTCTGTTACAGGGCTCTGCTGGTACCAAAGGGTGTTTATAATATCTCCTCTCTGTTACAGGGCTCTGCTGGTACCAAAGGGTGTTTATAATATCTCCTCTCTGTTACAGGACCCTGCTGGTACCAAAGGGTGTTTATAATATCTCCTCTCTGTTACAGGGCTCTGCTGGTACCAAAGAGTGTTTATAATATCTCCTCTCTGTTACAGGGCCCTGCTGGTACCAAAGGGTGTTTATAATATCTCCTCTCTGTTACAGGGCTCTGCTGGTACCAAATGGTGTTTATAATATCTCCTCTCTGTTACAGGACCCTGCTGGTACCAAAGGGTGTTTATAATATCTCCTCTCTGTTACAGGGCTCTGCTGGTACCAAAGGGTGTTTATAATATCTCCTCTCTGTTACAGGACCCTGCTGGTACCAAAGGGTGTTTATAATATCTCCTCTCTGTTACAGGGCTCTGCTGGTACCAAATGGTGTTTATAATATCTCCTCTCTGTTACAGGGCTCTGCTGGTACCAAAGAGTGTTTATAATATCTCCTCTCTGTTACAGGGCCCTGCTGGTACCAAAGAGTGTTTATAATATCTCCTCTCTGTTACAGGACCCTGCTGGTACCAAAGGGTGTTTATAATATCTCCTCTCTGTTACAGGACCCTGCTGGTACCAAAGGGTGTTTATAATATCTCCTCTCTGTTACAGGGCTCTGCTGGTACCAAATGGTGTTTATAATATCTCCTCTCTGTTACAGGGCTCTGCTGGTACCAAAGAGTGTTTATAATATCTCCTCTCTGTTACAGGGCCCTGCTGGTACCAAAGAGTGTTTATAATATCTCCTCTCTGTTACAGGGCTCTGCTGGTACCAAAGGGTGTTTATAATATCTCCTCTCTGTTACAGGGCTCTGCTGGTACCAAAGAGTGTTTATAATATCTCCTCTCTGTTACAGGGCTCTGCTGGTACCAAAGAGTGTTTATAATATCTCCTCTCTGTTACAGGGCCCTGCTGGTACCAAAGAGTGTTTATAATATCTCCTCTCTGTTACAGGGCTCTGCTGGTACCAAAGAGTGTTTATAATATCTCCTCTCTGTTACAGGGCTCTGCTGGTACCAAATAGTGTTTATAATATCTCCTCTCTGTTACAGGGCTCTGCTGGTACCAAAGAGTGTTTATAATATCTCCTCTCTGTTACAGGGCTCTGCTGGTACCAAAGAGTGTTTATAATATCTCCTCTCTGTTACAGGGCTCTGCTGGTACCAAAGAGTGTTTATAATATCTCCTCTCTGTTACAGGACCCTGCTGGTACCAAAGGGTGTTTATAATATCTCCTCTCTGTTACAGGGCTCTGCTGGTACCAAAGAGTGTTTATAATATCTCCTCTCTGTTACAGGGCTCTGCTGGTACCAAAGAGTGTTTATAATATCTCCTCTCTGTTACAGGGCTCTGCTGGTACCAAAGAGTGTTTATAATATCTCCTCTCTATTACAGGACCCTGCTGGTACCAAAGAGTGTTTATAATATCTCCTCTCTGTTACAGGGCTCTGCTGGTACCAAATAGTGTTTATAATATCTCCTCTCTGTTACAGGGCTCTGCTGGTACCAAAGGGTGTTTATAATATATTATCTGTTACAGGGCTCTGCTGGTACCTAAGGGTGTTTATAATGTATTATCTGTTACAGGGCTCTGCTGGTACCAAATGGTGTTTATAATATCTCCTCTCTGTTACAGGGCTCTGCTGGTACCAAAGGGTGTTTATAATATCTCCTCTCTGTTACAGGACCCTGCTGGTACCAAAGAGTGTTTATAATATCTCCTCTCTGTTACAGGGCTCTGCTGGTACCAAAGGGTCTATAATATATTATCTGTTACAGGGCCCTGCTGGTACCAAATGGTGTTTATAATATATTATCTGTTACAGGGCCCTGCTGGTACCAAAGGGTGTTTATAATATATTATCTGTTACAGGGCCCTGCTGGTACCAAATGGTGTTTATAATATATTATCTGTTACAGGGCCCTGCTGGTACCAAAGGGTGTTTATAATATATTATCTGTTACAGGGCCCTGCTGGTACCAAAGGGTGTTTATAATATATTATCTGTTACAGGGCCCTGCTGGTACCAAATGGTGTTTATAATATATTATCTGTTACAGGGCCCTGCTGGTACCAAAGGGTGTTTATAATATATTATCTGTTACAGGGCTCTGCTGGTACCAAAGGAGAAAAGGGTGAACGGGTAAGTTCTCCCTCAGACCGATGCTTCAGTTCAGACACAGTTTATATTCATCACAATAATTGCAGTTAATCAGCTCTGGAATTAAGAGGCTCTCTAACAGCCTTGTCTCAGATGAAATATGCGTCCCAAATGGCACCCAATTCCCTATATAATGCACTATGTATGACCAGGACCCATAGGGCTCTGATCAAAAGTAGTGCACTATATAGGGAATAGGGTGCCATTTGGGATGTATTACCCGTGTCTCTTCACATCTCTCTGCCTCCCTCCCTCAGTTTATAGCTCCTCAGTGTGCTTTCTAAGAGTTAATACAAGCCCTGCTAGAGCAGTTAAATCAAACACCAGCCATTCAGGTACACTCTGTTAATTCAAGCCTTTTAAGAGGAGGTTGTGTTAGTGTTAAAAAGCCTTCGACCAAAACCTCCAAACCTCTTTGCTTTGTAAGATTAAAGCTCTGTGTTGTTTTCTGGTCAGTCTCTTTGATTGTTGGGAGACTTCAACACAAAAGCCCCCCAGCCTCAGAGTTAAAGGTGGGGTGGAGTTATTAAACGCCCACACACACAGACAGACTAGTTCATTAAACATGTCCCCTGGGAGTGTTCTTTCTGTGTGTGTGTGTGTGTAGCTGGGTCAATTCAGTGCTCTTTATTTGTTTTGTAGGGAGACCTGCAGTCTCAAGCTACCGTCAGGGCCTTAGCACGCCAAGTGTGTGAGCAACTGATTCAGAGTGAGTTCTCCCTCTCTCACTCACTCACTCACTCACTCACTCACACTCTCACTCACTCACTCACTCACTCACTCACTCACTCACTCACTCACTCACTCACTCACTCACTCACTCACTCACTCACTCACTCACTCACTCACTCACTCACTCACTCACTCACTCACTCACTCACACACTCTCTCTCTCTCTCTCTCTCTATTCACCCCCAAAACTCTCTCCATTCCCTCCCCTCCTCAGGTCACCTGTCTCGGTACAACTCCATCCTAAACCAGATCCCCACCCAGTCAGTGTCTGTGAGGACGGTACCAGGACCTCCAGGAGAGCCCGGTCGCAGGGGTCTGCCAGGGCCACAGGGAGAGGGGGGGGCCCCAGGCAGACCAGGGTTCCCTGGGACCAACGGACAGAATGGACAACCGGGAGAGAAAGGTACAGTATGGTGTTTATACATCATTAGACGCCATTGGATGGCCATAACAAATCAGTATATTATCTGTTGTATATCCACACCCTGACCTTCAGCTTTCCGTTCATACTGTAGCCACGCTAACGTGTAGCACAAATCAATTACTTTCTAGAAGCTGATCATTGTAGCACAAATCAATTACTTTCTAGAAGCTGATCATTGTAGCACAAATCAATTACTTTCTAGAAGCTGATCATTGTAGCACAAATCAATTACTTTCTAGAAGCTGATCATTGTAGCACAAATCAATTACTTTCTAGAAGCTGATCATTGTAGCACAAATCAATTACTTTCTAGAAGCTGATCATTGTAGCACAAATCAATTACTTTCTAGTATCATATGTTTTAAATCAACGTCTTGGCCTGAACTCCTGTGTGGCTCAGTCGGTAGTTGGTAGACCATGGCACTTGTAGCGTCAGGGTTGTGGGTTTGATTCCCAGGGGTGATCAGTATGTAAATGTTTGACCTCACTACTGTTAGTCGCTCAGGATCAGTGTGTCTGCTGAATGACAGAAATGTAGAATGCATTTCTTACTTTCCTAGTTGTCTTTTTATGAGCTATTGTGTCCCTGGTCTGTCACTCACACCGTTGATGGAAGGAACAAGTCCTGGGTTGGATTTATCCTCCCCTCCTGCCCAGACCAAGAGCCAGAAACATTATCATAGCTAGAGATATGACTGACCAGTCTGAAACATTATCATAGCTAGAGAGATGACTGACCAGTCTGAAACACATCATAGCTAGAGATATGACGGACCAGTCTGAAACACATCATAGCTAGAAATATGACGGACCAGTCTGAAACACATCATAGCTAGATATATGACGGACCAGTCTGAAACACATCATAGCTAGATATATGATTGACCAGTCTGAAACACATCATAGCTAGAGATATGACTGACCAGTCTGAAACACATAATAGCTAGAGATATGACTGACCAGTCTAAAACATTAACATAGCTAGAGAGATGACTGACCAGTCTAAAACACATCATAGCTAGAGATATGACTGACCAGTCTCAAACACATCATAGCTAGAGATATGATTGACCAGTCTGAAACACATCATAGCTAGAGATATGACTGACCAGTCTAAAACATTACCATAGCTGGAGATGTGATTGACCAGTCTGAAACACATCATAGCTAGAGATATGACTGACCAGTCTAAAACATGAACATAGCTAGAGATATGATTGACCAGTCTGAAACACATCATAGCCAGAGATATGACTGACCAGTCTGAAACACATCATAGCTCGAGATATGACTGACCAGTCTGAAACATTAACATAGCTAAAGATATGACTGAGCAGTCTGAAACATCATCATAGCTAGAGATATGACTGACCGGTCTGAAACATCATCTTGGCTAAATATATTACTGACCAGTCTGAAACGTCATCATAGCTAGAGATATGACTGACTGGTCTGAAACATCATCTTGGCTAAAGATATTACTGACCAGTCTGAAACATAGCTAGATATATTACTGAGCAGTCTGAAACGTCATCATTGCTAGAGATATTGATTGATTGGTTGAATTGATTATATAATCAAAAGTAGTAGGCTGCTCCAGCAACATTATATACAGATAAAACTGAGCAGTCTGAAACATTGAAATCTATGAAACATAGGTACAGATAGTAGTGGTAGAAAGCTTTATCATTCCCAGGGGGAAATTGGTTTTGCAGAAGAATCACGTCCATAAAAACAGACATATCGCAAGGAACAAACAGGAATATGACAGAACATTATACACAAACAGGAATATGACAGAACATTATACACAAACAGGAATATGACAGAACATTATACACAAACAGGAATATGACAGAACATTATACACAAACAGGAATATGACAGAACATTATATATGACAGAACATTATACACAAACAGGAATATGACAGAACATTATATATGACAGAACACTATACACAAACAGGAATATGACAGAACACTATATACAAACAGGAATATGACAGAACATTATACACAAACAGGAATATGACAGAACATTATACACAAACAGGAATATGACAGAACATTATACACAAACAGGAATATGACAGAACATTATACACAAACAGGAATATGACAGAACATTATACACAAACAGGAATATGACAGAACATTATACACAAACAGGAATATGACAGAACATTATACACAAACAGGAATATGACAGAACATTATATATGACAGAACATTATACACAAACAGGAATATGACAGAACATTATATATGACAGAACACTATACACAAACAGGAATATGACAGAACACTATATACAAACAGGAATATGACAGAACATTATACACAAACAGGAATATGACAGAACATTATACACAAACAGGAATATGACAGAACATTATACACAAACAGGAATATGACAGAACATTATACACAAACAGGAATATGACAGAACATTATACACAAACAGGAATATGACAGAACATTATACACAAACAGGAATATGACAGAACATTATACACAAACAGGAATATGACAGAACATTATACACGAACATAACCTGAACCATATACAGTTGAAGTCAGATGTTTACATGCACCTTGGCCAAATACATTTAAACTCAGTTTTTCACAATTCCTGACATTTAATCCTAGTAAAAATTCCCTGTCTTAGGTCAGTTAGGATCACCACTTTATTTTAAGAACGTGAAATGTCAGAATTATAGTAGAGAGAATGATTTATTTCAGCTTGTATTTATTTCATCATATTCCCAGTGGGTCAGAAGTTTACATACACTCAATTAGTATTTGGTAGCATTGCCTTTAAATTGTTTAACTTGGGTCAAATGTTTCAGGTAGCCTTCTACAAGCTTCCCACAATTAGTTGGGTAAATTTTGGCCCATTCCTTCTGACAGAACTGGTGTAACTGAGTTAGGTTTGTAGGACACACTTTTTCAGTTCTGCCCACAAATTGTCTATTAAGGTCAGGGCTTTATGATGGCCACTCCAATACCTTGACGTTGTTGTCCTTAAGCCATTTTGCAACAACTTTGGAAGTATGCTTGGGGTCATTGTCCATTTGGAAGACCCATTTGCGACCAAGCTTTAACTTCCTGACTGATGTCTTGAGATGTTGCTTCAATATATCCACATCATTTTCCTTCCTCATGATGCCATCTATTTTGTGAAGTGCACCAGTCCCTCCTGCAGCAAAGCACCCCCACAACATGATGCTGCCACCCCCGTGCTTCACTGTTGGGATGGTGTTCTTCGGCTTGCAAGCCTCCCCCTTTTTCCTCTAAACATAACGATGGTCATTATGGCCAAACAATTATATTTTTGTTTCATCAGACCAGAGGACATTTCTCAAAAAAGTACGATCTTTGTCTCCATGTGCAGTTGCAAACCGTAGTCTGTCTTTTTTGTGGCTGTTTTGGAGCAGTGGCTTCTTCCTTGCTGAGCGGCCTTTCAGGTTATGTCGATATAGGACTCGTTTTACTGTGGATATAGATACTTTTATACCTGTTTCCTCCAGCATCTTCACAAGGTCCTTTGCTGTTGTTCTGGGATTGATTTGCACTTTTCGCACCAAAGTACATTCATCTCTAGGAGACAGAACGCGTCTCCTTCCTGAGCGGTATGACGGCTGCGTGGTCCCATGGTGTTTATACTTGCGTACTATTGTTTGTACAGATAAACGTGGTACCTTCAGGCGTTTGGAAATTGCTCCCAAGGATTAACCAGACTTGTGGAGGTCTACAATTTTTTTCTGAGGTCTTGGCTGATTTCTTTTGATTTTCCCATGAAGTCGAGCAAAGAGGCACTGAGTTTGAAGGTAGGCCTTGAAATACATCCACAGGTACACCTCCAATTGACTCAAATGATATCAATTAGCCTATCAGAAGCTTCTAAAGCCATGACATCTTTTTCTGGAAATTTTCAAGCTTTTTAAAGGCACATTCAACTTAGTGTATGTAAACTTCTGACCCACTGGAATTGTGATATAGTGAATTATAAGTGAAATAATCTGTCTGTAAACAATTGTTGGAAGAATTACTTGTGTCATGCACAAAGTAGATGTCCTAACCGACTTGCCAAAACTAGAGTTTGTTAACTGAGGAGTGGTTGAAAAATGAGTTTTAATTGTCTGCAGCAATAGACTTTGTGTTGCCAATTAGAACAGGCTTGATAACGGCACAGGGAGAGCTGAGAGCTAAGAGCTGAGGCTAGTCAGCAGTAGTCAGCTACTGTAGAGACATCAACAGTCTTGTCTGACACAAAAGTAGTAAGCAGTAGGGGCTCTGCTTCTCTCCTCCAGTCAGTTAAACACATAAACAGTGTCAGCCCAGTGTTAAACAACACCTTAAACAGAGTGTCAGCCCAGTGTTAAACAACACCATAAACAGTGTCAGCCCAATGTTTAACAACACCTTAAACAGAGTGTCAGCCCAGTGTTACACAACACCATAAACAGAGTGTCAGCCCGGTGTTAAACAACACAATAAACCAGCACTCCTGTGACTCAGCTAGGCTAGGCAGGGCTCGCTAGGGCAGGAGCTTGGCTTGGTTCAGCTAGGCAGGGGAGGGTAGAGCAGGAAACCAAGGCATACTAATGGACTAGGTTGAGTACAGCCACCAGAGGAAAGAGTACTGGCTTACCGAGCAGTTAATGAGGAAGGCAGTCTGACTAGATGTAGACCAGTGTACTGGGTGTCAGAGAGGTACTAGGAGAATGTGAGAAGTTCCTGTGAAGGTTAGAGTCATATGTTCTTTGTGTGTGGTCTGTCCTCAGGTTTCCCAGGAGAGAAGGGGGAGAGGGGCAGTCAAGGTGTGGGGACACAGGGCCCCAGAGGTCCCCCAGGGCCACCAGGTAAGGACCAGCACAACACCCCTTTACATCACTCATCACTCCTCTCTCATCCTCCAATAACACTCCTCCCTCTCATCCTCCAATCACACTCCTCCCTCTCATCCTCCAATCACACTCCTCCCTCTCATCCTCCAATCACACTCCTCCCTCTCATCCTCCAATCACACTCCTCCCTCTCATCCTCCAATCACACTCCTCCCTCTCATCCTCCAATCACACTCCTCCCTCTCATCACTCCTCTCTTATCCTCCAATCACACTCCTCCCTCTCATCCTCCAATCACACTCCTCCCTCTCATCCTCCAATTACACTCCTCCCTCTCATCCTCCAATCACACTCCTCCCTCTCATCCTCCAATCACACTCCTCCCTCTCATCACTCCTCTCTTATCCTCCAATCACACTCCTCCCTCTCATCCTCCAATCACACTCCTCCCTCTCATCCTCCAATTACACTCCTCCCTCTCATCCTCCAATCACACTCCTCCCTCTCATCACTCCTCTCTTATCCTCCAATCACACTCCTCCCTCTCATCCTCCAATCACACTCCTCCCTCTCATCAATCCTCTCTCATCCTCCAATCACACTCCTCCCTCTCATCCTCCAATAACACTCCTCCCTCTCATCCTCCAATCACACTCCTCCCTCTTATCCTCCAATAACAATCCTCCCTCTCATCACTCCTCTCTTATCCTCCAATCACACTCCTCCTCTCTTATCCTCCAATCACACTCCTCCCTCTCATCCCTCCATCTTACTCAGAATCACATTTATTCACCAAATACATTTGCAGTATGTAGAGGCAGAGTTTATACTAATCCACATGCAGTATGTAGAGGCAGAGTTTATACTAATCCACATGCAGTATGTAGAGGCAGAGTTAATACTAATCCACATGCAGTATGTAGAGGCAGAGTTTATACTAATCCACATGCAGTATGTAGAGGCAGAGTTTATACTAATCCACATCCATTATGTAGAAGCAGAGTTTATACTAATCCACATCCATTATGTAGAGGCAGAGTTTATACTAATCCACATCCATTATGTAAAGGCAGAGTTTATACTAATCCACATCCATTATTTAGAGGCAGAGTTTATACTAATCCACATGCAGTATGTAGAGGCAGAGTTTATACTAATCCACATCCATTATGTAGAAGCAGAGTTTATACTAATCCACATCCATTATTTAGAGGCAGAGTTTATACTAATCCACATCCATTATGTAAAGGCAGAGTTTATACTAATCCACATCCATTATTTAGAGGCAGAATTTATACTAATCCACATGCAGTATGTAGAGGCAGAGTTTATACTAATCCACATCCATTATGTAGAAGCAGAGTTTATACTAATCCACATCCATT
Organism: Thymallus thymallus; assembly: GCA_023634145.1. NCBI lineage: Eukaryota > Metazoa > Chordata > Actinopteri > Salmoniformes > Salmonidae > Thymallus > Thymallus thymallus. Next base: position 32,883,280 of record CM042415.1, on the reverse strand, counting down.
ATGTAGAGGCAGAGTTTATACTAATCCACATCCATTATTTAGAGGCAGAGTTTATACTAATCCACATCCATTATGTAGAGGCAGAGTTTATACTAATCCACATGCAGTATGTAGAGGCAGAGTTTATACTAATCCACATGCAGTATGTAGAGGCAGAGTTTATACTAATCCACATGCAGTATGTAGAGGCAGAGTTTATACTAATCCACATGCAGTGTGTAGAGGCAGAGTTTATACTAATCCACATGCAGTATGTAGAGGCAGAGTTTATACTAATCCACATGCAGTGTGTAGAGGCTGACACACTTTAATAAAAACATGTAAATCAAAGGCCACAGTATGTTTTTGATTGACAGATCTTGTGTATTCAGACTACACTGTGACTTAATATGGGTTTTCTGTAAAGAAAACAACGCTTGAAACTTTTATTAACATCAGAAAAATCCTCATGTGTTTTGGATTTTCTGTCTAGAATGTCAAACAGATATTTGGACAATATTTTTGGGAGAAACAAACCCTTTGTATTGATTCTTCTTTGCACACTACAATTTATTTGAAAAACAAATCAATACAGGACAATGTTGTTTAATCGATACTCAGCTCTGACAAAGTTCTCTGAAATATATTAATGATTAAACAATATTTGAAACATCAGGAGGAGACTGTGGGTTCTGGCAGAGGTTATACTACTTTACTGGAAATCAGGGATGATATTTTTAGATCCAGAAGCAGAACTCTCTAAACCTAATATCCGACAGAGGATTCCACTCATATCTCACTGACCACCACAACGCCTCAGATTGTTGCCATGTCAGCAAACATAGATCTGTGTGTTCATGGCTAGAACTGGGGGGGGACTGGGCTGCTGTAGTCAATCTGGTCTGGGACTGGGCTGCTGTAGTCAATCTGGTCTGGGACTGGACTGCTGTAGTCAATCTGGTCTGGAACTGGGCTGCTGTAGTCAATCTGGTCTGGGACTGGACTGCTGTAGTCAATCTGGTCTGGAACTGGGCTGCTGTAGTCAATCTGGTCTGGGACTGGGCTGCTGTAGTCAATCTGGTCTGGAACTGGGCTGCTGTAGTCAATCTGGTCTGGAACTGGACTGCTGTAGTCAATCTGGTCTGGAACTGGGCTGCTGTAGTCAATCTGGTCTGGGACTGGGCTGCTGTAGTCAATCTGGTCTGGGACTGGGCTGCTGTAGTCAATCTGGTCTGGGACTGGGCTGCTGTAGTCAATCTGGTCTGGGACTGGGCTGCTGTAGTCAATCTGGTCTGGGACTGGGCTGCTGTAGTCAATCTGGTCTGGGACTGGGCTGCTGTAGTCAATCTGGTCTGGGACTGGGCTGCTGTAGTCAATCTGGTCTGGAACTGGGCTGCTGTAGTCAATCTGGTCTGGGACTGGGCTGCTGTAGTCAATCTGGTCTGGAACTGGGCTGCTGTAGTCAATCTGGTCTGGAACTGGGCTGCTGTAGTCAATCTGGTCTGGAACTGGGCTGCTGTAGTCAATCTGGTCTGGGACTGGGCTGCTGTAGTCAATCTGGTCTGGAACTGGGCTGCTGTAGTCAATCTGGTCTGGGACTGGGCTGCTGTAGTCAATCTGGTCTGGAACTGGGCTGCTGTAGTCAAACTGGTCTGGGACTGGACTGCTGCAGTCAAACTGGTCTGGTCTGGGTTCAGGGCATTATTCTGAGGAAACCCACACATATTTAGACACAATGACTGCAGTCTGCACACTCAACAACACACAGACTATTTGACATCCTAGTTTGTCAGTGCAGAAGAACAGGACGGACGGTTCATAAAGCATTTTGTTTTTGTTATTTTACCTCTACAGTTTACAACATGGTGTGACGTAGCAGGAGACTGGTTTCTGGTATGTATTTTGTCCCTTGTAGGACCTGTTACTAACTGTGTATCTTGCCTCCACAGGTCTTCTAGGAGAGGGCCGTACAGGCAGCCAAGGCCCCCCCGGTAGACCAGGCAGCCAGGGCACCCCAGGGCGACCGGGCACCCCTGGATCCACGGGCCCCGCTGGTGCTGCTGGCTACTGCGACCAGAACTCCTGTTTGGGCTACAACATTGGAGGTAAACACCATCAGAACACATAGATATCCTTATATATGTTCTGGATACTGTAGGATTCAGATTACTAGGGAGTAAATGGGTTTCATTCCACTCTACAGTAATTCTGATGGATACTGTGTATGGTTATGCACTGAGTGTATCAAACATTAAGAACACCTTCCTAATACTAATTTTGCCCTCAGAACAGCCTCAGTTTGTCAGGGCATGGACTCTACAAGGTGTCGAAAGCGTTCCACAGGAATGCTGGCCCATGTTGACGCCAATGCTTCATACAGTTGTCAAGTTTCCTTGTTCAAAGGCATGTTTTGTCTTGCCCATTCACCCTCAATGGCACACATACACAATTCATGTCTCAATTGTCTCAAGGCTTAAAAATCCTTCTTTAAACCGTCTCCTCCCCTTCATCTACACTGATTGAAGTGGATTTAACAAGTGACATCCATAAGGGATCATAGCTTTCACCTGGATTCACCTGGTCAGTCTATGTCATGGAAAGAACAGGTTCTTAATGTCTTGTCCACTCAGTGTATATTATTCCTGAATTCAATCAAAACAGAAATGTAGAAAGAGATAGTAACAGTAACGCTCTTTTATGTCTTTATGTTGCAGTTGTGACCGTAATGACAGAAGAGTAATGTCATTCTAGTCAGCTGCTGTTTTGACCGTAATGACAGGAGGGTAATGTCATTCATAACCATAATGACAGCAGAGTAATGTCATTCATAACCATAATGACAGGAGAGTAATGTCATTCAAGTCAGCTGCTGTTTTGACCGTAATGACAGGAGAGTAATGTCATTCATAACCGTAATGACAGGAGAGTAATGGAATTCTAGCCAGCTGCTGTTTTGACCCAGTGTTTTGAAGGGGCAATGACCCAGTTTGTATAGACTAATGGTTAGTTAAGTGTTATTTTCATTAGATTCATTTAAAGACATTTGACGGTGTTTATTGCAGATCGTGTCAGGACATAAACAACTTCAGTGTCTGGCTCTGCCCTGACTTTCCATCTAGTAAAAGTATTTTCCCAGTGACTGACTAACTGGCGACTGGTTAATTTTACATAGATTGACATTGTAAATGTCCTTATACATTTCGTAAAGTATTTTAGAGCTATTGAAATTTTATGATGTGACGTATGTTCTCGTGAGAATTGTATGATCTTATCCACACTATGACGGTTTAATATGAGTGACCATGTCTTGGCCAATCCCTGCTAGACTATGAAGTGTCTCAGAGAGTCTGTCTGAGAATCTACCATCACACTGTATGTACAGTTGAACTCGGAAGTTTACATACACTTAGGTTGAAGTCATTAAAACTCATTTTTCAACCACTCCACAGATTTCATGTTAACAAAAAATAGTTTTGGCAAGTCGGTTAGGACATCTACTTTGTGCATGGCACAAGTAATTCTTCCAACAATTGTTTACAGACAGATTATTTCACTTATAATTCACTATATGACAATTTCAGTGGGTCAGATGTTTACATACACTAAGTTGACTGTGCCTTTAAACAGCTTGAAAATTCCAGAAAATGATGTCATGGCTTTAGAAGCTTCTGATTCTAAATCATTTTAGTCAATTAGAGGTGTACCTGTGGATCTATTTCAAGGCCTACCTTGAAACTCAGTGCCTCTTTGCTCGACAAATCAAAATAAATCAGCCAAGACCTCAGAAAATAAATTGTAGACCTCCAAGTCTGGTTAATCCTTGGGAGCAATTTCCAAACGCCTGAAGGTACCACGTTTATCTGTACAAACAATAGTACGCAAGTATAAACACCATGGGACCACGCAGCCATCATACCGATCAGGAAGGAGATGCGTTCTGTCTCCTAGAGATGAAGGTACTTTGATGCAAAAAGTGCAAATCAATCCCAGAACAACAGCAAAGGACCTTGTGAAGATGCTGGAGGAAACAGGTATAAAATTATCTATATCCACAGTAAAATGAGTCCTATATCGACATAACCTGAAAGGCCGCTCAGCAAGGAAGAAGCCACTGCTCCAAAACCACCATAAAAAAGCCAGACTACGGTTTGCAACTGCACATGGTGACAAAGATCTTACTTTTTGGAGAAATGTCCTCTGGTCTGATGAAACAAAAATAGAACTGTTTGGCCATAATGACCATCGTTATGTTTGGAGGAAAAAGGGGGAGGCTTGCAAGCCGAAGAACACCATCCCAACAGTGAAGCATGGGGGTGGCAGCATCATGTTGTGGGGGTGCTTTGCTGCAGGAGGGACTGGTGCACTTCACAAAATAGATGGCATCATGAGGAAGGAAAATGATGTGGATATATTGAAGCAACATCTCAAGACATCAGTCAGGAAGTTAAAGCTTGGTCGCAAATGGGTCTTCCAAATGGACAATACTTCCAAGCATACTTCCAAAGTTGTGTCAAAATGGTTTAAGGACAACAAAGTCAAGGTATTGGAGTGGCCATCACAATGCCCTGACCTCAATCCTATAGAAAATCTGTGGGCAGAACTGAAAAATCATGTGCGAGCAAGGAGGCCTACAAACCTGACTCAGTTACACCAGTTCTGTCAGGAGGAATGGGCCAAAATTCACCCAACTTATTGTGGGAAGCTTGTGGAAGGCTACCCAAAACGTTTGACCCAAGTTAAACAATTTAAAGGCAATGCTACCAAATACTAATTGAGTGTATGTAAACTTCTGACCCACTGGGAATATGATGAATGAAATAAAAGCTTAAATAAATAATTCTCTCTACTATTATTCTGACATTTCACATCCTTAAAATAACGTGGTGATCCCAACTGACCTAAGACAGGGAATTTTTACTAGGATTAAATGTCAGGAATTGTGAAAAACTGAGTTTAAATGTATTTGGCTGCAGGTGTATGTAAACTTCCGACTTCAACTGTATGTAGAAAACCTACCACACTGATCACTACTATTGATTAATACATCCACTGATCACTACTATTGATTAATACATCCACTGTCACTCCCAGCAGCAAGAGATCCAGAAGTCCGTTTGGAAGTCCTTAGTGGGCTTTCTTTGTTTTGACTGGTTATTACTTCAACGCTAACTTGGTCTAAAAGGCTATTAATACTAAGAAAATTATGCTATAGCTGTTTTGATTGAATTCAGGCAGGGTATTTGTCATTGAACAATTGGGACATTTACACAGATGTGGTAAAAATGGGATTGTATCACTTTGAGACAGAAGTGCATCTTCCAGTGATGTGTGGTGCGCATTTGATCTAAAATGTATCACCACAACTTGTGCAATTTGAGTTAGTATCCTGTAAGTATACTGGATGTACAACCATGTATCCTGTAAGTATACTGGATGTACAACCATGTATCCTGTAAGTATACTGGATGTACAACCATGTATCCTGTAAGTATACTGGATGTACAACCATGTATCCTGTAAGTATACTGGATGTACAACCATGTATCCTGTAAGTATACTGGATGTAAAACCATGTATCCTGTGTTTGACTGCTCTACATCTTTAATACATTTTCTTACATTAAGAAAGAGAAATAAAGATTACAGCACTATGTTGTGCCTGTACATGTCTGCTTTCAGAGCTCTGATGAGAAGCTGCCATAACACAGCAGTCTGGGTCAGAGATACTGACTAGCAAATCCACTAGTGGGTCAGAGATACTGACTAGCACATCCACTAGTGGGTCAGAGATACTGACTAGCACATCCACTAGTGGGTCAGAGATACTGACTAGCAAATTCACTAGTGGGTCCATGTGGTATTTGGGATGGTCGCATGTTGGTGTTATGGTCTGGTATCTGTACTGACGTAAGGTACATGTTTCTCTCTGTCTCCTCTGTCTGTCTCCTCTGTCTGTCTCCTCTGTTCTGGTTCTAACTCAAGGAGAACAGGAACAGGAATATGAGAATGACTACTGAGCAACATTCTCTTAGTTCCAGCCACCCTCTCCTCCCTCCTTCCTCCCTTCTTCCACACATAAAGAGACCATCAGCCAACCTCTCCTCTCCTCACCCCACATAAAGAGACCATCAGCCAACCTCTCCTCTCCTCACCCCACATAAAGAGACCATCAGCCTCCCTCTCCTCACCCCACATAAAGAGACCATCAGCCACCCTCCCTCTCCTCACCCCACATAAAGAGACAATCAGCCACCCTCCCTCTCCTCACCCCACATAAAGAGACCATCAGCCACCCTCTCCTCTCCTCACCCCACATAAAGAGACCATCAGCCACCCTCCCTCTCCTCACCCCACATAAAGAGACCATCAGCCACCCTCCCTCTCCTCACCCCACATAAAGAGACCGTCAGCCTCCCTCTCCTCACCCCACATAAAGAGACCATCAGCCACCCTCCCTCTCCTCTCCCCACATAAAGAGACAATCAGCCACCCTCCCTCTCCTCACCCCACATAAAGAGACCGTCAGCCTCCCTCTCCTCACCCCACATAAAGAGACCATCAGCCACCCTCCCTCTCCTCACCCCACATAAAGAGACCATCAGCCACCCTCTCCTCTCCTCACCCCACATAAAGAGACCATCAGCCACCCTCCCTCTCCTCACCCCACATAAAGAGACCATCAGCCACCCTCCCTCTCCTCACCCCACATAAAGAGACCATCAGCCACCCTCCCTCTCCTCTCCCCACATAAAGAGACAATCAGCCACCCTCCCTCTCCTCACCCCACATAAAGAGACCGTCAGCCTCCCTCTCCTCACCCCACATAAAGAGACCATCAGCCACCCTCCCTCTCCTCACCCCACATAAAGAGACCATCAGCCACCCTCTCCTCTCCTCACCCCACATAAAGAGACCATCAGCCACCCTCCCTCTCCTCACCCCACATAAAGAGACCATCAGCCACCCTCTCCTCTCCTCACCCCACATAAAGAGACCATCAGCCACCCTCCCTCTCCTCACCCCACATAAAGAGACCGTCAGCCTCCCTCTCCTCACCCCACATAAAGAGACCATCAGCCACCCTCCCTCTCCTCACCCCACATAAAGAGACCATCAGCCTCCCTCTCCTCACCCCACATAAAGAGACCATCAGCCTCCCTCTCCTCTCCCCACATAAAGAAACCATCAGCCACACTCTCCTCTCCCCACATAAAGAAACCATCAGCCACCCTCTCCTGTCCTCTCCCCACATAAAGAGACCATCAGCTACACTCTCCTCTCCCCACATAAAGAGACCATCAGCCACCCTCTCCTCTCCTCTCCCCACATAAAGAGACCATCAGCCACCCTCTCCTCTCCTCTCCCCACATAGAGACCATCCACCCTCTCCTCTCCTTTCCCCACATAAAGAGACCATCAGCCACCCTCTCCTCTCCTCTCCTCTCCCCACATAAAGAGACCATCAGCCACCCTCTCCCCACATAGAGACCATCCACCCTCTCCTCTCCTCTCCCCACCATCCGCCCCTATCACCAACCCCCTCCGCCCCCCTACCTACCCCTTGAGATCACCACCACTGTGTTCAAACAAGCGCTCCGCTCTCCATCAATCTCTGCCTGTCATCAGACATTGTGTGTTGTGCTTGCTAACCTCGCATCGCATCACCACAGCTTGGAAAACAATCCATCTTGATTTTTCTAAAAGACATGAATCAGAAGATATTGTTTCCTAGACAATGGTTTGCTTCACCCACCCACCAGCCGCCATCTTCCTTCCTCCTGTGTAGATCTTCCCTCTCCTGATCAAGGAATCCTTGTGAATGACACTGATCAGACTCCCACTAAGTCCCACTGGTGTGGCTCACCCTCCCTTATACATCCACAGCTACACACTGTTCTTCTCACTACAGTAATGTTGTGCCTGTGGCTCTCTGTCTGCTTTTTCCTCTCCATCATTCTGCTAGCCCAGATGCTAACCCCAGACAACAAGCTAACTTAGCGGTGGTGGTTTAGAAAGAGGTTGCTAGTGATGACCCAATATCATGACAACCCACTGATCCAAATGTTCCCCACCATAGTACAACTCCCCCACACCAACTACCAAAACTATGACCCCACTGGCCGTTATGACCCCCGTGGAAATTACAACAACGATGAGGAAGATGAAGATGAGGAAGAGGACACATACACTGGGTATAGAGGCTACCCCCCTCAGTACTACCAGCCCAATTACCCTCACCCCCCTGCACCCCAATCCCACTCCCAGGACACTGAGCTAAGGTCCCCTGGGGTAATGAGGAGGCGCTTCTCCAGAGACGTGGTTATACAGAGAAGAGCCACCGCTAACACAGCCCAGACAGGACAGACAGACCAGACTGGACCAAGGAGCGATGCTGCAGCAGATACTGAAGGAGAGGAGGAGGTGATTGGAGAAGCCCAGACAGGACAGAAAGTTGTCTAGTTCTTGAGCAGGCAGACAGTCCAACCACCATTCTATGTCCCTGTGGGTTAATGAAGATGTCAAAAAAATGTACGGTAGGCGTCAGTTCCCCCCGTGTCGCTAGCCAGGGTCTCCTGTATGCTATTCGTGTATGATAGCGCTGTCAAATTAGGACATCCGAAAAGTGCCTGATTTATGTAAATGCTGGTGTAGGATGTAGGGGGACTGAGGAAGAGAAACTAAGCCCAATGATGTACATTAAAATTACTTACCTTTTTTGTGAAGTTGCATGCAGCCTTTGAACCAGTGCATTGAGAATTACTGGATTGTGTCGTTGGGTTGATGTGTAATAAGTCAAACATCTTTTTGTCATTTGAGATCATGAATGGATGACATTTGTACAGGCGGTCAGCTTTTTCTAACCATGTGTCATCTACATTTCAGTGATTCCATGTTGACTTTCCCCTCAATCTTTAAGTTGGCAAGCCAGTTCTCACAATGATTTCTCAGTATTTGTGTACAGTGGCCTTTCCCTCACTGTTATTGTACGATGAGGCATTGTGAAACCAAGCTTTAACCACTCTCCAATCAAAGAAAACTACAGCTATTGTCGCAGTGTGAGTCGTACTGTTATCGCATTGTTAATTGGCATGGACTTGGTCTTCTAAGAATAGATGTTATTTACACTAACTCATCACAGGCAAGGACACAGAAGGTGCTAGAAGAACTTGTGACGATCTCCACAAATCTGTGAAGTTTTATGTTTTCCTTATTGACTTTCCAATATGTTGTTGTTATTATGATTATGCAATGTGGGGCCCGTCCACTGTGAGGAGAAGAAGAGTGTGGAATATAGTTAGGCCTGTGGTCTAATTTGTGTTTTTGGACTGAAATGGAATTCAGAATGTAGAACAAACAAGTACCAGTGGAATGTCTCACCAGACCACCAAACCTTTCAAACTGAATTACCAAGTTATTTATTTTGACTTTATTATTTGTTTTATAACCAATAAAACTAATACAACAGTGAACTGTTCTGATTAGTAGGGCCTGATTCATTCTCTGATCCTTTGATTGGGTGGACAACATGTCAGTTCATGCTGCAAGAGTTCTGATAGGTTGGAGGATGTCCTCCGGAAGTTGTCATAATTACTATGGAAAAGGGGTGAGAACCAAGAGCCTCCTAGGTTTTGTATTGAAGTCAATGTACCCAGAGGAGGACAGAAGCTAGCTGTCCTTCGGTTACACCATGGTGCTACGCTACAGAGTGCTGTTGAGGCTACTGTAGACCTTCGTTTTTTTGTGACGTGAATATATTTAGTATAGTTTATCTAAAAAGGATAACTTTTAAATAATGTTTTATTTATGTTAAAAACATTTATGAAATTCCCTTCCTCCTCTGATGAGCCTATACTGGTATAAGTTCTGTTGTCTCACTCCATACAGTAGGTTTATTTTTTTTTATTTCAAAAGAACAGCAGGACTTGATCAGCTGCTTTTCAAGAGGACAAGACATTTTCCCTGTAAGCACTAAAATGGGTTGTCTTGACAGGTAAATCTGGCTTCCGTTGAACAGTAACACATGTACGACTTGAGTCCAGTCCAGTTGATACTTCAAGTCCAGCCAACACAGTTAGTGTGTGTCAGACAGTGATGCTGTCTGTGGCAAACACCAGTGAAGCCAAACTATAAAACGCTCCCGACTCCCCAGTCTAAAAACAGCCCAATGACCATAGTATCATTCTCACTGTTGAGGTACATTTCCACAATGGTTTCCTGAGGGGCCAGCAGACATCAAAAGGCTATGCTGGCATTTATGAAGGTCTCGGAGGCATCTGAGATCAATTAAGGTCGAAGCGTGGTTGAATTAGAGGAGAGATCAGACTTCTGAAGACTGTAGAAATGGTCTGTGGCTGGGAGGCAAAGGCCAAAGAATCTCCACTTTAATATTCTCTACATTACAACAGAACCAAGCAGCTGACCGCAGCCGATGGTTCAGTCCCAAATGGCACTCTATTCCCTGTATAGTGTACTACTTTTGATCAGAACCCTATTGGCCCTGGTCTAAAGTAGGGCACTATATAAGGAATAGGGTGCCAATAGGGACTCACACAATGAATGCCATCTCACTGCAGCTGAGGTTGAATGAAACACACGAAAACCATTTTTTGTTTTTACTCAAACTTTCACCACAGAGAAAATAATATATATCAGGATTTATTCTCACGAAAAACTAATGGTTGACAAGAGAATGGTTTATTTTGTACATTATTGGGACAACAAAGGTTTGTGGTGTGTACAGTAAATGTCACCTGGATGTTCTAATAGAAAAGCCAGATGTAAATGCTAGAACTAGTAACAGGACTGAAGAAGAAGATGAAGAAGCCTAACAGCCATCTGATGGATCACTTCATCCTATAGTCTTCAGGTCTGTAGAAAGAACACATACATTAGAAATCAGTCATGTAGAATAACCTGTATAATATAACGTTTAATGAATTATCACCATGGTAAGTATCATGTATGCAATATGGTCTTTCAATACAGCAAAACAGAAGTATGTGTTGATGGTATTAGATTGAGACGAGAGCCTGTTGATGTCATGTCAGTCAGTGAATACCAACTAGGTCTTTAATAAAGGACCAGGATTGGTTTGCTCTTGAACATCACCCAATATAATTTAGATTGCTGGAATTCCAGGCCTGAATGGACTCACTGATTGGTTCTTAAGATTAGATCAGTAGACAGAAACACAATTTATCACAATACAGAGTGTCCAGACAGGACTACATAATGATGACTGCCAGGGTAGACAGTGTTCTGACAGGACGATATACTGATGACTGCTAGGGTGGACAGTGTCCAGACAGGACTACATAATGATGACTGCTAGGGTGGACAGTGTCCTGACAGGACGATATACTGATGACTGCTAGGGTGGACAGTGTCCAGACAGGACTACATAATGATGACTGCTAGGGTGGACAGTGTCCTGACAGGACGATATACTGATGGCTGCTAGGGTGGACAGTGTCCTGACAGGACAATATACTGATGGCTGCTAGGGTGGACAGTGTCCTGACAGGACAATATACTGATGGCTGCTAGGGTGGACAGTGTCCTGACAGGACAATATACTGATGGCTGCTAGGGTGGACAGTGTCCTGACAGGACAATATACTGATGGCTGCTAGGGTGGACAGTGTTCTGACAGGACGATATACTGATGACTGCTAGGGTGGACAGTGTCCAGACAGGACTACATAATGATGACTGCTAGGGTGGACAGTGTCCTGACAGGACAATATACTGATGGCTGCTAGGGTGGACAGTGTCCTGACAGGACTATATACTGATGACTGCTAGGGTGGACAGTGTCCAGACAGGATGATATACTGATGACTGCTAGGGTGGACAGTGTCCTGACAGGACAATATACTGATGGCTGCTAGGGTGGACAGTGTCCTGACAGGACAATATACTGATGGCTGCTAGGGTGGACAGTGTCCTGACAGGACTATATACTGATGACTGCTAGGGTGGACAGTGTCCTGACAGGACTACATAATGATGACTGCTAGGGTGGACAGTGTCCTGACAGGACGATATACTGATGACTGCTAGGGTGGACAGTGTCCTGACAGGACAATATACTGATGGCTGCTAGGGTGGACAGTGTCCTGACAGGACTATATACTGATGACTGCTAGGGTGGACAGTGTCCTGACAGGACTATATACTGATGACTGCTAGGGTGGACAGTGTCCTGACAGGACTATATACTGATGACTGCTAGGGTGGACAGTGTCCTGACAGGACTATATACTGATGACTGCTAGGGTGGACAGTGTCCTGACAGGACAATATACTGATGGCTGCTAGGGTGGACAGTGTCCTGACAGGACTATATACTGATGACTGCTAGGGTGGACAGTGTCCTGACAGGACTATATACTGATGACTGCTAGGGTGGACAGTGTCCTGACAGGACTATATACTGATTACTGCTAGGGTGGACAGTGTCCTGACAGGACTATATACTGATTACTGCTAGGGTGGACAGTGTCCTGACAGGACTATATACTGATTACTGCTAGGGTGGACAGTGTCCTGACAGGACTATATACTGATTACTGTTAGGGTGGACAGTGTCCTGACAGGACTATATACTGATTACTGCTAGGGTGGACAGTGTCCTGACAGGACTATATACTGATTACTGCTAGGGTGGACAGTGTCCTGACAGGACTATATACTATATACAAAGTGAAGTTGCTGCCTCAAACACCTTCCCATCTTTATAGACAGATAATTCATTGTTTTATTTCCAAGTCTTGTTTCTTGATAATTAAAAATGTTCCTTTGCCGTTTTCTTTCTGTAGTGAATGTCGAGTGTTCCTTGAACACTGTTACTGTAAATAATTACACAATACAATAGCCTACTCCTATTTTAAATGATAATTGAAACCACCTGAGGAGATGTTTCACCCACTAGACATCACACTATTCACCTCAATGGAAGGAGGGAAGGAGAGTCTATGCTCAAGTTTCAGAAAGTCTCCTCTATGTTGGTCTTAGTATTAAAACTGCACTTCTCAGCTGCAGTAAAAAGCACCAAAATAAAACCATACAATTCAGCTTTAGGAGACAATTTCCTGCTCTTGCCTTGAATGCCACTTCTTGGCTAAGTTCCAAATGGCACCCTGTTCCCTTTATAAAAGGCGCAGGTCAAAGGTAGTGCACTACATAGGGAAAAGGGTGCCATATGGAACGCACCCCTTGAGTAATGTCATGAGAAAGGTAGGATTGGGACAATTAACTTGGGATTGATGACATATGCACGCAAAGTGAGGGGAATTAAATATGGGGGGAATTAAATATGGCTACATTTTCTCACTGGAGGGAAAAACGGGAGGGTCGTGAGAAATGTCAATGTAATCTCCTTTTGGAAAATATTCCTCGCTAACAAAAAAAGTGATCTGAGCTGGCTACAGGGTTACTGTTGATTGAAATGTAGGGTATCTTAGAAGTATGCTACATATGTCTAGACGGGCTTTTCACCCCTTCCCTTTTCACTTTGAAATGGAGGAGTAGATTATGTAGATCAGGGTGGAAAAACATCCAATTTAATACATATACATTCCAGACGGAAAGGCAATAAAAACATCCAATTTAATACATATACATTCCAGACGGAAAGGCAATAAAAACATCCAATTTAATACATATACATTCCAGACGGAAAGGCAATAAAAACATCCAATTTAATACATATACATTCCAGACGGAAAGGCAATAAAAACATCCAATTTAATACATATACATTCCAGACGGAAAGGCAATAAAAACATCCAATTTAATACATATACATTCCAGACGGAAAGGCAATAAACTGTGAAAAGGCGTAAGGGTAAAGGTGGATACTTTCTATAGTGTCTGTGTCTGTGTCTGTCTCTTTGTCTCTGTCTGTCTCTGTGTCTGTGTCTGTGTCTGTCTCTGTGTCTGTCTCTGTGTCTGTCTCTGTGTCTGTCTCTGTGTCTGTCTCTGTGTCTGTCTCTGTGTCTGTCTCTGTGTCTGTCTCTGTGTCTGTCTCTGTGTCTGTCTCTGTGTCTGTCTCTGTGTCTGTCTCTGTGTCTGTCTCTGTCTGTGTCTCTGTCTGTGTCTCTGTCTGTGTCTCTGTCTGTGTCTCTGTCTGTGTCTCTGTCTGTGTCTCTGTCTGTGTCTCTGTCTGTGTCTGTGTCTGTCTGTGTCTGTCTGCTGCTCAGTCCCTCCTATACAGTCATGTTAGATTGCGTCAATTCAAATCTGGTATTGGAACAAAAGACATCATTACTCAGTGTCTACTTTAGTCTAGTATTTTATTAATGCAAATGCTTAAATGGTAAATATGAGAGTTCGTATACGGGCTCACTGTAACACCCCGCAGGGTCCACAGAGAACTGGGTGTCACATGCTTTGTTCTTACTCAAATACTCCCGACAGAATAGTTCCCGCTCCTTGCTGGCCTGTCAGAGTAGAGGCTGAGTGTGGTTTAGACTTACTCAGCCTATCGTTGGCGTGCAGGCTGGTCCCAGCCTCGTGACGCACTCCTATTGTCAGGCGTTGTTGTCATCTCGTAGCTTTGCAGGTGGTGTCAAGGACATGATCGCACGTTCAGTTCCAGTTGTTGCCCTTTCAGTACTTAGTGGTCTCTCATGTAGCTAACTCTCTAGCTTGTGAAACATTCTTCTTGCATGCATCACTAGCCTCACTTTAATTAACCACACAGTTTCTGCTCTCTTAACTTGTACATTGAAGTAGGCCTTAATCCTTGCTTAAACATAGTTTACACACTGACAATGGCAGGTTGCCTAAAACCGATAATTATACCTTACAGTCAGGATAACAGAACCAGGGCTGACAGAAAGGTCAGTGGAGGAGTGACATTACTGATACTGACCCAGTTACCAAGCTCCCGCCCCGTCCTGAGACCTGACCTGACATCCATCACCCGGAGTCCTCTATACACACTGTATGTCTGTGGGGCTCCATGTCCCCTACTACCCACTCCTGCCCAGTAAGGATACTATAATAGCAGCCTGTGGTTCAGGGCAGGTCTAGCTAGCCATCCTTCACAGTTAGGCCACAGTATAGCAGCCTATGTTTCAGGGCAGGCTGGCTGGCAGACCATTCCTCACAGTGACTGAGCCTGGCACAGTAGCCTTGGCTGGGCATTGTGCCCCACCACATTAACAAAAGTGGAAAGGTGCCACTGAATCAGGGGCAGGGCTACTCACTGAGACATCATACATCACCCCTGGAGGAGAACATAGTGGGCCCGGCTGTCTAAACCCGCAACGGACTACATGAGGTAAATACATATTTATGATAATGCCAATCCTATTTCCATTAAGCTTACCGGGGCATGAAAAATCTAACCAAACTATTTATTCAGAGATTGTTTACACTGAGGCAGCCAGTGAGAATGTATGAGCAAAAACCAGCCACTATTCAGAGTGGATTCCACACATGCCAAAGCATAGAGCTTGCCTTAGCTTAGAGTAGACCCATCTCTGTAGATTGCAGAGGAATGACTGAATGAGACAAATTGAAACTAGGACATCAACAGCATGATGCTAACCTAGCTATAGAACTAGGACATCAACAGCATGATGCTAACCTAGCTATAGAACTAGGACATCAACAGCATGATGCTAACCTAGCTATAGAACATCAACAGCATGATGCTAACCTAGCTATAGAACATCAACAGCATGATGCTAACCTAGCTATAGAACTAGGACATCAACAGCATGATGCTAACCTAGCTATAGAACTAGGACATCAACAGCATGATGCTAACCTAGCTATAGAACTAGGACATCAACAGCATGATGCTAACCTAGCTATAGAACATCAACAGCATGATGCTAACCTAGCTATAGAACATCAACAGCATGATGCTAACCTTGCTATAGAACTAGGACATCAACAGCATGATGCTAACCTAGCTATAGAACTAGGACATCAACAGCATGATGCTAACCTAGCTATAGAACATCAACAGCATGATGCTAACCTAGCTATAGAACTAGGACATCAACAGCATGATGCTAACCTAGCTATAGAACAAGGACATCAACAGCATGATGCTAACCTAGCTATAGAACTAGGACATCAACAGCATGATGCTAACCTAGCTATAGAACTAGGACATCAACAGCATGATGCTAACCTAGCTATAGAACTAGGACATCAACAGCATGATGCTAACCTAGCTATAGAACTAGGACATCAACAGCATGATGCTAACCTAGCTATAGAACATCAACAGCATGATGCTAACCTAGCTATAGAACATCAACAGCATGATGCTAACCTAGCTATAGAACATCAACAGCATGATGCTAACCTAGCTATAGAACTAGGACATCAACAGCATGATGCTAACCTAGCTATAGAACTAGGACATCAACAGCATGATGCTAACCTAGCTATAGAACTAGGACTAAGTAGTTGTAGTTATTTTGATAGTTTTATTCTCCTCTCCTGCTGTGGAAACCAACTAGAAGAGTGATTTCTTTCCTCAGTGCTGGTGGCCGAACGCTCTATTCTCACACACAAACACCACAGCTAACGACTCAGTTCTCAGTCTTCTCCAGTTAACGCCCTATAAACCACTACACCAGTTAACGCCCTATAAACCACTGCACCAGTTAACGCCCTATAACCACTGCACCAGTTAACGCCCTATAACCACTGCACCAGTTAACGCCCTATAACCACTACACCAGTTAACGCCCTATAAACCACTGCACCAGTTAACGCCCTATAAACCACTGCACCAGTTAACGCCCTATAAACCACTACACCAGTTAACGCCCTATAACCACTACACCAGTTAACGCCCTATAAACCACTACACCAGTTAACGCCCTATAAACCACTGCACCAGTTAACGCCCTATAAACCACTGCACCAGTTAACGCCCTATAAACCACTACACCAGTTAACACCCTATAAACCACTACACCAGTTAACGCCCTATAACCACTACACCACAAATTAAAAATACAAACAATACAACTAAATGATAATACAAACAATACAACTAAATGATAATACAAACAATACAACTAAATGATAATACAAACAATACAACTAAATGATAATACAAACAATACAACTAAATGATAATACAAACAATACAACTAAATGATAATACAAACAATACAACTAAATGATAATACAAACAATACAACTAAATGATAATACAAACAATACAACTAAATGATAATACAAACAATACAACTAAATGATAATACAAACAATACAACTAAATGATAATACAAACAATACAACTAAATGATAATACAAACAATACAACTAAATGATTAAACAAACAATACAACTAAATGATAATACAAACAATACAACTAAATGATAATACAAACAATACAACTAAGGGCAAGGCGTGCTGGTCTGTTTTGAGCCAACTGCAGCTTTGCTAGGTCTTTCTATGCTGTACTTGACCAATATTACCAGACAGTAATGAAGATGGAACAAGACCAGAGCCTGAACATCTTTTTATAACAGACATCTTCACAACAACTTTGTCAATATGACTTGACCTTGATAATTGAACATCCAATGTTATACCTGGGAGTTTAGCTTCCTCAACATGCTCAGTTAACACCCTAGAAACACCAGGTCACTTTTACCGCTCAACTCTATTTCTCACTCCTGTGTTATTCCGTCCGCTTCTAGCTGCAGTCCATTTTAGTGATCAGAAACTCAGACCGTTTCCCTCTGAGCCTCAGTAGCAGCAGCCTTCTCCCCACCCAGTCAGACAAACATTACGTCACAAGAATTATGTCATGTAATTCTGGACACACATCTTCACCCACCCACCCACTCTACAGCATTTGGTTTCAATTGCAATCAGCAGTTTAAGCATCGGTAGGGCCTTTTGTTTGTGTGTGTGTGATACACCTTTAACTCTAAAGGAACATGACCGATCACCTTTCAACATACCGTGCTCTTTATCATAATGGAACCCTTTGTCAGCCCGGTAACAAGTACCCGTTTCTCACATCAATAAAGACCCATTATGAAATTTCCCCCTCGGGGGATCAATAAAGTATCTATCTATCTAGGAATTCGGTGCTATACTGTTTCAATCCTTACTTACCGGCAATAACAGAAGTAGTTTCACGTGCGCGCACACAAAGATATTTTATCCCTTTCTTTACTAAATCATTAATCTGGGTTTCTACTAGCTATCTGAATGTTTGTGGTAAGCTAAAGCTAGCGGAGCATCTAGGTGATAAAATGCCTAAAGATTTGGCGGCTCTGGTAGAGAGCAGTATCATAAGGCATTTAACTGCATCACGGCTGATATGAACAGCAGGCTGTGGACTGAGGAACAATGGATCAGTGTCATGGCCGAAGGAACACAGCGGTCTGTAATAGAACTATGGTATGTGTCTGTTCCTCAAAACCAGGCTGTTCTAAATCTGTCTGTTCCTCTATAGACCAGGCTGTTCTAATGTGTCTGTTCCTCAAAACCAGGCTGTTCTAAATCTGTCTGTTCCTCTATAGACCAGGCTGTTCTAATGTGTCTGTTCCTCAAAACCAGGCTGTTCTAAAATCTGTCTGTTCCTCAAAACCAGGCTGTTCTAAATCTGTCTCTTCCTCAAAACCAGGCTGTTCTAATGTGTCTGTTCCTCTATAAACCAGGCTGTTCTAATGTGTCTGTTCCTCTATAAACCAGGCTGTTCTAATGTGTCTGTTCCTCTATAAACCAGGCTGTTCTAATGTGTCTGTTCCTCTATAGACCAGGCTGTTCTAATGTGTCTGTTCCTCTATAAACCAGGCTGTTCTAATGTGTCTGTTCCTCTATAGACCTGTTTCTATATAAACCAGGCTGGTCTAATGTCTCTGTTCCTCTATAGACCAGGCTGTTCTAATGTCTCTGTTCCTCTATAAACCAGGCTGTTCTAATGTGTCTGTTCCTCTATAGACCAGGCTGTTCTAATGTGTCTGTTCCTCTATAAACCAGGCTGTTCTAATGTGTCTGTTCCTCTATTAACCAGGCTGTTCTAATGTGTCTGTTCCTCTATAAACCAGGCTGTTCTAATGTGTCTGTTCCTCTATAAACCTGTTTCTATATAAACCAGTCTGTTCCTCTATAAACCTGTTTCTATATAAACCAGTCTGTTCCTCTATAAACCTGTTTCTATATAAACCAGTCTGTTCCTCTATAAACCTGTTTCTATATAAACCAGTCTGTTCCTCTATAAACCTGTTTCTATATAAACCAGTCTGTTCCTCTATAAACCTGTTTCTATATAAATCAGTCTGTTCCTCTATAAACCTGTTTCTATATAAACCAGGCTGTTTTAAATCAGCTAGAGATTAAACTCAGTGCAGGCCGGGCTGGAGAGAGATGTGGGTGTGATTAAGGATGGTGTGTGTGAAGATGTGAGAGAGAGGGTGTGTGTGTGTGTGTGTGTGTGTGTGAGTGTTCACACATATACGCCCATGGAGGAAGACTTGGAGAAGAGGGTACTCACGGGGTCCATAGAGTGGGGAAGGCTTCTCGTTCCTCCTGGCTGTACTCATTCAGTCTGCGAGGGATCTCTCTGGGCTGAGGCAGCTCCTCTGTCAGGTTCACAAGGATGTCCTCAGGAAGATCCTTCATACAATTAAATACAACATAGTCATCTCATGGATCTGGATGGCACCTAGGCTATAGCCAGGTATAGTAACAGTCTTAGGTCTGGATGGCACCTAGGCTATAGCCAGGGACAGTAAGTCTTAGGTCTGGATGGCACCTAGGCTATAGCCAGGTATAGTACCAGTCTTAGGTCTGGATGGCACCTAGGCTATAGCCAGGGACAGTAACAGTCTTAGGTCTGGATGGCACCTAGGCTATAGCCAGGGACACGACACAGTCTTAGGTCTGGATGGCACCTAGGCTATAGCCAGGGACAGTAACAGTCTTAGGTTTGTAGGTGTCTTCACTTTGGTAAATAAGACTTTTACATTTATACACCGTATTATGGGCATAGAAGCTAGAGAGTGACTAGTCTTTTCTAAATGCTTTACCACAATGGAAACAAGTCAGACTTGTGTTATTGTTGATATTTCTATGTCTGTTCTGCTTGTTCTTGGCTGTTTATGTAGTCATTTATAATTATTAAACAAATTCAATCAATCAACATTTCAGACATATTCACTCCACAACAGAGGAGTAAAGACCAGCTATTTTATATTCAAGGAAGAGGTGATGTCTTTTACTAAGACTTCCCATTTCATTTTCACACATATTAGATGTCAGAGTCTTACATCTTCAGGGAAGAGGTGTAGCCGTTGCATCATGGTCCTTCTGGAGAGGTTCCTAGGCAGCATCCCGTATACTGCCAGCTTTACTATCTGAAGAAAGAAAGAAAGAAGGAAAGAAAGAAAGAAAAAAGGAAAAGAAAGGAAAAGAAAGAAAGAAAAAAGGAAAAGAAAGAAGGAAAAGAAAGAAGGAAAAGAAAAGAAGAAAAAAAGAAAGGAGAGTCAATCGAGGTCCATCATTGAGCCATCTTTAATATGTCTCCAGTGGTGACCAGTGGAGGTCCTGTTCGGTCCAGAGGTGTACTACAAAGCCAACCCCTCTACTCACCACTATCCCACAGAGACACTTGGGTGGATCTGAGAGAATGTGATAATATGATAATATCCACCTTACCCTCTGCTTGTTAATGTCTGTTTTCTAGATAGTAAAGAGTCCTGAGCAGTCTCCCCTGTAGACACTTTATAGACCCCTTTAATATTCTCCTAACCTCATCAGTCTGGTTTTATTCCTCGTACCCCTCCCTCACCCTGTGGTGTGAAACATATTCAGTGTGCCTTGGAGCTGTGTGTGATGATCGCCAACTGGTAGCAAAGAATTTAGGTCATATGAAAAAAATAGTGTCATCCTTGAACTGATACCTTGACTGTGCCACACCCCCTCCTCTCTTGCACAGTTTCCTCCAGGCTGCTCCTCTTCCTCCCCTCCTCTCTCCCTCCTCCCATTGGCAAACCAACAAGGTAAATGACATGCCATTCTTACATAACCGTACACCATTCAAATCCAACCTCTGTGATACGCAATAAAAATACTGCATGAGACGAAGAAAAATCTAAATGTCACAAAGTGAAAATCTCTTCATATTTGACTTTTTCTCTCACCTACCATTTCCAGCTTAATCCCTTCATACATATCTATCCCCTGTGAAAATGAATCCGTCCTATTCCTGTTAAATGACGACCGTGGTGTGTGGATGATGGATGTGGGTTGTATAGGGACACCATCCGTCACCACGGATACAGAAGGTAGATGTCACCCCAACGCAATCATTACCCACAATTACCTCTGATAGATTCTCTCCCCCCGCTGGAATAACTCAGCTAGAGACACGCATCCATCTCATTAATGGAGGTTTAACGTGCTAGAGAAGCCTGGGGAGGGCTGGAGAGGGATGATGATGGTTAGGGAGAGGGAGAGGTGGGCTGGGGGAGAGAGGAGGCCTGGGGAGGGCTGGAGAGGAGGGGAAGGGAGATGCAACCGGCCAGGACTGGGGAGGAGCGCTGAGGAGAGGGATGATGATGGTTAGGGAGAGGGAGAGGTGGGCTGGGGGAGAGAGGAGGCCTGGAGAGGGTTGGAGAGGGCTAGGGGGGCGATGAGTGTTGACAGGCTGCAGGCCAGAGCTGGGCAGGCCTTGGAGCTCTGCCCTGGGCCATTCAGCCACAGTATGGATAACATGTGGCTGTTCGGTTCTCTGAGCTGGGGTAGGATAACATGCAGCTGTTTAATTAATGTATGTGTGGGTTTAGATATAGGTACATTTAATTAATATGTATGTGATCTTAGCTATTGGTACATTTAATTAATGT
Organism: Thymallus thymallus; assembly: GCA_023634145.1. Lineage (NCBI taxonomy): Eukaryota > Metazoa > Chordata > Actinopteri > Salmoniformes > Salmonidae > Thymallus > Thymallus thymallus. Next base: position 32,861,456 of record CM042415.1, on the reverse strand, counting down.
GTATGTGATCTTAGATATAGGTATATTTAATTAATGTGTATGTGATCTTAGCTATAGGTACATTTAATTAATGTGTATGTGATCTTAGCTATAGGTACATTTAATTAATGTGTATGTGATCTTAGATATAGGTACATTTAATTAATGTGTATGTGATCTTAGATATAGGTACATTTAATTAATGTGTATGTGATCTTAGCTATAGGTATATTTAATTAATGTGTATGTGATCTTAGATATAGGTACATTTAATTAATGTGTATGTGATCTTAGATATAGGTACATTTAATTAATGTGTATGTGATCTTAGATATAGGTACATTTAATTAATATGTATGTGATCTTAGCTATTGGTACATTTCCTCAGTTAACCACTTGGGATGGCACTGTTGAAACATTAATGTATTTGAGGAAACAAACCAAAGTATACACTAAAACATTATTAAGACCATCCATCTAAATAGGAGCAATGCCATGTGCTCTAAATGCAGAGGAGAGAAAACATATGGCTGAATTCAAACTGAAATGGGTTGTAATACGCTTTCCTACTTTATCTTCCTGCACACCTAGCTAGGCCTTTCCCCAGATTACACTAGACATTCTCCTTCCTGCACACCCAGCTAGGCCTTTCCCCAGATTACACTAGACATTCTCCTTCCTGCACACCCAGCTAGGCCTTTCCCCAGATTACACTAGACATTCTCCTTCCTGCACACCCAGCTAGGCCTTTCCCCAGATTACACTAGACATTCTCCTTCCTGCACACCCCAGCTAGGCCTTTCCCCAGATTACACTAGACATTCTCCTTCCTGCACACCCAGCTAGGCCTTTCCCCAGATTACACTAGACATTCTCCTTCCTGCGCACCCAGCTAGGCCTTTCCCCAGATTACACTAGACATTCTCCTTCCTGCACACCCAGCTAGGCCTTTCCCCAGATTACACTAGACATTCTCCTTCCTGCGCACCCAGCTAGGCCTTTCCCCAGATTACACTAGACATTCTCCTTCCTGCACACCCCAGCTAGGCCTTTCCCCAGATTACACTAGACATTCTCCTTCCTGCACACCCAGCTAGGCCTTTCCCCAGATTACACTAGACATTCTCCTTCCTGCACACCCAACTAGGCCTTTCCCCAGATTACACTAGACATTCTCCTTCCTGCACACCCCAGCTAGGCCTTTCCCCAGATTACACTAGACATTCTCCTTCCTGCACACCCAGCTAGGCCTTTCCCCAGATTACACTAGACATTCTCCTTCCTGCACACCCCAGCTAGGCCTTTCCCCAGATTACACTAGACATTCTCCTTCCTGCACACCCAGCTAGGCCTTTCCCCAGATTACACTAGACATTCTCCTTCCTGCACACCCAGCTAGGCCTTTCCCCAGATTACACTAGACATCCCTGATGATTCTGGAGCAGAACACTCCCTCTCTGGAACCACAGGAATGGGAGCCTTACCAGGACAGAGTATTAATTACACCATAATTCATTCTTTCCCTCAGACCAGCAGGCCATTTGTAACGTTTATAGACAAAACACATCACACAACAGTGGGACAGCTCATATTTTATCAAATAATTAAAAACTGCTACCTGAAATGTTGATGTGTTATGAAATGCAGCTTTATCTAGGCCTAGGAATGAAACTTTAAAGGCTGAAGTCACTGTATAGGTACACATGAGAGGACAGGGTTTATTCAGTGTTTCCAAACAGACTGCAGTAGCTTACAAATAAACAAGCTAACTCACCGGACAATTTATTAGATACACCACCTTGTTCACGAAAATTGATTGCTCCTACAGACAGTGAGTCACAGAGGCCATGGCTTGCTATATAAAGGAGGCAGACAGGCAGAGGCATTCAGTTACTGTTCTATTGAACGTTAGAACGGGCAAAACAAGCGACTTTGAGCGTGGTATGATCGTTGGTGCCAGGAGCGGCGGATCCAGGATATCAAAAACGGCCGCCTCCCTGGGCTTTTCACCCACGACAGTGTCTAGAGTTTACCGAGAATGGTGTGACAAACAAAACGCATCCAGTCAGCGTCAGTCCTGTGGGCGAAAACAGCTCGTTGATGAGAGAGGTCAAAGGAGAATGGCAAGAATGGTGCCAGCTAACAGGCGGGCCACAAACAGACCAATAACGGCGCAGTACAACAGTGGTGCAGAACGGCATCTCGGAACGCACAATTCATCGATCCTTGTCATGGATGGGCTACTGCAGCAGTCGACCACACCGGGTTCCACTCCTAACAGCTTAGAGTCAGGATTAGAGTCCATGGACCCATCCTGCCTGGTGTCAACGGTACAAGCTTTTGGTGGTGGTGTATCACCGTCCAATCTGCAGCAATAACGTCAGCATGGACCAACATCCCTGTGGAACGTTCCTGAAGAATTCAGGCCGTTCTGGAGGCAAAGGGGGGTCCGGCCCGGTAATAAACTGATACTTACCGCTTTGGGGTCTTTCAGATGTAGCTGGGTGGCTGTGACTTGTTTAAATCCACCCGGGTACCTTTGGGAAAGAAACAAAGCTGAATTTAGAGGAAGACACTAGGCTTAGTCAACCACAACACTCATTACACAGATCAGTTCACATGCTCAACCACAACACTCATTACACAGATCAGTTCACATGCTCAACCACAACACTCATTACACAGATCAGTTCACATACTCAACCACAACACTCATTACACAGATCAGTTCACATGCTCAACCACAACACTCATTACACAGATCAGTTCACATGCTCAACCACAACACTCATTACACAGATCAGTTCACATGCTCAACCACAACACTCATTACACAGATCAGTTCACATGCTCTATGTTTCAATGAAGTTCTTCCTGACTGATGAGTAAACACAGTTACAGAATAACACTCCTTTGTGTTAAATGGTTATTTCATGTGTATCAGACATACTTACTGGGTGTGGGAGGAGTAGACCTTCTGTTCCCATTTGTTCCCAGAGAAGGCTATGTGTCTGGTGTTCATGACTACTACATGGTCTCCAACATCACCTGAGGAACACAGAGACACATGCTCATTATAAAGATCACAAACTTTATAGAAACACATTTTGTTGACATGTTACAATGGATGTTCTTAGCTCTTTTTAAAAGATTATCAAGGAATGCAGGAAAATATTCATAATTCAAATGCCTGCCACAACAAAAAAAAGTGGTTGCTGAATTAGATGTATGTGGAGAGAATGATAGATGACTAAGTGGCTGACTTTCTAACTCCTCTCCATCACTCTCTACTAAAGCAGATATATAAAACACCAAAAGTAACCCCTTCTTAGTTCGAATTGTCATTCAACAACCAGAAGGAAACATTTAATAGAATAGGTAAAACTGGGTCAAAAAATAGGTAAAACTGGGTCATAGGATAGAATAGGTTAAACAGGGTCATAGAATAGAATAGGTTAAACAGGGTCATAGAATAGGTTAAACAGGGTCATAGAATAGGTTAAACAGGGTCATAGAATAGGTTAAACAGGGTCATAGAATAGGTTAAACAGGGTCATAGAATAGGTTAAACAGGGTCATAGAATAGGTTAAACAGGGTCATAGAATAGGTTAAACAGGGTCATAGAATAGGTTAAACAGGGTCATAGAATAGGTTAAACAGGGTCATAGAATAGGTTAAACAGGGTCATAGAATAGGTTAAACAGGGTCATAGGATAGAATAGGTTAAACAGGGTCATAAAATAGGTAAAACAATAAGCCCCCTTCATTCCAGCAGTTAACAGAGCACAGATCCAGGGATGAGGGGAAGTAATGGACAGGGTTCTCTATCCCTCAGGGTCCCTGTCCCTATTGGTTTCATAGTGATGCTTTAGCGCCATCATGTGGTCACTGTTATGGCTGAAGGAAAAAAAAACAGCACAGAATATGTCCTGGCTGTCTGTCAAGGAAGCCTAAAATCAATTGCAGACTGTATTGCACAGTCGCACACATTCAGGAAAACACACATCATTCGTCAATTTCTAAATGGGCATACTAGCTAGCTGTCTACTTACTCAGTGCATGGTAGATCGGTTTGTGTTTCCCCTGTAGCCTGATTGCACACATTGTGGCAATCTTCCCGGGAGGCTGCATCCGAGCGTCTATCAGGTACCACGACCTGGCAAAGGTAGCCCATTGCTGAATAAAGGGGGATAGAGAGAGATCAAGTCAATTCAGAGTTTCAAACTGAATCCCTCATCAGCAAACAGTTGTCAGCTCTCAAGCCACAAACATGTAGATGCAGGCTGGCGCACAATGATTAAATTCATAATATAAATATTGCAAGAAAAGATCCCACTGTAATTTAGGACTACGATTTAATACAGATATTAGCTAGCTGGACATATTGCGGATAGCTAGCTAGCTAACGTTAGCTACATGCAAATGACCTGGCTAGCAATGCATTTTGCATATAGCTAACTAACACGAACATTTACACAATTAAAATACAAATCACACGTTGTTACGTATAAAGGTAAAGTGTTACCTGGGCAGATTTTGTAAAACTGGACATATTACATGAATTAGGAGCACATCATTCCAGATTGACCCCCAATGTGAGCAGATGGTGCAGCGTTGTATTGAGTCGAAACATGGATGAAAACTCAGTTCCTGGTTGCAAATTTTAAATCTGTTCCTGAAATCCGGAATGCATAACTAATACATTTTCGGTAACTAATATGTAACCGATGTTATTGGTATATTTATGGAGAAAATCATCAAAGAATATGCCCAAAGATATTTGGTTTTGATAATATCGCTCATGGTAATTAAAAATGTATTTTCCCGCCGGTTGTATTTTGAAGTAGCGCCTTGACGTCAACTTCCGTTTCGAGAGAGAGCGCGCGGAAATGAATTTGACAATACGAAAAAAGTCCTTGCAACGTTTTATTTACATTTATACTGAAAACTGTTGATAGTAATTCAGAGGAATGGACCGGTACGTGCTAGTTGTTTCTTATAACCAAGAAGAGGATAAATGCGCGAAGGGTACGTTAACGATACCTTTGTAGCGGACTCGGATTTCGTGTTTTGTGAGCTACAGTAACTAACTGCTGTAGTAGGGAGAATCAGAGCCTTCTATAGTAGAGAGGCTGATAAACATACTATGAACAATAGTGATGTTTCTGTAAATGCAAATCATAACTTCTTGAATTATTGTAATCGTTTATTTTACAGCATTGGAGGCTGCCAAACAGATCTATGATAAACTGGGGAATATCTCCAGTTGTAATTCAACAAGGAGGGTTTCTCTGATTCCAGGTAAGCCAATTCATTGTTTGTGTCAGGTGTCTTGCTTGCAGAAACTATTGCAATATGTCTACCTGCTGTTAAATATTGAAAGTAACATTTTCTAAATGGGATTCTGTCATCTTTCTCATCTGCCTCCTAAGCCTGCTCTCTGAGTGGTGGCCCTGCCGCACAGAGGTGGTATTTTGCTGTTCAGACATGCCATGGGACTTCTCAGGTAAGTATCATGTCAAGGAATGTCTTGTATTAGTCAGGGATGTATTTCTGACCCTACTCTGTCCATGTTTGTGTTCACACTGGAGATGTCTGCCCATGTCCAGCTTCTACGGTTGAACACAAAATCAAACCATTTCATCAGATATACCATAATGCATTCATCACAATATTCTGTTTTTTTGGGGGTGGTCCTCAAACCTATTCACCACACTGACTGACTGTCATCACCTTTCACCACACTGACTGACTGTCATGACCTTTCACCACACTGACTGACTGTCATGACCTTTCACCACACTGACTGACTGTCATGACCTTTCACCACACTGACTGACTGTCATCACCTTTCACCACACTGACTGACTGTCATGACCTTTCACCACTGACTGACTGTCATGACCTTTCACCACACTGACTGACTGTCATGACCTTTCACCACACTGACTGACTGTCATGACCTTTCACCACACTGACTGACTGTCATGACCTTTCACCACACTGACTGACTGTCATGACCTTTCTCCACATTGACTGACTGTCATGACCTTTCACCACACTGACTGACTGTCATGACCTTTCACCACACTGACTGACTGTCATCACCTTTCAACACATTGACTGACTGTCATCACCTTTCAACACATTGACTGACTGTCATCACCTTTCAACACATTGACTGACTGTCATCACCTTTCAACACATTGACTGACTGTCATCACCTTTCAACACATTGACTGACTGTCATCACCTTTCAACACATTGACTGACTGTTATCCTTCCTGTCTCTGGTTGTAGTTCTGCAGTGCAGAGTGGGAGGAGCTGGGTAGTTGTCAGAAGAATGATGACGAGGAGGAAAGGCCCAACACTATGGAGGCATGTCTCAGTTCTCTGGATGACCAGGAGGAGAAGACTGACCAGCCTGACCCACAGCAGACAGAGTATGAGTGATATTCACAGGGCTCTACAGTGCGACCATTAGACATCTGAAACTAAATAGATGTGTGTGAACTGCAAAAGTCAAGTATGAGCACGTGCGAATAAAATGTTTAGGTACGAAGAGACCGGAGATTCAGTCTATCAGATGTGTGTGTTTCACCATTGCCACGGTAACCTCCCGCCCTTAAAGGGGCAGCTGAACATTTTGGCCTCACCTAAGTGACATTCAGCTGTGTTTAAACAAACATACAACGTTGACCTTATTTCCTCTGAGATATTTTAGAATTTCTGAATATCACATTTCCTGGCTGTATTGAAATGTAGTGTCCTGTCAGAGGTGAATGAATAGTTGATTAATAAAGTTGTGATTTGTGTTGACTGCAGATTGTATGAAGAGGCAGCAGAGGGACTACACCTGTTATCAGACAAGCTTCCCCCACCAGGTAACTAACTCCATTCACCTTGTTATCAGACAAGCTTCCCCCACCAGGTAACTCACTCCATTCACCTTGTTATCAGACAAGCTTCCCCCACCAGGTAACTCACTCCATTCACCTTGTTATCAGACAAGCTTCCCCCACCAGGTAACTCACTCCATTCACCTTGTTATCAGACAAGCTTCCCCCACCAGGTAACTAACTCCATTCACCTTGTTATCAGACAAGCTTCCCCCACCAGGTAACTAACTCCATTCACCTTGTTATCAGACAAGCTTCCCCCACCAGGTAACTCACTCCATTCACCTTGTTATCAGACAAGCTTCCCCCACCAGGTAACTAACTCCATTCACCTTGTTATCAGACAAGCTTCCCCCACCAGGTAACTAACTCCATTCACCTTGTTATCAGACAAGCTTCCCCCACCAGGTAACTAACTCCATTCACCTTGTTATCAGACAAGCTTCCCCCACCAGGTAACTAACTCCATTCACCTTGTTATCAGACAAGCTTCCCCCACCAGGTAACTAACTCCATTCACCTTGTTATCAGACAAGCTTCCCCCTCCAGGTAACTCACTCCATTCACCTTGTTATCAGACAAGCTTCCCCCACCAGGTAACTAACTCCATTCACCTTGTTATCAGACAAGCTTCCCCCACCAGGTAACTAACTCCATTCACCTTATTATCAGACAAGCTTCCCCCACCAGGTAACTCACTCCATTCACCTTGTTATCAGACAAGCTTCCCCCACCAGGTAACTCACTCCATTCACCTTGTTATCAGACAAGCTTCCCCCACCAGGTAACTAACTCCATTCACCTTGTTATCAGACAAGCTTCCCCTACCAGGTAACTCACTCCATTCACCTTGTTATCAGACAAGCTTCCCCCACCAGGTAACTCACTCCATTCACCTTGTTATCAGACAAGCTTCCCCTACCAGTTAACTCACTCCATTCACCTTGTTATCAGACAAGCTTCCCCCACCAGGTAACTCACTCCATTCACCTTGTTATCAGACAAGCTTCCCCCACCAGGTAACTCACTCCATTCACCTTGTTATCAGACAAGCTTCCCCTACCAGGTAACTCACTCCATTCACCTTGTTATCAGACAAGCTTCCCCCACCAGGTAACTAACTCCATTCACCTTGTTATCAGACAAGCTTCCCCCACCAGGTAACTAACTCCATTCACCTTGTTATCAGACAAGCTTCCCCCTCCAGGTAACTCACTCCATTCACCTTGTTATCAGACAAGCTTCCCCCACCAGGTAACTCACTCCATTCACCTTGTTATCAGACAAGCTTCCCCCACCAGGTAACTAACTCCATTCACCTTGTTATCAGACAAGCTTCCCCCACCAGGTAACTAACTCCATTCACCTTGTTATCAGACAAGCTTCCCCCACCAGGTAACTAACTCCATTCACCTTGTTATCAGACAAGCTTCCCCTACCAGTTAACTCACTCCATTCACCTTGTTATCAGACAAGCTTCCCCCACCAGGTAACTAACTCCATTCACCTTGTTTCATTTTGCCAGACTGGTAAAGATTCCTCTATATTAATGTATGTTATCCAGGAGTTCTCCATATTACCAACATGCCTGGGCTTGTTTTGTGTTAGTTTACTAGGTGTTTTATGGCTGACTCTGTTCTCCTCTGTTTCTCCTCCAGGAAAAGCTCTGCTAGATGTGATATTTCTGGGTGTTGCTGAAGAGGCTCCTAACCTGAAGGACTTCCTCCCTGTGATTGGCTCGTTGAAACACATGCAGTCATGGCACTCAGCCAAGATGACCATAGTGACTGAACACCAAGCTGGGTAAGGACCAAGAACCATTAAACTAAATGATGAGTCCACTTGACACTGGAATCATCCCAGCAGTCATGCCTGTGTGATCTCCATCTTACCACTAGAGGGCAGCATAGCGTTGTTGAATGACTAAATACATAGATACTGATGTCTATCTATCTTTGCTTGTTCCTCCAGGTGGCAGAAGCCAGCCTCCAACCTGTCAGCCTGTATAGTAGATCCCAGTGGCATCATGACCTGTATTGATGAGAGGGAGTTATGGAGAGGAGGTGTTCTCATCAGAGAGAAAAAGGTATGATTATTTAGCCAATCAGAATGGTTTATACAAATATGTTGTATCATATACTTGACCGCTAAGGGGCGCATGTTAGTAAATCTGCAAAATTAAGTAAATAAAATGCAAGTGAAAGGAAAGTAGGTGTATTTAAATTTTTCAATATGATGTACAGTGCATTCAGACAGCATTCAGACAGCATTCAGACAGCATTCAGACAGCCTTCTGACCCCTTGACTTTTCCACATTTTGTTATGTTACAGCCTTCTGACCCCTTGACTTTTCCACATTTTATTATGTTACAGCCTTCTGACCCCTTGACTTTTCCACATTTTGTTATGTTACAGCCTTCTGACCCCTTGACTTTTCCACATTTTGTTATGTTACAGCCTTCAGACCCCTTGACTTTTCCACATTTTATTATGTTACAGCCTTCTGACCCCTTGACTTTTCCACATTTTATTATGTTACAGCCTTCTGACCCCTTGACTTTTCCACATTTTGTTATGTTACAGCCTTCTGACCCCTTGACTTTTCCACATTTTGTTATGTTACAGCCTTCTGACCCCTTGACTTTTCCACATTTTGTTATGTTACAGCCTTCAGACCCCTTGACTTTTCCACATTTTATTATGTTACAGCCTTCTGACCCCTTGACTTTTCCACATTTTATTATGTTACAGCCTTCTGACCCCTTGACTTTTCCACATTTTGTTATGTTACAGCCTTCTGACCCCTTGACTTTTCCACATTTTGTTATGTTACTTGACTTATCATTACACACAATACCCCATAATGACAAAGCAAAAACTGGTTTTTAGAAATGTTTGCAAATCTATTAAAAATAAGACAGAAATATCACATTTACATAAGTATTCAGACCCTTTAATCAGTACTTTGTTGAAGCACCTTTGGCAGATTACAGCCTTGAGTCTTCTTGGGTTTGACGCTACAAGCTTGGCACAGCCATTTATCCCATATTCTCTGCAGATCCTCTCAAGGACTATGGAGAGGGTACAAGGTTGGGTTGGACAGGACTAAGGTGAGGGTAAATGGATGGGGAGCGTCGCAACACAGCTATTTTCAGGTCTCTCCAGGGATGTTTGATCGGGTTTAAGTCCGGGTTCTGGCTGGGCCACTCAAGGACATTCAGAGATTTGTCCCAGTAGCCACTCCTGCGTTGTCCTGCTGTGTGCTTAGGGTCATTGTCCTGTTGGAAGGTGAACCTTCGCCCCAGTCTGAGTTCCTGATCTGGAGCAGGTATTTTTAATCAAGATCTCTCTGTACTTTGCTCCGTTCATCTTTCCCTCGATCCTGACTAGTCTCCCAGTCCCTGCCTCTGAAATACATCCCCACAGCATGATGCTGCCACCACCATGCTTCACCGTAGGGATGGTGACTGGTTTCCTCTAGACGTGACGCTTGGCATTCAGGCCAAAGAGTTCAACCTTGGTTTCATCTGACCAGAGAATCTTGTTTCTCATGTGCCTTTTACTGAGGAGAGCTCTGTCAGTGACCATCGGGTTCTTGGTCCCCTCCCTGACCAAGTCCCTTCTCCCCCGATTGCTCAGTTTGGCCGGGCGGACAGTTCTAGGAAGAATCTTGGTGGTTCCAAATTTCTTCCATTTAAGAATGATGGAGGCCACTGTGTTTTTGAGGACCTTCAATGCTGCAGAAATTGTCTACGGACAATTCCTTCGAAACTCATGACTTGGTTTTTGCTCTGATATGCACTGTCAACTGTAAGACCTTATATAGACAGGTGTGTGCCTTTCCAAATCATGTCCAATCAATTGAATTTACCACAGGTGGACTCCAATCAAGTTGTAGAAACATCTCAAGGATGATCAATGGAAACAGGATGCACCTGAGCTAAATGTTGAGTCTCATAGAAAAGGGTCTGAATACTTATTTAATAAAGTATTTCTGTTTTTTATATTTAATAAATTTGCAAACATTGCTTTGTCATTATGGGTTATTGTCTGTAGATTAGATTGAGGAAAAACATTTATTTAATCCATTTTAGAATAAGACTTGTAACATAACGAAATGTGGAGAAAGGTAAGAGCTCTGAATGCTTTCTGAATGTAGATTATGCTGCCCTAGGAGAATGTATAGGGGTCATGTGTGGGTCAGGGTGCTCAGTGTGTGCCAATCCTAAGGCTGTAATGAAGGGCTGCTCTGTCTGGAGGCTTTGCTGGGCCTGGAGTCAGGGGTTAGGGGTCACGACTAATCCAGAGCCCCCTGGCACACAGGACCACTGCCAGGGTTACTAATCCCCTCACCCAGCCCCCTGACTGAGACACAACGGGGCATGAGAACCAGCTGTGCCCGGCCCTGAACCCAAACCCCAGTCTTCTCCGCTGTTCTTATGACTCAACCGTTATTGATTGCAGATTTGCCGTCTTGGTGCTGCTTGTACTCAGTGAGAGTTGATAGACGTGTTGTGAATTTAGCCTTTTAATGTTCTTTGATTAGAGTATATATTTTGAAGTCAAGATCACACATTTAGATGGATGGATGGATGGATGGATGGATGGATGGATGGATGGATGGATGGATGGATGGATGGATGGATGGATGGATGATTTGTCCCCGAGGGGAAATTACTTTGTCAAGCAGCAACGAAAAACACAGGGCAGGTGCAAAATGCCAGAACTAAATGCCAGATACATGATACATAGAGCGGCCGTATGAAAAAGTATAAAAATACTAGAAGTCTGGAGTGCAAAAAGCTATAAAAGGCATTGCATAGTATGAGTGAATGGCTGAATATGTACACTATACATTGTATAAATGTTTCACCTAACACACTGTAACAAAGGTTGATATAAATAAACAATATTTGCATGGTTAACTGAACTACACAGGTCGATGGTTAACTGTACTATACAGGTCGATGGTTAACTGTACTATACAGGTCGATGGTTAACTGTACTATACAGGTCGATGGTTAACTGTACTATACAGGTCGATGGTTAACTGTACTATACAGGTCGATGGTTAACTGTACTATACAGGTCGATGGTTAACTGTACTATACAGGTCGATGGCAGAGAAATACTTAAATAGCTAAAAGTGCGTATGATATAAGTGAGGCTAATAATAGTTTACTTAATATACAGACTGGTTAAATATACAGGTAAGTGAATATTTGCACGGTTAAATTAACTGTACAGGTAAATGACAGGAAGAGATACTTAAATAGCTAAATGTGCATATGATATAATTTAGGGTAATAATAATAATTCCCTTAAAATACAGTCCTTAGTGCAGGGTTTAATTACAGGTAAATGCACGTATTGCACATTCGATATACTAAAAGCAATGAAAAAAAGATACAACTGACAGGATACTAATATGCATTCCTGAGTGAATGACTACGTAAGTTCAGTCCAAGAATTACTTACAATATTGCAAGTTATAACAACTGTACATGAATATGTATATACAGTCCTGAATGAATGAGTGATTACAGACCAGAGTTCACGGATGGATGCCTAATTGTTAAACTAGGTCTTAACACCCCAACAGTTCCAGGTCTGTTGCCGACGGCACGGCACCCCGGTGAGGCATTAAATAGTCTAATAGCCACCGGCAGGAAGGACCTCCTGTAGCGCTCTCTGGCACACCGTGGTGGGATCAGTCTGTGACTGAAAGTGCTCCTCTGCGTCATAACCATAGCGTGCAGAGGGTGGGTGACGTTGTCCATGATGGCCAGCAGATGACAGGCTCATCCCCAGGACAGAGCTAGACTTCCTGATCAGTAACTTTACAACACTACTTCCTCTCTGGAGTTTACTTTTCCCTTCCATCCTTCAGAAGACATCAGCTCAGCTTTCACTGTTACAACGTAATTAGGGTTTTCCCAGTTAATTCCTTTGGGACATTGACAGGCCGTAGCTACATTTGAGGACACTGATGTCCGGACCTTGGTTAAAAAAAATAATTTATAATTTAAAATATAAAAATACTCTATTTTTTTAGGAATTCAGTTGAGGCATCAATTGAGAGTTAGATTAGTAGAACTCACAAGGTGCATCAGAGGTTTTGTTGTTTTATGTCACACTCACTGACAGTCATTCAATTATTGGTAAGTTAGTCTAGCCAGCTATCTAAACTGGTAGTAATCATGGTGGAACCCACCAGGCATGCATGGAACGTGCCCAGGAGCCTTGACCTCCAGGGAGCCCCCATTTGATTTTGTTAGTCACTCTCACAGAAACATCATGTTAACATGGCATAAGTCATGTGAGCTTAATGCACAGTTTCTCTAGAGATAAATCAGATCAAGCCTGAACTGTGTGATGTAGTAGGGATTTGTAGTTTGCAACATGCCAATATTCTACATAATTTAGCGCAGAAAACATGGTAAAATAAACATAATCCATTGCGTGCCTACTTGTCCGGTCTGTGTGGTGCAGACATGGAGAGGGATGGAGAGCTGCTTCGTGAGGTATCTCTATCTGAGAATGCATGATCTAAGTGATTGATATTCACAGCTGAAATATTTTATTCAAGCAAAGTAATGTGAATAACTGATGCTTAGTAAGTGATGAGCAGTAATGAGCATCACTACCATCATGGACTTTAATTAATAGTTGTATTCTGTTTACAGCATTCAACCCACATAATGACTAGTGCATTTAAATAATCAACATTGAAAATGGTGATTTATTTTTTAATAATGAAAACGAACCGACCTCAAAAGCACTAATAGCTCAGCACAACCAATGTGATCATGGATGGGATAATTATTTATTCTTTAGAGTTTTTAAATTGTATAGAAATGCAGTAAATTAGCTTAAACTTTCTTAACATTTCTTGGAAGTCCCCCGGGATCTCACTAAAACTCAGACCTTGGACATTTGATTACAGTGAGAACAGGCTGTCTTGGGAAATGTTCTAAAATGGAAACCCAGTTTTGAGTTCCCTAACGATGTTGTCCTATTTATGGCTCCTGTCCTGTCTAACAGTTTGCCTCTGAGGTAAGGTTTGAAGGCTTCTCCCTCAGAGCCCAGGATAGAGTGACATGGCACAGCCTGCTGCCTTCTGATCCAGGCTCCCAGACCAACTCTGACTACAAGCTACACTCAGAGGTGAGTACCTATCCTATCATACCCTACCTTATCCTACCCTATCATACCCTACCCCACCTGACCCTATCCTATCATACCCTACCCCACCTGACCCTATCCTATCATACCCTACCCCACCTTATCCTACCCTATCATACCCTACCCCACCTTATCCTACCCTATCCTTTCCTACCCCACCTTATCCTACCCTATCCTAGCACACCCTACCCCACCTTATCCTACCCTATCATACCCTACCCCACCTTATCCTACCCTATCCTTCAATACCCCACCTTATCCTACCCTATCCTTCCCTACCCCACCTTATCCTACCCTATCCTATCTACCCTGCCCCACCCATCCTACCCTATCCTAGCATATCCTACCCTATCCTAGCACACCCTACCCCACCTTATCCTACCCTATCCTATCTACCCTGCCCCACCCATCCTACCCTATCCTAGCATATCCTTCCCTATCCTATCTACCCTGCCCCACCCATCCTACCCTATCCTATCTACCCTGCCCCACCCATCCTACCCTATCCTAGCATATCCTACCCTATCCTATCTACCCTGCCCCACCCATCCTACCCTATCCTAGCATATCCTACCCTATCCTATCTACCCTGCCCCACCCATCCTACCATATCCTAGCATATCCTACCCTATCCTAGCACACCCTACCCCACCTTATCCTACCCTTCCAGTTCTACCAGCTACTGACTCACTGTCCTACCACCAGAGTAAGCATCTTTACTCAATACTATCACTTGCTTTAGGGGTTAAAAGCAGACTCAAACTTACACTCCTACAGAATCTCTTAAGGTGTTTGAACCAAGCTATTATTAAAAACATTCAAACATCCAATAATCACACTTTTTCAAAACTGCTTAATAAAAGTAAAAAAATAAATATAGCTTCAGCCATCTAACGGCGCTGTTGGTGTTTCTGTCAGAGAGGGAGAGAGAGGGAGAAACCGAGCGAGGGACAGAAAGGGAGGGAGAGAACAAGACAGATGGAGAGAGTGAAAGAGAGAGAGGGTGAAATAGAGTGAGGCAGTGCGCTCAGTTAGTGTCCATGTTGCTGTCTCTATGCCTGAGGTTCTGCTGTCATAAAAACCAGAGTGTGAAATGTTTCTCTAATGAGTTTTCCACTACAGATGAATCATGGCAGCTCTATGTAGTGATGGACACACGCTCATCTCTGATAGTCTGTTAATAAACCATTGGAATGTTTACTCGTGGTATATCCACCTGATTTACAGCACCCATATTGATTAGCTATTGTCGTTAAATTCCTTCTAGTTCCATGCCAGGCAGTATTCATGATGATTATTATTATTATTATTAATATTATTAGTGTTCTGGGAGAATGTGATTGTAGTAAATGTAATTGTGCTGATGTTCTGTGTTTATGGTGTTGTTGAGAATGACTCACCATCTGTTGTGTCTGTAACTGAAGGAGAGGTGGGTGGTGTTGTGGTGGAGGATGTGTGTAACTGAAGGAGAGGTGGGTGGTGTTGTGGTGGAGGATGTGTGTCTAACTGAAGGAGAGGTGGGTGGTGTTGTGGTGGAGGATGTGTGTCTAACTGAAGGAGAGGTGGGTGGTGTTGTGGTGGAGGATGTGTGTCTAACTGAAGGAGAGGTGGGTGGTGTTGTGGTGGAGGATGTGTGTCTAACTGAAGGAGAGATGGGTGGTGTTGTGGTGGAGGATGTGTGTCTAACTGAAGGAGAGGTGGGTGGTGTTGTGGTGGAGGATGTGTGTCTAACTGAAGGAGAGATGGGTGGTGTTGTGGTGGAGGATGTGTGTCTAACTGAAGGAGAGGTGGGTGGTGTTGTGGTGGAGGATGTGTGTCTAACTGAAGGAGAGGTGGGTGGTGTTGTGGTGGAGGATGTGTGTGTCTAACTGAAGGAGAGGTGGGTGGTGTTGTGGTGGAGGATGTGTGTGTCTAACTGAAGGAGAGGTGGGTGGTGTTGTGGTGGAGGATGTGTGTAACTGAAGGAGAGGTGGGTGGTGTTGTGGTGGAGGATGTGTGTCTAACTGAAGGAGAGGTGGGTGGTGTTGTGGTGGAGGATGTGTGTAACTGAAGGAGAGGTGGGTGGTGTTGTGGTGGAGGATGTGTGTGTCTGGTGGTGCGTCTGAAATGAGACTACACCCTATTTCCTATATAGTTTTCACTACTTTTGGCCTTTCAGGTTAAAAGTAGTGCACTATATATGGCATATGGTGAGTGTAGTGTACTGTAGGGAATAGAGTGTTTGAGTAGTGCACTTTATAGGGGATAGGGTGACATTTGACACTCTACCCTAGTAGACTTTCTCTCATCACTGACTGAAGAAGTGGCATGATATGATGATGATGATGATGATGTGTCTAGAGTTTCTCTCATCACCCTGTGATATTATGCCGCGTTCAAAACAACTCAGAACTCTGAAATCTACGACTTCAGTGCGTTCAAAACAACTGAGAACTCGGCACTGGAAACCCCCAGGCCAGCTGTACCTCCCAGGCCAGCTGTACCACCCAGGCCAGCTGTACCACCCAGGCCAGCTGTACCACCCAGGCCAGCTGTACCTCCCAGGCCAGCTGTACTGTACCACCCAGGCCAGCTGTACCACCCAGGCCAGCTGTACCACCCAGGCCAGCTGTACCTCCCAGGCCAGCTGTACCTCCCAGGCCAGCTGTACCACCCAGGCCAGCTGTACCTCCCAGGCCAGCTGTACCACCCAGGCCAGCTGTACCTCCCAGGCCAGCTGTACCACCCAGGCCAGCTGTACCACCCAGGCCAGCTGTACCTCCCAGGCCAGCTGTACCTCCCAGGCCAGCTGTACCTCCCAGGCCAGCTGTACCTCCCAGGCCAGCTGTACCTCCCAGGCCAGCTGTACCACCCAGGCCAGCTGTACCTTCCATTTCTGTAGATGTGAGTCATCCTAAAGCAGATGCATTACTGCTCTTTCAGGAAGCTTGGCTTCAGGCCTACTTGGAGTTGCTGAGAATGAAAGTCTTTGGGTATTTTGTACTCTTAGTTTGCAGGGCTGGGGTTGAGGAGAAAAGCAGAAAGCAGCCTTTGCATCGATGGATTTAAATGTGTTTACAGTGACCTGTGAAGGAGCTGTCTCTGTCCCTTGTTTGTGAAATGGGATTTTGAGCTAATCCCGGGCCAGGGGGGAGGGGGGAGGAGAGAGAGGGAGAGAGAGCTGATAGGGTGAAAGCTATGCCAGGTACTTATTAAACTGGACTAGACACACACACAGTCTGATAATACCTGATACAGTCGTTTCACAAAGCTGACATTGCTGTAAAGTTAGAGGTCAATAAAAGTACTGAAACATGCTTTACGGCTTCCACTGTCTATCTGTGGTAATATTTACATCTAAAGCTTGTGTTGTGTGTATGTGTCAATCATCTTTGATGTGCTGTTCTGTGTCATTTCACCCCCCCCCCCCTCTCTCTCTTTCCTCTCTTCATCTCCTTCTCTCTCTCTCTCTCTTTCCTCTCTTCATCTCCTTCTCTCTCTCTCTCTCTCTCTCTCTTTCCTCTCTTCATCTCCTTCTCTCTATCTCTCTCTTTCCTCCATCTCCTTCTCTCTCTCTCTTTCCTCCATCTCCTTCTCTCTCTCTCTCTCTCTTTCCTCCATCTCCTTCTCTCTCTCTCTTTCCTCTCTTCATCTCCTCTCTCTCTCTCTTTCCTCTCTTCATCTCCTTCTCTCTCTCTCTTTCCTCTCTTCATCTCCTTCTCTCTCTCTCTTTCCTCTCTTCATCTCCTCCTCTCTCTCTCTCCTCCTCTCTCTCTCTCTCTCCTCTCTTCATCTCCTCCTCTCTCTCTCTCTCTTCTCTCTTCATCTCCTTCTCTCTCTCTCTTTCCTCTCTTCATCTCCTTCTCTCTCTCTCTCTCTCTCTCCTCTCTTCATCTCCTCTCTCTCTCTCTCTCTCTCTCTTCATCTCCTCTCTCTCTCTCTCTCTCTCTCTCTCTCTCTCTCTCCTCATCTCCTCTCTCTCTCTCTCTCTCTCTCCTCTCCATCTCCTCCTCTCTCTCTCCCTCTCTCTCTCTCTCTTTCCTCTCTCTCTCTCTCTCTTTCCTCTCCTCATCTCCTCCCCTCTCCCTCTCTCTCTCTCTCTCCTCTCTTCATCTCCTCTCTCTCTCTCTCTCTCTCTCCTCTCCATCTCCTCCTCTCTCTCTCTTTCCTCTCTCCATCTCCTCCCCTCTCTCTCTCTCTTTCCTCTCCTCATCTCCTCCCCTCTCTCTCTCTCTTTCCTCTCCTCATCTCCTCCCCTCTCTCTCTCTCTCTCTCTCTCCTCTCTTCATCTCCTCTCTCTCTCTCTCTCTCTCTCCTCTCCATCTCCTCCTCTCTCTCTCTCTCTCTCTCTCTCTCTCTCTCTTCATCTCCTCTCTCTCTCTCTTTCCTCCCCTCATCTCCTCCCCTCTCTCTCTCTCTTTCCTCTCCTCATCTCCTCCCCTCTCTCTCTCTCTTTCCTCTCCTCATCTCCTCCCCTCTCTCTCCCTCTCTTTCCTCTCCTCATCTCCTCCCCTCTCTCTCCAGGTGTTCCATTACTACCGACCTGTTCTAGACCTAGTTCAGTTGGTGACGGTGTCAGATCTTCCCAGCTTCCTCCGCTCCAGCACAGAGTTTCACCTGTATCCTTCACATAGCTGATGACTCTTGTGTCCACATCTCAGATAAACGGTTCCTCTCTGCTCTATATTTAAGCACATAGCTGGTTTAAGGGAAGGGACTTTCCAGAATGTTTCCAGCAGTTGTAGGTGAACTGCTAGACGGTCACGCTGAAAGTCAGGCTGCAGATATGGTCATTTATTTACTCCTGAACAGGTTTACCCTTGAACCTGGTTTGGGGATAATGAACTTTGTTCTTAGATAATGATTGGCCAGGTCTCATGTGAATGTATCTTTATGTAGACAGAACACTATATGTTTCTACTGTGAAGTGATAACAGACCAAGCCTTGTCATGGACAGCACAAAAGGAAATAAGAAACTACACTTGTTTATCCCTTGACCTATCACTACAGAGAACTGTCCTCCAAATCACTGACAGATAAACTGCTCCTTGATCAGTTCAGATCACTGTCTGGGAAGGTAAATCAATCACTCAGTACTCCTCCAGTGTTCCTCATTAAACTGTGACCCTGTCAGTTAGTACTAGTACAGCCATGGGGCAAATGCATGTGGAGAGTTTAGGACTATAAGGTTCTGTGTGCATTTGTGAGGAAATTTTTGTTATTGGCGAAGCCTTGTTCGAATCAATGTTCTCTACCTATAGAGTACTATAAATACCCCAATTCATGTTAAGTTCAAAAGAATACAAGATAAAAATAGCTGACACCATTCAAACCAATGAGTGCTCAGAACTGTAAAGCCAATTATCTCAGAATCATCTCTTTGCTCTAGATATGTCAAATAAGTGTTTGAGGTGTGCTTGGTTTACACATTTGGTTTGCACTCCAGGTAGGGGCCCTGTTCTCTCTATCCTGTATGGTCAGCTCCATGGCTCTGCCCCCTGCCTCTCAGCTCAGCTCCCAGAAGTGGAAGGACTTCATGGCTAAGAGACCCAAGGCCCTGCCTGGTAGGTACTGGATATGGATCATCAGCTACAGCCCATGTGTGAGAAAAGGGATTGGCACCGTGTTGGTCCTGGGTCGACCGTCATAGGACTGATGGTATAGGAGCTAGAGATATTTAAACAAACAGAACCAAGGCACTCTTTATACTATATATAAACCCCTAGGTACTCTTTATACTATATATAAACCCCTAGGTACTCTTTATACTATATATAAACCCCTAGGTACTCTTTATACTATATATAAACCCCTAGGCACTCTTTATACTATATATAAACCCCTAGGCACTCTTTATACTATATATAAACCCCTAGGTACTCTTTATACTATATATAAACCCCTAGGCACTCTTTATACTATATATAAACCCCTAGGTACTCTTTATACTATATATAAACCCCTAGGTACTCTTTATACTATATATAAACCCCTAGGTACTCTTTATACTATATATAAACCCCTAGGCACTCTTTATACTATATATAAACCCCTAGGCACTCTTTATACTATATATAAACCCCTAGGCACTCTTTATACTATATATAAACCCCTAGGTACTCTTTATACTATATATAAACCCCTAGGCACTCTTTATACTATATATAAACCCCTAGGCACTCTTTATACTATATATAAACCCCTAGGCACTCTTTATACTATATATAAACCCCTAGGCACTCTTTATACTATATATAAACCCCTAGGTACTCTTTATACTATATATAAACCCCTAGGCACTCTTTATACTATATATAAACCCCTAGGTACTCTTTATACTATACATAAACCCCTAGGTACTCTTTATACTATATATAAACCCCTAGGCACTCTTTATACTATATATAAACCCCTAGGTACTCTTTATACTATATATAAACCCCTAGGTACTCTTTATACTATATATAAACCCCTAGGCACTCTTTATACTATATATAAACCCCTAGGTACTCTTTATAATATATATAAACCCCTAGGTACTCTTTATACTATATATAAACCCCTAGGTACTCTTTATACTATATATAAACCCCTAGGCACTCTTTATACTATATATAAACCCCTAGGTACTCTTTATACTATATATAAACCCCTAGGTACTCTTTATACTATACATAAACCCCTAGGTACTCTTTATACTATATATAAACCCCTAGGTACTCTTTATACTATATATAAACCCCTAGGTACTCTTTATACTATATATAAACCCCTAGGTACTCTTTATACTATATATAAACCCCTAGGTACTCTTTATACTATATATAAACCCCTAGGTACTCTTTATACTATATATAAACCCCTAGGCACTCTTTATACTATATATAAACCCCTAGGTACTCTTTATACTATATATAAACCCCTAGGTACTCTTTTATACTATATATAAACCCCTAGGTACTCTTTATACTATATATAAACTAATTAAGTGCACTATAGGCCTTCCGTTGGCCAATCAGATGGATCAGATTACCATGTCTGCAGTCACGTTACAGGCATGAAAGAAAGCTACAGCAAAGTTGATACTGTGAGATTTCAAAACGTTTAAAACCATGACTATAGAGAGACTGTCAACGAATACAGTAAAGAGCTGCTGTTTGTATGAATGTCAACACTTTGTATCCAACAAATGAGTCTTCTTCCTGTTTCCATTTAGTGCTACAGGAAGCACTGCAGCAGTAATGAATGAGGAGGACAGTGTAGTGATTGGCTTGTGTTGTTTTCAATTCAGCAGCTTGGGTCTTTTTTAATAGGAATATTTCACTTTCTCTGTTCATAGGAGTAACAACATGAATTTGTGCATGAGGCAGAAATAATGCGGTGCGTTTTGCCATCAGCTGGAAGACGGTGTCCCTTGTTGGTCAGTGTCAGTGGAGGAAAGGGAGAGGAGGGATGTTGAGAGGCGGACCCTCAGTCTGCTGCTCTCTCCCTCCTCCCGCTGAGACTGACCATCAGATGCAGGCACCATCAGCCCAGTAAAATACAAATAAAAACCAAATGATTTAAATGTATAGTCGCTCAGCTGTGCCTTGCAAATAATACAACAACGGATTTATTACCAGTAAAGCCTACCTCAAATTGTTAAATATCATTTAAAAAAATGGCCCAAACAGCAATGCATTGGCAGGTCATTTCAAGCAAAGCCAATATGAGGCGATAATGTATTGGGTCTCTAGTTTACTGATCAAACCTCATTACTACAGTACTGTTTCTTTTTCATATGCTTACATTTTTTAATTTTCATGTTAAAATAAATCAGAGCTGTAGATCTCGTTTTGCATTTGAACTCAGAAAGTGATCTTGACTTGGTGACAACTGCTTTATAAATGTTGACCTATTTGGTTTGCCGTAGTTCCACATGTGGAGGTGAAGGGTGAGAGTGGACACTACTTCCTGTTGGTCCAAGGGTCAGAGGGCGGAGGCTGCAAGGCCCACATGATACACTCAGCCAATCAGATCAATGGAGCCGCTGCCATGGCAACCGTCAATGGGCTTCTGAAAGAAACTTCTTTGTCGTCTTCAGGTAAGAAACTCTTTTATGAAAAAGATCTACTCTGATTGAAATGTCGTTTACAGTATGATTGGTGACTTGCCTGTCAATGTCATAGACGGTATGAATGGTCTACTGTCAGCTTTATATACAGCAGTCTTGAAAGACTCACTCGGAGACCTCCTCTCTATGAGGTAATTTACTGTTCCTTGTGCCTTCTTCAGTCTCCACAAAAGAAGAATCCCTCTAGCTGATGATACCTTTTACCCACCTCCCCACTTCCTAACACAGTCTAGTTTTAATCATCATCATCTCCACTTCCTAACACAGTCTAGTTTTAATCATCATCATCTCCACTTCCTAACACAGTCTAGTTTTAATCATCATCATCATCCCCACTTCCTAACACAGTCTAGTTTTAATCATCATCATCATCCCCACTTCCTAACACAGTCTAGTTTTAATCATCATCATCCCCACTTCCTAACACAGTCTAGTTTTAATCATCATCATCCCCACTTCCTAACACAGTCTAGTTTTAATCATCATCATCTCCACTTCCTAACACAGTCTAGTTTTAATCATCATCATCTCCACTTCCTAACACAGTCTAGTTTTAATCATCATCATCCCCACTTCCTAACACAGTCTAGTTTTAATCATCATCATCCCCACTTCCTAACACAGTCTAGTTTTAATCATCATCATCCCCACTTCCTAACACAGTCTAGTTTTAATCATCATCATCCCCACTTCCTAACACAGTCTAGTTTTAATCATCATCATCCCCACTTCCTAACACAGTCTAGTTTTAATCATCATCATCTCCACTTCCTAACACAGTCTAGTTTTAATCATCATCATCTCCACTTCCTAACACAGTCTAGTTTTAATCATCATCATCTCCACTTCCTAACACAGTCTAGTTTTAATCATCATCATCTCCACTTCCTAACACAGTCTAGTTTTAATCATCATCATCCCCACTTCCTAACACAGTCTAGTTTTAATCATCATCATCTCCACTTCCTAACACAGTCTAGTTTTAATCATCATCATCCTCACTTCCTAACACAGTCTAGTTTTAATCATCATCATCTCCACTTCCTAACACAGTCTAGTTTTAATCATCATCATCCCCACTTCCTAACACAGTCTAGTTTTAATCATCATCATCCCCACTTCCTAACACAGTCTAGTTTTAATCATCATCATCCCCACTTCCTAACACAGTCTAGTTTTAATCATCATCATCTCCACTTCCTAACACAGTCTAGTTTTAATCATCATCATCCCCACTTCCTAACACAGTCTAGTTTTAATCATCATCATCCCCACTTCCTAACACAGTCTAGTTTTAATCATCATCATCTCCACTTCCTAACACAGTCTAGTTTTAATCATCATCATCCCCACTTCCTAACACAGTCTAGTTTTAATCATCATCATCCCCACTTCCTAACACAGTCTAGTTTTAATCATTTGAAAGGCATTTCTACTAGAAAGTAATGTATAGAAACTCGGAGCCTGAATTATAAAATGGCCCAACCACTATGTACTTTTTCAAAAAAAAAAATCTTTCTTGAGTGGATGGTCGGGGGGCCGGAACCTAATTACAAATCATTTATAGACTGCAAGAAGGCCAAACAGATATAATATTTTACTAAAACATAATCATTTCAAGCATTGTGTTTTTACAGTCTTTTTATGTCCAGAAATGAACATTAAAAAAAGTAAAAACAAGGGGGCCAAAATAAAACAGCTGGCAGACTCTCTTTCCTCTGGATATTGACCTTCTTTCAGAGATTTATAAAGCCCTGTAGAAAAGCAATGTAGAAAAGCCCTGTAGAAAAGCCCTGTAGAAAGACCGACGTGACACCTGGGAGTGAAACAGAAGAGGAGAGCAGGCACAGCAGTGTAGCCTCTCTCTCTCTCCTGCTGCGTTAGCCCTGTGGACTGGGAACACACTGTAACAGGCTGTAGCGTAGGTTGGTACAGTCAGAGATGATATTAACATGGCTCTGGGTACTCTGTACAGTATAAAGCATGCAGGCCTCCACATTCATTCAGATGGCACATTAATTAGTTTCATTATGGAATGCCCCAAAAGAAAAAAGACGTACTTTTAAAATATATTTTAGGCATTTAGCAGAGGCTCTTATCCAGAGCGATTTACAAAAAGTTTATTTTATTTTAAACCAACTCTCATGTAGCGTTTTCGTTCTGAAAGAGAACATAACATGGTGAAAGAATAGTTCCCTCTCCCTCTGGCTTTTATGGCACTCACTCTGAGTACCTTCATAAGAAAATTAAAGCCTAAGAATGGTTCTTTCATACACCAACTCTCATGTGGCATTTTCATTCTCGAAGAGAACACATCAAAATGGCGGAACAAACAATAGTTCCTGAAAGGTCTTCCTGTTCCCTTCGCTCTCTGTTGGAGTTTATTATATAAAAACCTTAAGAAAAACCCTGACTCATGTGCCATTTTCCTTCTGAAAGAGAACAATATGGAGGAACAAGCAATACTTTCTAAAAGGCCCTGCCGTTCTGTTCTGTTCTGTTCTCTCTTTTTCTCTCTCGCTCGCTCTTTCTCTCTCTTTTTCTCTCTCGCTCTCTCTTTCTCTCTCTCGCTTTCTCTTTCGCTCTCTGTCATTCTTATACGACCCACTGAGAACTTTGATTAACAGATTAAAGAGGAGTGTCCTAACGGGCCATTATTTGGAGCTTGTATATTAAAGGTGTAATTAGCTGTGAATAATAGGCTAGAGGGTCCAAGTCAAGCCTCAGAGTCACTGCAGTGCATAATAGTTACCCTGTCAAGTCAATGGTGCTGTGTTTCCTTCAGAATGCAGTTTGATAGTGTTAATATAATGTTAATTAATGTAAACCTAATATGAGTTCATGAGTCTTGTGTTGTCATAAGTTATTGAGAAAGGGTGAGAAAGGCCAGACTGATTTGATTGTTGTGGTTCAAACATCTTTGTTGGTTCAAACATCTCCTCAATGCAGTATACTAGTAGTAAACTGCCCTGTCTCCTCAATGCAGTATACTAGTATTAAACTGCCCTGTCTCCTCAATGCAGTATACTAGTATTAAACTGCCCTGTCTCCTCAATGCAGTATACTAGTATTAAACTGCCCTGTCTCCTCAATGCAGTATACTAGTAGTAAACTGCCCTGTCTCCTCAATGCAGTATACTAGTATTAAACTGCCCTGTCTCCTCAATGCAGTATACTAGTATTAAACTGCCCTGTCTCCTCAATGCAGTATACTAGTAGTAAACTGCCCTGTCTCCTCAATGCAGTATACTAGTAGGGGTGCTAGGACCTAGTTTAACAATTATGCATCCATCCGTGAGTAACTCTGTTCCGTCAGCACTCATCCACTCAGGACCTACTTATTCATACAGGTCTGTATATACATACCCATGTACAGTTGTTATATTATATCACATGCAATATTGTAAGTAATTATTGGACCTAGGCATTCACTCAGGAATGCATATTAGTATCCTGCCAGTTGCACCTTTTCTCATTGCTTTTAGTATATCAAATGTGCAATAAGTGCAGTTGTCTGTAATTAAACCCTGCGCACTAAGGACTGTATTTTAAGGGAATTACTATTATTACCCCAATGATATCATACACACATTTAGCTATTAAAGTATCTCTTCCTGTCATTTACCTGTACAGTTTGTGTAAACATGCAAGTATTCACTCATCTGTAAATATAACTGTATACCTAACTGTACAGCTAATTTAACCATGCAAAATTTTCACTTACCTGTTCATTTACCCAGTCTGTCTATTAAGTAAACTATTATTACCCTCGCTCATATCATACGCATTAGCTACTGAAGTATTTCTCTGCCATCAACCTGTATAGTATAGTTAACCATCCAACATCCACCAATGTATAGTGTACATATTCAGCCAACCACTCATACTATGCAATGTCCTTTTATAGCTTTTTTTTGCACTCCAGATATCCTGTATTTCTATACTTTTTCATACTGCCGCTCTATGTATCATGTACCGTGTATCTGTCTTTTGTGTACTTTCGTTGTGGCATTTTGCACCTGCCCTGTGTTTTTGTTGTAGCTGCTTGATAATGAAATTTCCCCCCCGGGGGATCAATAAAGTACCTATCTATCTATCTATCTATCTAGTAGTAAACTGCCCTGTCTCCTCAATGCAGTATACTAGTAGTAAACTGCCCTGTCTCCTCAATGCAGTATACTAGTAGTAAACTGCCCTGTCTCCTCAATGCAGTATACTAGTATTAAACTGCCCTGTCTCCTCAATGCAGTATACTAGTATTAAACTGCCCTGTCTCCTCAATGCAGTATACTAGTATTAAACTGCCCTGTCTCCTCAATGCAGTATACTAGTATTAAACTGCCCTGTCTCCTTCGATAGTGTTTCTTTTGCCACTTCATATGAACACATAAGCCATGTTACCAGGTTATTAAAGTTATGTTGTTGCAGGTGCATGGGAATAATCGGATTACTTGAGAGAAAAGAGAAACCTTCACACTGCTCTTACTAATATCCCAAATTTTATTCAACCTTATTAAACTCCACCCATGCAAAACCTGCTGATTAGAAGGTCCTGTGAAGATTGTATTTTCAACCAGCAAATAACACTGATGCAGTTTCACACTTGTACAGTGGTTTATTATTATTATTACCTCCTTTTTCTCCCCAATTTCGTGATATACAGCCTGGGATCGGACCCGGGTCTGTAGTGATGCCTCATGCACTGCGATGCAGTCAGTGCCTTAGAACGCTGCGCCACTCGGGAGGCTCCGTACAGCGTTACTTTCATCAACTGTTGTACAATATCATACAAAACACAGGAAATACTGAATTTTGAGTGCAGTGGGCCTTTAATAAAATAAGTATTAGTAGTAAGAGTAGTGTGCAGGTTTCTCTTTTCTTTCAAGTTATTGAGAAGGGTTCAGCCAATTGGTTAATAAAGCAGTCCACTTGGTCTCCTCCCCCAGGTTCCACCACTTCAGACTGGCTGCGCTCCCTGCCCTGTCTCCATGGAGACCAACTGCTACAGAGAGAGAGGAAGTTGGCCAAGGTGCAGACCCTGGTCATAAAAGAGTGCCTGAGTAAGAACATCTCATTTTATTAATCCTTTATTTACCCAGGTAAGTCTTGTTGAGATAAAACTTGATTTCTCAAGAGATACCTCATATCATCTCCGACGCTAGACAGGTACAGTGGGGAGAACAAGTATTTGATACACTGCCGATTTTGCAGGTTTTCCTACTTACAAAGCATGTAGAGGTCTGTAATTTTTATCATAGGTACACTTCAACTGTGAGAGACGGAATCTAAAACAAAAATCCAGAAAATCACATTGTATGATTTTTAAATAATTAATTTGCATTTTATTGCATGACATAAGTATTTGATCACCTACCAACCAGTAAGAATTCCGGCTCTCACAGACCTGTTAGTTTTTCTTTAAGAAGCCCTCCTGTTCTCCACTCATTACCTGTATTAACTGCACCTGTTTGAACTCATTACCTGTATAAAAGACACCTGTCCACACACTCAATCAAACAGACTCCAACCTCTCCACAATGGCCAAGACCAGAGAGCTGTGTAAGGACATCAGGGATAAAACTGTAGACCTGCACAAGGCTGGGATGGGCTACAGGACAATAGGCAAGCAGCTTGGTGAGAAGGCAACAACTGTTGGCGCAATTATTAGAAAATGGAAGACGTTCAAGATGACGGTCAATCTCCCTCGGTCTGGGGCACCATGCAAGATCTCACCTCGTGGGGCATCAATGATCATGAGGAAGGTGAGGGATCAGCCCAGAAAAACACGGCAGGACCTGGTCAATGACCTGAAGAGAGCTGTGACCACAGTCTCAAAGAAAACCATTAGTAACACTACGCCGTCATGGATTAAAATCCTGCAGCGCACGCAAGGTCCCCCTGCTCAAGCCAGCGCATGTCCAGGCCCGTCTGAAGTTTGCCAATGACCATCTGGATGATCAAGAGGAGGAATGAGAGAAGGTCATGTGGTCTGATGAGACAAAAATAGAGCTTTTTGGTCTAAACTCCACTCGCCATGTTTGGAGGAAGAAGAAGGATGAGTACAACCCCAAGAACACCATCCCAACCGTGAAGCATGGAGGTGGAAACATCAATCTTTGGGGATGCTTTTCTGAAAAGGGGACAGGACGACTGCACCGTATTGAGGGGAGGATGGATGGGGCCATGTATTGCGAGATCTAGGCCAACAACCTCCTTCCCTCAGTAAGAGCATTGAAGATGGGTCATGGCTGGGTCTTCCAGCATGACAACGACCCGCAACACACAGCCAGGGAAACTAAGGAGTGGCTCCGTAAGAAGCATCTCAAGGTCCTGGAGTGGCCTTGCCAGTCTCCAGACCTGAACCCAATAGAAAATCTTTGGAGGGAGCTGAAAGTCCGTATTGCCCAGCGACAGCCCCGAAACCTGAAGGATCTGGAGAAGGTCTGTATGGAGGAGTGGGCCAAAATCCCTGCTGCAGTGTGTGCAAACCTGGTCAAGAACTACAGGAAACGTATGATCTCTATAATTGCAAACAAAGGTTTCTGTACCAAATATTAAGTTCTGCTTTTCTGATGTATCAAATACTTATGTCATGCAATAAAATGCAAATTAATTATTTAAAAATCATACAATGTGATTTTCTGGATTTTTGTTTTAGATTCCGTCACTCACAATTGAAGAGTACCTATGATAAAAATTACAGACCTCTACATGCTTTGTAAGTGGGAAAACCTGCAAAATCGGCAGTGTATCAAATACTTGTTCTCCCCACTGTAAGTGGTTTCTCCAGTATTGAAGTCACTCTGTATAGGGGCCATCCTGGCTCTGACAAGGCTACTTACTGACTACTATTATTATTCCATCTTGACTAGGACGTAGAGAAGAGACAGAGAAGCCAGCCTCAATACCAGTCAATGACCTGAAGGTCCTGCTCAGCCTGGCCAGAGAACAGTACCTCAAGATGCATGACTCTACCCTGCCTAAAGCCTCCAGCCTGCCCAGAGTTGAGCCCTGTGGAGCAGAGGAGGAGAACCACACTATGAAAACTACAGGTAATCTGCTGTTCCACTCCCACCTTACTCTATTTAACACAGAGCAGTAATGTGTATGTGTTATCTCAAACTGACTCCTATAAGAAATCTTGACTGATAAACTGAAAAAAAGTAAATGACTCTTTTCCTATTCCAATGTAGAGTTC
The DNA here is from genome assembly GCA_023634145.1 of Thymallus thymallus. Taxonomy (NCBI): domain Eukaryota; kingdom Metazoa; phylum Chordata; class Actinopteri; order Salmoniformes; family Salmonidae; genus Thymallus; species Thymallus thymallus. The sequence goes on along the minus strand of CM042415.1, from coordinate 32,832,101 downwards.
ATTAAACACTCCCAACATTCTGACTGGCCAGAGAGAAGTGTTCTGAAGAACTATGAGAACCTCCAGAGGACTCATCAGAAGCTGAGGTAAACTAGAAAGATGGTGTTCACATCAGTTCTTACATCTCTCTTCCAACAGCGATAAGCAAGCAAGGTGGCTTATGGGAATAGAAAGAGAGCGACAGTATCTTGGGTTCCTGACACGTGACTAATTTAACCATCTCATCTGTGGTCTCCTCCTGCCTGTCTCCCTTCCCAGGTTTGGTCTGCTGTCTGGCGGCTCGTCTGACTGTCTGCTGGGGCCTAAGGACGTCCAGGGACAGAGAACCACCCCAGCCTTGCTGGATGCCAAAGAGCTGCTCAGACACTTCACACCTGACGGCCTGCCCACCGGAGATCTGCAGCCTCTATTAGTCCAGAGACTAGGGTAACTATATTAGTCCAGAGACTAGGGTAACTATATTAGTCCAGAGACTAGGGTAACTACAGTATATTAGTCCAGAGACTAGGGTAACCACAGTATATTAGTCCAGAGACTAGGGTAACCACAGTATATTAGTCCAGAGACTAGGGTAACTACAGTATATTAGTCCAGAGACTAGGGTAACTACAGTATATTAGTCCAGAGACTAGGGTAACTACAGTATATTAGTCCAGAGACTAGGGTATCTATATTAGTCCAGAGACTAGGGTATCTATATTAGTCCAGAGACTAGGGTAACTACAGTATATTAGTCCAGAGACTAGGGTATCTATATTAGTCCAGAGACTAGGGTATCTATATTAGTCCAGAGACTAGGGTAACTATATTAGTCCAGAGACTAGAGTAACTATATTAGTCCAGAGACTAGGGTAACTACAGTATATTAGACCAGAGACTAGGGTATCTATATTAGTCCAGAGACTAGGGTATCTATATTAGTCCAGAGACTAGGGTAACTACAGTATATTAGTCCAGAGACTAGGGTAACTACAGTATATTAGTCCAGAGACTAGGGTAACTACAGTATATTAGTCCAGAGACTAGGGTAACTACAGTATATTAGTCCAGAGACTAGGGTAACTATATTAGTCCAGAGACTAGGGTATCTATATTAGTCCAGAGACTAGGGTATCTATATTAGTCCAGAGACTAGGGTATCTATATTAGTCCAGAGACTAGGGTAACTATATTAGTCCAGAGACTAGGGTATCTATATTAGTCCAGAGACTAGGGTATCTATATTAGTCCAGAGACTAGGGTATCTATATTAGTCCAGAGACTAGGGTAACCACTGTATATTAGTCCACAGACTAGATTAACTATATTAGTCCAGAGACTAGGGTAACTATATTAGTCCAGAGACTAGGGTAACCACAGTATATTAGTCCAGAGACTAGAGTAACTATATTAGTCCAGAGACTAGGGTAACTATATTAGTCCAGAGACTAGGGTAACTATATTAGTCCAGAGACTAGAGTAACTATATTAGTCCAGAGACTAGGGTAACTATATTAGTCCAGAGACTAGGGTAACCACAGTATATTAGTCCAGAGACTAGAGTAACTATATTAGTCCAGAGACTAGGGTATCTATATTAGTCCAGAGACTAGGGTATCTATATTAGTCCAGAGACTAGGGTATCTATATTAGTCCAGAGACTAGGGTAACTACAGTATATTAGTCCAGAGACTAGGGTAACTATATTAGTCCAGAGACTAGGGTAACTATAGTATATTAGTCCAGAGACTAGGGTAACTACAGTATATTAGTCCAGAGACTAGGGTAACTACAGTATATTAGTCCAGAGACTAGGGTAACTACAGTATATTAGTCCAGAGACTAGGGTATCTATATTAGTCCAGAGACTAGGGTATCTATATTAGTCCAGAGACTAGGGTAACTATATTAGTCCAGAGACTAGGGTAACTACAGTATATTAGTCCAGAGACTAGGGTAACTACAGTATATTAGTCCAGAGACTAGGGTAACTACAGTATATTAGTCCAGAGACTAGGGTATCTATATTAGTCCAGAGACTAGGGTATCTATATTAGTCCAGAGACTAGGGTAACTATATTAGTCCAGAGACTAGGGTAACTACAGTATATTAGTCCAGAGACTAGGGTATCTACAGCGGGTGAAATAAGTATTGAACACGTCACCATTTTTCTCAGTAAATATATTTCCAAAGGTGCTATTGACATGAAATTTTCACCAGATGTTGGTAACAACCCAAGTAATCCATACATACAACTATAAACATCTTTGGTGATGAGAGGAAACCCAGTGGCCGGGGTTAGTTATAAACATCTTTGGTGATGAGAGGAAACCCAGTGGCCGGGGTTAGTTATAAACATCTTTGGTGATGAGAGGAAACCCAGTGGCCGGGGTTAGTTATAAACATCTTTGGTGATGAGAGGAAACCCAGTGGCCGGGGTTAGTTATAAACATCTTTGGTGATGAGAGGAAACCCAGTGGCCGGGGTTAGTTATAAACATCTTTGGTGATGAGAGGAAACCCAGTGGCCGGGGTTAGTTATAAACGTCTTTGGTGATGAGAGGAAACCCAGTGGCCGGGGTTAGTTATAAACGTCTTTGGTGATGAGAGGAAACCCAGTGGCCGGGGTTAGTTATAAACGTCTTTGGTGGTGAGAGGAAACCCAGTGGCCGGGGTTAGTTATAAACGTCTTTGGTGGTGAGAGGAAACCCAGTGGCCGGGGTTAGTTATAAACGTCTTTGGTGATGAGAGGAAACCCAGTGGCCGGGGTTAGTTATAAACGTCTTTGGTGATGAGAGGAAACCCAGTGGCCGGGGTTAGTTATAAACATCTTTGGTGATGAGAGGAAACCCAGTGGCCGGGGTTAGTTATAAACATCTTTGGTGATGAGAGGAAACCCAGTGGCCGGGGTTAGTTATAAACATCTTTGGTGATGAGAGGAAACCCAGTGGCCGGGGTTAGTTATAAACATCTTTGGTGATGAGAGGAAACCCAGTGGCCGGGGTTAGTTATAAACATCTTTGGTGATGAGAGGAAACCCAGTGGCCGGGGTTAGTTATAAACATCTTTGGTGATGAGAGGAAACCCAGTGGCCGGGGTTAGTTATAAACATCTTTGGTGATGAGAGGAAACCCAGTGGCCGGGGTTAGTTATAAACATCTTTGGTGATGAGAGGAAACCCAGTGGCCGGGGTTAGTTATAAACATCTTTGGTGATGAGAGGAAACCCAGTGGCCGGGGTTAGTTATAAACATCTTTGGTGATGAGAGGAAACCCAGTGGCCGGGGTTAGTTATAAACATCTTTGGTGATGAGCTTCATGCTCCTTTCCAATAAATATCTAGTCTTATTCTGGTGACATGATGATCAATGCTTGACTGCTGATTTGACAAATAAATATATTCTCGCACTTATCCATAATAATGTCATCATGTAGACTAGCCTACCCACACAGCCTACCCACACAGCCTACCCACACAGCCTACCCACACAGCCTACCCACACAGCCTACCCACATGGTATCTGTGAGCCGTTGGCTAAAGCACAAATGCCGAGACCTGAGTAGGCACATCTGCTGTTTTAAGGTAGAGTTGAAACACATTGAACTTTAGATTTGTATTCGGTACATGAAAACTCACACCGATAGTTTTGGGTGCAGAGGATAGGAGGGTTTAGTTTCACTTCAGATCGCTGCTGTGCTGCGTGTTCTGTGTTGCCGTCTTGGATTTAAATAGACAATGTTCACATCTCCTGTGTGTGTGTGTGTGTGTGTGTGTGTGTGTGTGTGTGTGTGTGTGTGTGTGTGTGTGTGTGTGTGTGTGTGTGTGTGTGTGTGTGTGTGTGTGTGTGTGTGTGTGTGTGTGTGTGTGTGTGTGTGTGTGTGTGTGTGTGTGTGTGTGTGTGTGTGTGTGTGTGTGTGTGTGTGTGTGTGTGTGTGTGTGTGTGTGTGTGTGTCCGTCCTTCCGTCTCCAGGGGAAATACATTCCAGATGTCTCCAGACCTGACCCCCAGGAAAGTGACCCAGCTACCCTTCAACCAGGCAGCCAGTTCCCACTACCATGGAATAGAGTAGGTGTCTTTATACATACAGTAACCCTACCAGTGTTGGACAACAGGAAGATTAGCTAACGTTACGGTGTTTTCTAATGGGGATCCTAATAAAATTCACTACCATGGAATATACACTACCGGGTCAAAAGTTGTAGAAAACCTGCTCATTCAAGGGTTTTTCTTTATTTTTTTACAATTTTTTACATTGTAGAATAAAAGCGAAGACATCAAAACTATGAAATAACACATATGGAATCATGTAGTAACCAAAAAAGTGTTAAACAAATCAAAATATATTTTATATTTGAGATTCTTCAAATAGCTACCCTTTGCCTTGATGACAGCTTTGCACACTCTTGGCATTCTCTCAACCAGCTTCACCTGGAATACTTTTCCAACAGTCTTGAAGGAGTTCCCACATATGCTGAGCACTTGTTGCCTAATTTTCCTTCACTCCGATTGTGGAGGCCAGGTCATCTGATGCAGCACTCCATCACTCTCCTTGATCAAATAGCCCTTACACAGCCTGGAGGTGTGTTTTGGGTCATTGTCCTGTTGAAAAACAAATGATAGTCCCACTAAGCGCAAACTAATGGGATGGCGAATCGCTGCAGCATGCTTTGGTAGCCATGCTGGTTAAGTGTGCCTTCAATTCTAAATAAATCACAGACAGTGGCCCTAGCAAGTCTCTTCTTCTTATTGGTGTTCTTTAGTAGTGGTTTCTTTGCAGCAATTCGACCATGAAGGCCTGATTCACGCATTCTCTTCTGAACAGTTGATGTTGAGATGTGTCTGTTACTTGAACTCTGTGAAACATTTATTTGGGCTGCAATCTGAGGCTGGTAACTCTAATGAACTTATCCTCTGCAGCAGAAGTAACTCTGGGTCTTCCTTTCCTGTGGCGGTCCTCATGAGAGCCAGTTTCATCATAGTGCTTGATGGTTTTTGCAACAGCACTTGAAGAAACGTTCAAAGTTCTTGAAATGTTCCGTAATGACTGACCTTCATGTCTGAAAGTAATGATGGACTGTTGTTTCTCTTTGCTTATTTGAGCTGTTCTTGCCATAATATGGACTTGGTCTTTTACCAAATAGGTCTATCTTCTGTATACCAACCCTACATTGTCACAACACAACTGATTGGCACAAACGCATTAAGAAGGAAAGAAATTCCACAAATTAACTTTTAACAGACCCCTCTGTCTTTGTGTCTTTGCTCACTGTCAGACCCCTCTGTCTCTGTGTCCTGGCTCACTGTCAGACTCCTCTGTGTCCTGGCTCACTGTCAGACACCTCTGTCACTGTGTCCTGGCTCACTGTCAGACCCCTCTGTGTCCTGGCTCACTGTCAGACCCCTCTGTCACTGTGTCCTGGCTCACTGTCAGACTCCTCTGTGTCCTGGCTCACTGTCAGACACCTCTGTGTCCTGGCTCACTGTCAGACCCCTCTGTCTCTGTGTCCTGGCTCACTGTCAGACCCCTCTGTCTCTGTGTCCTGGCTCACTGTCAGACCCCTCTGTCTCTGTGTCCTGGCTCACTGTCAGACCCCTCTGTCACTGTGTCCTGGCTCACTGTCAGACTCCTCTGTGTCCTGGCTCACTGTCAGACACCTCTGTGTCCTGGCTCACTGTCAGACACCTCTGTCTCTGTGTCCTGGCTCACTGTCAGACCCCTCTGTCTCTGTGTCCTGGCTCACTGTCACACCCCTCTGTCACTGTGTCCTGGCTCACTGTCAGACTCCTCTGTGTCCTGGCTCACTGTCAGACCCCTCTGTCTCTGTGTCCTGGCTCACTGTCAGACCCCTCTGTCACTGTGTCCTGGCTCACTGTCAGACCCCTCTGTCTCTGTGTCCTGGCTCACTGTCAGACTCCTCTGTGTCCTGGCTCACTGTCAGACCCCTCTGTCTCTGTGTCCTGGCTCGCTGTCAGACTCATCTGTCTCTGTGTCCTGGCTCACTGTCAGACCCCTCTGTCTCTGTGTCCTGGCTCACTGTCAGACCCCTCTGTCTCTGTGTCCTGGCTCGCTGTCAGACTCATCTGTCTCTGTGTCCTGGCTCACTGTCAGACCCCTCTGTCTCTGTGTCCTGGCTCACTGTCAGACCCCTCTGTCTCTGTGTCCTGGCTCACTGTCAGACCCCTCTGTCTCTGTGTCCTGGCTCACTGTCAGTTCTTCTTCTCCCTGGTCAAGTTCTGCCGACTCATGAGAGAGACCCATGTTGTTCTGATCTTTCAGTTTCTATCTATTACTAACTACTACCTTATCTATCGTCCAGACTTGTCTTTGTTTTGAATCACTAATCTCTTGGCCCAACCCAGGTTCTGTCTGGACGAGCAGGGCCACAAGGCCTTGGATCGGGACCAGGGCTTCGTCCGGCTGCAGTCTCGTCTGATTCGCTACGAGACCCAGACCACCTGCTCCAAGGAGCCTTGTCCCGTCCCCTTTGCCTTAAGCCCCGCCCCCTCACCGGCCGTGCTGTCTGAACCAGGAAGTGTCCCGGATGGAGAGGCACTCCTCAACTCTGACCTGCCCAGGATCAAGAGACGATCCTGGGATACAGACGCCATCCACCCCCATAAGAGGTTAGTGAGGTTTGTATGTACCTCTGTAGGGTCAGTTGGTAGAGCATGGCTCTTGCAACTCCAGGATAGTGGGTTTGATTCCAGGTGCCACCTATACATAAGAAATGTATGCAGCATGACTGTTAGTCGCTTTGGATAAACGCGTCTGATAAATGGCATATTAGGGGCATCATGTTCTATTTAGACAGCGGTTACACACATACAGCCTGTGGTTTAGAGCAGGTGCTAGAGGTCAAAGAGTATATTCAACACAAGATGTTTTTTTTACTCTGCACACTGATTTCAGCTCCCGTCTTTGTTAATGAAACAATGTTTCCAACCTTAGGTTACCTAAAGTGGAACTAGACTTGAAACGTTGTAACAATAAACTTCATAGGGGAATAGATTACAATGTGATAGTCTTGTATTGGCCACCCACTATCTCAACTCATGGTACATTTCACCCACTATCTCAACTCATGGTACATTTCACCCACTATCTCAACTCATGCTACATTTCACCCACTATCTCACCTCATGGTACATTTCACCCACTATCTCAACTCATGCTACATTTCACCCACTATCTCAACTCATGGTACATTTCACCCACTATCTCAACTCATGGTACATTTCACCCACTATCTCAACTCATGCTACATTTCACCCACTATCTCACCTCATGGTACATTTCACCCACTATCTCAACTCATGCTACATTTCACCCACTATCTCAACTCATGCTACATTTCACCCACTATCTCAACTCATGCTACATTTCACCCACTATCTCACCTCATGGTACATTTCACCCACTATCTCAACTCATGCTACATTTCACCCACTATCTCAACTCATGGTACATTTCACCCACTATCTCAACTCATGCTACATTTCACCCACTATCTCACCTCATGCTACATTTCACCCACTATCTCACCTCATGGTACATTTCACCCACTATCTCACCTCATGGTACATTTCACCCACTATCTCACCTCATGGTACATTTCACCCACTATCTCACCTCATGGTACATTTCACCCACTATCTCACCTCATGGTACATTTCACCCACTATCTCAACTCATGGTACATTTCACCCACTATCTCACCTCATGCTACATTTCACCCACTATCTCACCTCATGGTACATTTCACCCACTATCTCAACTCATGGTACATTTCACCCACTATCTCAACTCATGCTACATTTCACCCACTATCTCACCTCATGGTACATTTCACCCACTATCTCACCTCATGGTACATTTCACCCACTATCTCACCTCATGGTACATTTCACCTTGGGATGTTTGCAGTCTCAGTGATTAAACATTTGATCTCATTACAGTTTTCTGTTCCCAAAACTTGAATCTGTTATGAACAGAATGGACAAAGTTTTGTAGACTTTACCCTTTGCCAAAGTTTTTAAAATGGCGTTGTTTAGAAAGAGTGCAAAGGCGAATTGATTTATTGACTTCACAGAGTAGGCGTTCCCTGACGGAAATATGCAAATGTTTAATATCAGTGTTTTATCTTGGTTGTTGTTTACATGTCCCCTGTGTTAACGCCAGTCATTCAGTCATGTTCATCTATAGTTCATGCTGGCGTCTTAACAAGACAACAAGTCCCTAGAGAGGGGCTGTCAGATGGAGGTGTAGCTCCTCAGCATTTTACAACATCAGTAGTTTAGATCAAGAGGTTTCGTCTAAAGTGGACAGTGTTGGTGAGTTATAGTGTATCAGTAGGAAGGTATTCACTCTGTCTGAAGAACACAGAACACAGAACACAGAACACAGGGAGAAAGATGGTTCCATCTGCCGTTGCTCTTCTTTACAGACTGACTCTGCCACACATTCCATTGCTGACTCTCATTGCATATAGATACAGTGTTCATCCCAAATGGCACCCTATTCCCTATATAGTGTACTACGTTTGAACAGGGCCCATAGGGTAGAAGTAGTGCACTAAATAGGGAATAGGGTGCCATTTGGATGCAGAAGAATATTGTCTTTCAAAGTGGAACACCCATCAGTCACTGTGATTAGATAAGGATCTGGTGAGGAGGGTTTTATTACCATGGTGATGTGACCAGCAGATAGAAATTATGGTTTTATTACCATGGTGATGTGACCAGCAGATAGAAATTATGGTTTTATTACCATGGTGATGTGACCAGCAGATAGAAATTATGGTTTTATTACCATGGTGATGTGACCAGCAGATAGAAATTATGGTTTTATTACCATGGTGATGTGACCAGCAGATAGAAATGATGGTTTTATTACCATGGTGATGTGACCAGCAGATAGAAATGATGGTTTTATTACCATGGTGATGTGACCAGCAGATAGAAATGATGGTTTTATTACCATGGTGATGTGACCAGCAGATAGAAATGATGGTTTTATTACTCTGGTGATGTGACCAGCAGATGGAATTGATGTTGCCACAGTGTGTGATAATAATATAGCCTAGTAGCCTTAATTACTATCTAGATGAATATCTTTAGGAGTCCTCTTGGCTACAGTATAATTACATAGAGAGGAAATATGTTGTCTGTTGCCATGGGATTTAACCTTAATTGATAATGGTGACAGCTGAAGTCATTAGGAGTAGATTCACAGTAGTCTTTCTGGCAGATAGTGACACCACTCTGTCAAAAAGTATTGTCTGTCTGTCTGTGTATTTAACTGTCTGTGTTTCTGTATTGTCCAGGCTGGCCAAGTCGGAGAGCAGTGAGTCCCTGGGCTCTGTGTGCAGTGGCAGCAGTGGGACTGATACCCACCCTGCTGTGAGAGGCTTGAGACTGCAGAATACCAGGTCTCAGTCCACCTCCTCTGTATCAGCCCTGAGACTGGCCCCCCCTGTCCCCGAAAGGCCAGAGCAGCACCACCACCCTGACCCCCCACACAGCCACAGCGCCCCCCAGGCCCAGGGACACTGGCAGGGACAGGCAGAGGACAAGACCAGCAAGGAGTCTCGCTCCCAGAAACATGTCCGGGTAAGAGGTCATACTGGCTGATGATGGCTTATTGTATCTGTTGGGGAAATATTTCTGTGTTGTACACCGTGTAGATATTGACGTAGATAGACACAGAGTATATATCTCTATAGACACACACAACATCTAGATTCAGTCTTCCATTAGGTTATGTTGTGCTATATTACCGTCTCATATCCCTCCACTAGGTAACTAGGACATCATCTAACGTCATCAATGTTAGAGCCGTGAGATAAGAGTTTCAGTTTCAAGGAACAACACCTTGAGCTGGTCTGATTACTACGCAAACCCAAGCTTATCAACCACAAGAAGAACAGCGTGGCCCCTTTGAGAAAAATACAGGTTTATTTAGAGCAGGGATGTGCAACTGGTGGACCAGCAGATACATTATCAAAGACAAAACTAAACTCAGTTCTAGAATACACTATTTATACATGTGGTTGTACATCAGCAGTTTTCCTCTTGTTATGTCAGTCACTGACAGTCCCTCAATTAGGCCATGTCAGCTGACGTGTTTTAGATTGGTAAGTTAGCCCAGCGGCCAGCTCTTAAACTTGTAGTGATCATGTTTTAATCTTCCGACCCGGGTTCCCCATTGATTTCGTTTGTCACTCTCACTCAGATATTATATTACAAACTGCAAACATTTCTCTCCATGGCAAATTGTGTATATTTGCAGGAAATTAAATTGTTTTGCTTCAAGGTGGGGGTATGGATGTGGGTACGTAGACCGGCAGGCCACTGCAACCCCCCATGATTAAGTTCAGATTTTTTATGGCTACCACCCTTATCAAAGTTGCCCATCCCTGATTTAGAGAAATGTCAGTGATTCCTATTGATACACACATGCAGTGTTTTCTGTTATTTCTGTTCTAGATGCTGAAAGAGGTCGTGGCGAAGACGCTGAAGCATCATGGGATCACCAGAGAACACAAGTGCCTCGCCGCCTGCAGTCAAAGACTGTTTGAAATCTCCAAATTCTATCTGAAGGTTCGTCTCCTTTTTCGTTTCATGGATTTGACCTTTAGCACCAGCAGGGAGTCAGCCGGGAGTCAGCCGGGAGTCAGCCTGGAGTCAGCCGGGAGTCAGCCGGGAGTCAGCCGAGAGTCAGCCGAGAGTCAGCCGAGAGTCAGCCGAGAGTCAGCCGAGAGTCAGCCGAGAGTCAGCCTCTTTGAACAAGTTTTCAATGACAGAATGACTACTAAGACTGTAAGACAGATAGGATTGTTTTGTATTCTCTTGTCCTAATCTTTTAATTTAAATGGGGGTTTTGCATTCATATAATTTTGCCCTGTTCAACTGTGTGCATAGAAGGCACATTCGACATTTGCAACATGTTCACCGACAACTGTAATATGTTAATGTTGTATGTCTACTGCATGGTTGTCTGTACTGCCTATAGCAGCTGACTGTTACATAATCACCCCAGAGACTAGAGAGAGATAAGCTGACTGTTATATCATCACCACAGAGACTAGAGAGATAAGCTGACTGTTATATCATCACCACAGAGACTATAGAGAGATAAGCTGACTGTTATATCATCACCACAGAGACTAGAGAGAGATAAGCTGACTGTTATATCATCACCACAGAGACTAGAGAGAGATAAGCTGAGAGAGAGAGAGAGAGAGAGAGAGAGAGGAGAGAGAGAGAGAGAGAGAGAGAGAGAGAGAGAGAGAGAGAGAGAGAGAGAGAGAGAGAGAGAGAGAGAGAGAGAGAGAGAGAGAGAGAGAGAGAGAGAGAGAGAGAGAGAGAGAGAGAGAGAGGAGAGAGAGAGAGAGAGAGAGAGAGAGAGAGAGAGAGAGAGAGAGAGAGAGAGAGAGAGACTTGACTTGACTTGACTTGACTTGACTTGACTTGACTTGACTGACTTGACTTGACTTGACTTGACTTGACTTGACTTGACTTGACTTGACTTGACTTGACTTGACTTGACTTGACTTGACTTGACTTGACTTGACTTGACTTGACTTGACTTGACTTGACTTGACTTGACTTGACTTGACTTGACTTGACTTGACTTGACTACCTCACAGAGATGTAAAACCAACCTACTCAGAGCATGTCAGTTCCAGAGACACACGCGTCACAAGGTATTCCTTTTCTCCTAAAGGATCTGAAAACGTCCAGGGGTCTTCATGAGGAGATGAAGAAAGCAGCCAGCAGCAATGCCAAGCAGGTAACCTGGCAACCTTTAATTACATATCTGACCTTCTCCTTATCAAGGCATACTTTGAATCATCTTCTTCAGAAGTCAAGGGGTATTCTCAGGTAGAAATTGTTCATGAATAGTTTGGAAATTGTATGGCTTTTAAACAGACCCATATGTTTTAATTTGTTATATTGCAGGTCATTGACTGGGTTACGGAGAGGGCCTCTAAGTGAAGAGGGAAGTTGAAGAATCTGGGTTTATAGTCACAGCCAACAGCAAGCATCACTGGAATGTAGTTTCACCATGGAAACATCAGTACAATCTGTGAGGACGTGAATGTGTGATTTAGCGTTTTTGTTTATCTGTGACTGTCAGTTTTAGGGCAGCATTTCGTTGTAATTCGATTGTTTATTTTAATGAGTTCTTTATTATGTTTTAATAGGAACTTCCAAGAACTGAGAGGTTGGTCTTTTAGATGTGTTTACATGGTTTATTTAACCTGTGTGAATGTCTCTGTTTATAGTAAAGCATTGGTAGAATTGTAGATATCTGTATTTCTTTTAGTCAATTCTATGTAACATTAATAAAATGTGTTTTGGGATCTTGTGTGCGTACTATGACTGTTCTGTACTTACTTACACTTTCTGTAAGAACACGGTCAGTTTCTATTGACGTAACATTAGTCTATCTAGGTTCACAGTAGGAACAAATGCAAAGCCAACAGAGAATGTAACTTTGTCTCACACACACAGTGCATTCGGAAAGTATTGAAGGTCCCCAAGAACACAGTGGCCTCCATCATTCTTAAATGGAAGAAGTTTGGAAACACCAAGACTCTTCCTAGAGTTGGCCGCCCGGCCAAACTGAGCAATCGGGGGGGAGAAGGGCCTCGGTCAGGGAGGTGACCAAGAACCCGACCGTTGCTCAGACATGACTCCAGATTTCCTCTGTGAAGATGGGAGAACTTTCCAGAAGGACAACCATCTCTGCAGCACTCCAACAATCAGGCCTTTATGGTAGAGTGGCCAGACGGAAGCCACTCATCAGTAAAATGCACATGACAGCCCACAAGATTCTCTGGTCTGATGAAACAAATATTGAACTCTTTCGCCAGAGCCTGGACTTGAACCCAATTGAACATCTCTGGGGAGACCTGAAAATAGCTGTGCTGCGACGCTCCCCATCCAACCTGACTGCTTGAGAGGATCTGCAGAGAATAAGGGATAAATGGCTGTGCCAAGCTTGTAGCGTCAAACCCAAGAAGACTCAAGGCTGTAATCTGCCAAAGGTGCTTCAACAAAGTACTGATTAAAGGGTCTGAATACTTATGTAAATGTAATATTTCTGTCTTATTTTTAATAGATTTGCAAAAATTGCGAAAAACCTGTTTTTGCTTTCTCATTATGGGGTATAGTGTGTAGATTGATGGAAATTGATATTAAGCTATACCCCCCTCAGTCCTTGCTACTCTATACCCTTCCCAGTCCTCATTACTCTATACCCTTCCCAGTCCTATTGACTCTATACCCTCCCCAGTCCTCATTACGCTATACCCTCCCCAGTCCTCATTACTCTATACCCCCCTTAGTCCTCATTACTCTATTACTTCCCCAGTCCTCATTACTCTATACCCTCCCCAGTCCTCATTACTCTATACCCTCCCCAGTCCTCATTACTCTATACCCTCCCCAGTCCTCGCTACTCTATACCCTCCCCAGTCCTCGCTACTCTATACCCTCCCCAGTCCTCGCTACTCTATACCCTCCCCAGTCCTCATTACTCTATACCCTCCCCAGTCCTCATTACTCTATACCATCCTCCCCCTCAGTCATCGCTACTCTATACCATCCTCCTCCTCAGTCCTCATTATGCTATACCCCTCAGTCCTCATTATGCTATACCCCCCAGTCCTCATTATGCTATACCCTCCCCAGTCCTCATTACTCTATACCATGGGATGGAGAGGCAATTATTGCACGTTGATATAAATAAATACAAATATTTGCATGGTTAACTACAGGTCGATGGCAGAGAAAGATACTTAAATAGCTAAATGTGCGTATGATATAAGTGAGGGTAATAATAGTTTACTTAATACACAGTTGAAGTCATTAAAACTCATTTTTCAACCACTCCATAGATTTAATGTTAACAAACTATAGTTTTGGCAAGTCGGTTAGGACATCTACTTTGTGCATGACACAAGTAATTCTTCCAACAATTGTTTACAGACAGATTATTTCACTTATAATTCACTATATCACAATTCCAGTGGGTCAGAAGTTTACATACACTAAGTTGACTGTGTCTTTAAACAGCTTGGAAAGTTCCAGAAAATGATGTCATGGCTTTAGAAGCTTCTGATAGGCTAATTGACATCATTTGAGTCAATTAGAGGTGTACCTGTGGATGTATTTCAAGGCCTACCTTCAAACTCAGTGCCTCTTTGCTCGACATCATGGGAAAATCAAAAGAAATCAGCCAAGACCTCAGAAAAAAAAAGTGGTTCATCCTTGGGAGCAATTTCCAAATGCATGAAGGTACCACGTTCATCTGTACAAACAATAGTACGCAAGTATAAACACCATGGGACCACGCAGCCGTCATACTGCTCAGGAAGGAGACCCGTTCTGTCTCCTAGAGATGAACGTCCTTTGGTGCGAAAAGTGCATATCAATCCCAGAACAACAGCAAAGTACCTTGTGAAGATGCTGGAGGAAACAGGTACAAAAGTATCTATATCCACAGTAAAACTGGTCCTATATCAACATAACCTGAAAGGCAGCTCAGCAAGGAAGAAGCCACTGCTCAAAAACCACCATAAAAAAGCCAGACTACGGTTTGCAACTCCACGTGGGGATAAAGATCATACTTTTTGGAGAAATGTCCTCTGGTCCGATGAAACAAAAATAGAACTGTTTAGTCATAATGACCATTGTTATGTTTAGAGGAAAAAGGGGGAGGCTTGCAAGCCGAAGAACACCATCTCAACCGTGAAGCACTCTCTGTTGACTGGGCTCCCTGCCTGCACCATTAAACCCCTACAACTTATCCAGAACGCTGGAGCCCGTCTGGTGTTCAACCTTCCCAAGTTCATGTCACCCCGCTCCTCCGCACACTCCACTGGCTTCCAGTTGAAGCTCTACAACAAAACCATGGTGCTCACCCACCCATTATATATGAAAAAATATATACCTTTTGTATAAACTAACACCTGACTTATTTCGCTGCTACCACTGACTTTCCTCACAGCTGCTTGTTTAAAGAAATGTACTTATTGTGATCGGGATGTGGTCTGCTTGTCAGGGCATTGTGGTGACTTGTCAGGGCATTGTGGTGACTTGTCAGGACCTTCTGGTGACTTGTCAGGACCTTCTGGTGACTTGTCAGGACATTGTGGTGACTTGTCAGGACCTTCTGGTGACTTGTCAGGACATTGTGGTGACTTGTCAGGGCATTGTGGTCCTGATAAGTTAGAAAAACATGTACACACACACGTTTTGTTCTTCAATCCTCGTGGGGACCTAAAATTGATTTCCATAAAAACTTCTATCCTTAGCCATAAACCTTATGCCTAACCCTAATTGTAAACCTTACCCTAAACCTAACCCCTAAGCTTAAAATAGCCTTTGTACTCATGGGGATGTGGGAAATGTCCTTGTTTTACTATCCTTGTGGGGACTTTTGGGCATTTTAGGTCCCCACAAGGATAGAAGAACTAACCCACTTACACTCACCGTATTCCTAGAAATGGGCAGAGAGACAGAGCCCTAAGGACACAACAAAGGCCACACTAATTGCTGATTAATTTGGAAACTCCCCAGCAGTTCTCTGATTTATATAAGTTGACATTCAAAAAGTCTATCAATGCCCTTTGTGTTTAAATAGATGAGCTAAATGATGGCTTCAAGCTGTGGACAGTGGCTTTGAACAGCTCTGACGCTGAACAACAGGTTGTGTGTGAGTGGCTTGGATGCCTGCTCGTTACTCATTGGCATGTAAACAACAATCAGCAGGTGTGTTGTGCGTTGTTGGTAAACTCTCTGCTGAGCTATTCTAGTCTATTATATTCTATTCTACTCTATTCTAGTCTATTCTACTCAATCTATTCTATTCTATTATAGGCGACCACAGTCTATTATATTGTATTATACTATTCTATTCTACTCTATTCTACTATACTCTACTATATTATACTCTATTCTATTCTACTCTATTATACTCTGCTCTACTCTATTATACTCTACTCTATTATACTCTGCTCTACTCTACTGTATTCGATTCTACTCTATTAT
Organism: Thymallus thymallus; assembly: GCA_023634145.1. Lineage (NCBI taxonomy): Eukaryota > Metazoa > Chordata > Actinopteri > Salmoniformes > Salmonidae > Thymallus > Thymallus thymallus. Next base: position 32,816,062 of record CM042415.1, on the reverse strand, counting down.
ACTCTGCTCTACTCTATTCTACTCTATTATACTCTGCTCTACTCTATTATACTCTGCTCTACTCTATTATACTCTACTCTATTATACTCTGCTCTACTCTACTCTATTCTACTCTATTATACTCTGCTCTACTCTATTATACTCTGCTCTACTCTATTCTACTCTACTATGCTCTACTCTATTCTATTCTACTCTATTATGCTCTACTCTATTATACTCTATTATACTCTGCTCTACTCTATTATACTCTACTCTATACTCTGCTCTACTCTATTATACTCTACTCTATTATACTCTGCTCTACTCTATTCTATTCTACTCTATTATACTCTGCTCTATTATACTCTACTCTATTATACTCTGCTCTACTCTATTATACTCTGCTCTACTCTATTATACTCTGCTCTACTCTATTATACTCTACTCTATTATACTCTGCTCTACTCTATTATGCTCTACTCTACTCTAGTCTACTCTACTCTACTCTACTCTATACTCCACTCTATTCTACTCTATTATACTCTGCTCTACTCTATTATGCTCTACTCTACTCTATTCTATTATACTCTTCTCTACTCTACTCTATTATACTCTGCTCTACTCTATTATACTCTGCTCTACTCTACTCTATTATGCTCTACTCTTATACTCCACTCTATTCTATTCTACTCTATTCTGCTCTACTCTACTCTACTATATTATACTCTGCTCTACTCTATTATACTCTGCTCTACTCTATTATACTCTACTCTATTATACTCTGCTCTGCTCTACTCTATTATACTCTGCTCTACTCTGCTCTGCTCTACTCTGCTCTGCTCTACTCTATTATACTCTGCTCAACTCTACTCTATTATACTCTACTCTGCTCTACTCTACTCTATTATACTCTGCTCTACTCTACTCTGCTCTACTCTACTCTATTATACTCTGCTCTACTCTACTCTGCTCTACTCTACTCTATTATACTCTGCTCTACTCTACTCTGCTCTACTCTACTCTATTATACTCTGCTCTACTCTGCTCTACTCTATTATACTCTGCTCAACTCTACTCTATTATACTCTGCTCTACTCTGCTCTACTCTACTCTATTATACTCTGCTCTACTCTACTCTGCTCTACTCTATTATACTCTGCTCTACTCTACTCTGCTCTGCTCTACTCTGCTCTACTCTATTATACTCTACTCTATTATACTCTGCTCTACTCTATTATACTCTGCTCTACTCTGCTCTACTCTATTATGCTCTACTCTATTATACTCTGCTCTACTCTACTCTACTCTGCTCTACTCTATTATACTCTACTCTACTCTAGTCTAGTCTACGGAATGGGCCGTGCCAAGTTGCAGTGTGTTGAAGTGTTTTGACTTTTTAGTTGTCATAATGCATTCGTTCAATGCACCCCATTCCTCCACAAGTGAAGACATTGTTTGGACAGAGACTTGAACACATTTTAGAGTGTGTGTTTTGTGGGATGTGGTAATGTTGGTTTGTTCTTGTTGAGGAAATGCAGTGAGTATCAGTTGGACCACAAGAACAACCTGAAATACAAAGAGAATCCAGTGACAAAAAAAATCAATTTTTAAATCTGTAATTTATGTGCATCATTAACGGAGTGAAGAACAAACTAAGCCTTGAATCATAATAGCTGCCAAAGGCGTAGGACAATTCTACATTTCAAGCAGCCTTTACAGGGCTTTTTCACTGTAACTTTTTTATTTAAGTTAACAGTAAACGCTGAATAATTTGCAGACAGATTGCCAAATAAAGGATTAGCGTAGGATGGATGGATGCTAGATAGGTAATACTTCCAGTATCTTTTTAGTACCAAAATAATAGATTAGTTTTCTTCTACAGCTTAACGATGATTTTAACAAAACAGTTTATTCTGCTGTAACTGATCTTTTACACTGTGTATATGATATCATCGGTAATGCATGTGTTTTTATAAATATACAAATCAACTAGTTAAAGTTTTTGAAACATGATCCATTCATTTTGAGCTGTTTGTGTAGACTTTGAATCAGGGTGGATCCTGTGTCTAGTTCACTGCACATCACAGTCCTCGTTCTTCTTCAATCGTAGTTCAGTTATAAGCCATGTCCTCCTCTGTTCTGTACACTCCACTGTGGAACTCTGGAACAGTTCAGTCCTTGTGGACCGTTGGTGGTAAACAGAACCTCTATGCTACCAGGCCAAGTCTGGCGATCTTTGCAGAGAGGAATGAGTGGAGGATGAAGACGATAGGCTTTGGGCACGAGTGGAGGTCCAGCTGCTGAACATAGAACCGGAGAGAATGTTAATGTTACATTACAGTTCCATGAGTTCTAATGGAGAGTTCCATGAGTTCTAATGGAGAGTTCCATGAGTCCTAATGGAGAGTTCCATGAGTTCTATTACAGTTGTAGTGTTCTGAGAGCAGAACACATCTGAACAGAGTTAATTTCATAAACAGCAGAGGGACTTGCAGGACAGTGTTTCAGTATGCCCATGTATGACTCATTTCCTGTTTAACATATAGGGGATTCTGTGGAAACTTTTTCATCTTTGCTCGTTTGTGTTCATTTAACTGTGGCTGAGTAGAGCTGTAGAGCAACGCCAATGAAATATGAGCCAACTGGGTTTTGTATCCTCAAGGAAATACGGTCTCATGTAGTCATCAATAAACAGAGACGGTTGTTAAGAGTGGTCCTGTCCCTAGTAGAAACAATGGTTCTGGTAGTGTGAATGATAACAACGTTAATGTAGGGGAAAGGTCACGTGGTGAATCTACTGTAGTGTGGAATATTAAAAGTAGGATGCTTTGCTTCTTGTTGAAAAAAAACACACTTACAATTTCACCCTCTTTTCCACTGAAATCCAGGAAGAGCATTCTGACACCGTCGTCAGAGGACATCTTGAGGCGTTCGAAGGGGTAGCAGAGGAGAGGTTTGACCTGGTTCTGGTCCATCTGGTCTTCCCCCTGCTGCTCAGCCAGGACAGAGAAGCCCTGTTCGTAGTGGATCACCAGCCTGCACTCCTGGCCCTTGTACATACAGCCTGTAACAGGACAACAGTATGGGTAACTCCTGGCCCTTGTACATACAGCCTGTAACAGGACAACAGTATGGGTAACTCCTGGCCCTTACAGCCTGTAACAGGACAACAGTATGGGTAACTCCTGGCCCTTACAGCCTGTAACAGGACAACAGTATGGGTAACTCCTGGCCCTTACAGCCTGTAACAGGACAACAGTATGGGTAACTCCTGGCCCTTACAGCCTGTAACAGGACAACAGTATGGGTAACTCCTGGCCCTTGTACATACAGCCTGTAACAGGACAACAGTATGGGTAACTCCTGGCCCTTGTACATACAGCCTGTAACAGGACAACAGTATGGGTAACTCCTGGCCCTTACAGCCTGTAACAGGACAACAGTATGGGTAACTCCTGGCCCTTACAGCCTGTAACAGGACAACAGTATGGGTAACTCCTGGCCCTTACAGCCTGTAACAGGACAACAGTATGGGTAACTCCTGGCCCTTACAGCCTGTAACAGGACAACAGTATGGGTAACTCCTGGCCCTTGTACATACAGCCTGTAACAGGACAACAGTATGGGTAACTCCTGGCCCTTGTACATACAGCCTGTAACAGGACAACAGTATGGGTAACTCCTGGCCCTTGTACATACAGCCTGTAACAGGACAACAGTATGGGTAACTCCTGGCCCTTGTACATACAGCCTGTAACAGGACAACAGTATGGGTAACTCCTGGCCCTTGTACATACAGCCTGTAACAGGACAACAGTATGGGTAACTCCTGGCCCTTGTACATACAGCCTGTAACAGGACAACAGTATGGGTAACTCCTGGCCCTTACAGCCTGTAACAGGACAACAGTATGGGTAACTCCTGGCCCTTACAGCCTGTAACAGGACAACAGTATGGGTAACTCCTGGCCCTTACAGCCTGTAACAGGACAACAGTATGGGTAACTCCTGGCCCTTACAGCCTGTAACAGGACAACAGTATGGGTAACTCCTGGCCCTTACAGCCTGTAACAGGACAACAGTATGGGTAACTCCTGGCCCTTACAGCCTGTAACAGGACAACAGTATGGGTAACTCCTGGCCCTTACAGCCTGGAACAGGACAACAGTATGGGTAACTCCTGGCCCTTACAGCCTGGAACAGGACAACAGTATGGGTAACTCCTGGCCCTTACAGCCTGTAACAGGACAACAGTATGGGTAACTCCTGGACCTTACAGCCTGTAACAGGACAACAGTATGGGTAACTCCTGGCCCTTACAGCCTGTAACAGGACAACAGTATGGGTAACTCCTGGCCCATACAGCCTGGAACAGGACAACAGCTGGGTAAAAACAAGGCCCTATCCTGGCTGTATCCAGCTACAGTATGCCATATTAGGATGAATAGTATGTACTGCTTGGTGGTAGTGGGTGGGAAATTACTTCTGGAGCAGATGTCGGGCATGTGGTAAATCCAGAGTAATTTGGCTTGTTGCACTTAGACAAAAAACAACTTTATTTCACGTGTTGTTTTTCTAACCAATCCCTTTTAAATTAATCTCCAGCTCATGAGAAAAAACTACAATTTATGACCCTGCCTTTCCTATAGACGTTTTTTAATATAGAATGTTGAAAGTCTGATTCCTAGTGTGTCCCATAGACAATACACATTGCTCTGCTCATCAGACATGCTCTCCTGTGCTGACAGCAGGATGTACCTTCTCTATTGTGTCAGCGTCAACAAACTACTTCTACAAGTACTTTACATTTGTCCCAGTAAAGCTCTGAAAATCACTCTAAGGCAGTGACGTCAGAGATACGGCCCGCGGGCCAGATCCGGCCCGAGGTGTTATGGGTAAAAAAACAAAGGCAACACGTTTGCATACAGTTATTATCAACTATGTGAGTAAAGTAATAGGTTTCTATGATATGATCATAGATTGTAAATAAATCACATTTGATACGTTAATTAAAGCTTGCACTACTATCTATCCGCAGGTAGTAGTAAAAACCGCCAGTTCTGCGCTGACAATCAAGTCAACTGGCTTTTTATCTTAACGGTTAAGCTATCGAAAAAGAGAAAGGTTGGCACGGAATGTAGGGTATTCCAAGAAAACTGGAAAGAGCAGTTGTTCTTCTGGGAGGAGCATGGCAAACCTATATGCCTAGTCTGGTCACAGAAACACTATGAGACCCATGCAGAATAATATGACAAGTACACTGGGCAACTGCCAACCGAAAAGGTGAATGAGCTAGCATCATCTCTATAAAAACAATCTATATTTTCCAAATGTAGAGAGACACATGATGGAGCAGTTAAAGCCAGCTATATCATTGCCAGTGAATCGCTGCAGCACCCAAACCGTTCTCAGAGGAAGAATTAGTGAAAACCTGCATGCTAAAGGCAGCTGAGCTGGTGTGCCCTCAGAAACCACAAGCTTTAGCTAACATTAGCTTGTCCAGAAATACTGTGGCAGAGAGAATCGGGGAACTTTCCGGAGATTTGAACAGTCAACTAAAAGACAAAGTTAAGTCATTTATTGCATTCTCTATTAATATTTAACATTTAGGTGTTTTCACACGCAATTTCTGTAGTTCATTCTGATTGATTGGTACAGCTATTCTGATTGATTGGTACAGCTATTCTGATTGATTGGTACAGCTATTCTGATTGATTGGTACAGCTATTCTGGACCGACATTTGGCGTTTAATAACAATAACCTGCATTCTTTCAAATGTATAATCAATAAATAACACAGATATTCAAACATAATATGTCATTATTAATAGTTAACATTAATAGAAAACATGATTTCTATGGCACTTATAATGTATTGGCAATTTGTTTCACTTCTCTCATCTGTACTTGAAATGTATTCTTGTCAATGTTGCATAGAAAAAGGCTTTCTGTTCAACCTGTATTTTTCTGATTGCTTCATGTAATACTACATAGTGTTTTTTTCATGTGCCAACAATGCATTGATTGGAATCTGTAGGCCTTCTTGAATTATTTCAAATAAATCCTCCAGCAGTATAAATAACCATGTGTAGAGTCAAATTGATTTTAGCAAAACATTGTCGGGCCCCCATGAGGTCCCATTTGAACAAACCCGACCCACTACCTAATATGAGTCTGACACCCCTGCTCTAAGGCGTGTGTGGCTCTCTGTTAAGAGGTAACAGCCTTTTGTAAAGACTCAAGCCTAGATAGAACACTTTACTGATAAGCACACACTGTTGCTTGGAAAGACAGTTTCACAAAGGACTTATCTTCTTTAGGAGGTCGTCCAAAAGGTATTATTACGTTAAAGGCATTGTCTGTATCGTATCGTCCTCATATTGCTGTCACAACAACATTTTCTGAATACTGACTTAGAATTACCTGTGGGAAGAAGTTGTATGGAAAGGTCAGAGGTCAAACTAACATGTACCCAACTATCTCAGGTGTTGTTGTTCCACATAAAGAAAATACTGCTCCCTACTGCCACTTTCCCACCAAAAGGGACACGCACACAAAAATATGCCCAAGCTCTAACCCTGTATGGTCTGGGAGTAGTTTATCTCCAAGCTCTAACCCTGTATGGTCTGGGAGTAGTTTATCTCCAAGCTCTAACCCTGTATGGTCTGGGAGTAGTTTATCTCCAAGCTCTAACCCTGTATGGTCTGGGAGTAGTTTATCTCCAAGCTCTAACCCTGTATGGTCTGGGAGTAGTTTATCTCCAAGCTCTAACCCTGTATGGTCTGGGAGTAGTTTATCTCCAAGCTCTAACCCTGTATTGTCTGGGAGTAGTTTATCTCCAAGCTCTAACCCTGTATGGTCTGGGAGTAGTTTATCTCCAAGCTCTAACCCTGTATGCTCTGGGAGTAGTTTATCTCCAAGCTCTAACCCTGTATTGTCTGGGAGTAGTTTATCTCCAAGCTCTAACCCTGTATGGTCTGGGAGTAGTTTATCTCCAAGCTCTAACCCTGTATGGTCTGGGAGTAGTTTATCTCCAAGCTCTAACCCTGTATGGTCTGGGAGTAGTTTATCTCCAAGCTCTAACCCTGTAGAGTCTGGGAGTAGTTTATCTCCAAGCTCTAACCCTGTAGAGTCTGGGAGTAGTTTATCTCCAAGCTCAAACCCTGTAGAGTCTGGGAGTAGTTTATCTCCAAGCTCTAACCCTGTATGGTCTGGGAGTAGTTTATCTCCAAGCTCTAACCCTGTATGGTCTGGGAGTAGTTTATCTCCAAGCTCTAACCCTGTAGAGTCTGGGAGTAGTTTATCTCCAAGCTCTAACCCTGTATGGTCTGGGAGTAGTTTATCTCCAAGCTCTAACCCTGTAGAGTCTGGGAGTAGTTTATCTCCAAGCTCTAACCCTGTAGAGTCTGGGAGTAGTTTATCTCCAAGCTCTAACCCTGTATGGTCTGGGAGTAGTTTATCTCCAAGCTCTAACCCTGTAGAGTCTGGGAGTAGTTTATCTCCAAGCTCTAACCCTATATGGTCTGGGAGTAGTTTATCTTCAAGCTCTAACCCTGTAGAGTCTGGGAGTAGTTTATCTCCAAGCTCTAACCCTGTATGGTCTGGGAGTAGTTTATCTCCAAGCTCTAACCCTGTAGAGTCTGGGAGTAGTTTATCTCCAAGCTCTAACCCTATATGGTCTGGGAGTAGTTTATCTTCAAGCTCTAACCCTGTAGAGTCTGGGAGTAGTTTATCTCCAAGCTCTAACCCTGTATGGTCTGGGAGTAGTTTATCTCCAAGCTCTAACCCTGTATGGTCTGGGAGTAGTTTATCCACATGTCTATGTTAGCTTTCTTTCTATAGCCTTGAGAGACCCCTTCTCCTGCTTTTGTGTTTTAGGTGCTTAAGTTACCATATTAAGCAAACAGAACTGTGATGACATTATAAACCCCTATACTCAATAGTCTATCAAGCAAACACAACTGTAATGACATTATATAAACCCTTACAGTCAACAGTCTATCAAGCAAACAACTGTGATGATGTTATAAACCCCTATAGTCAATAGTCTATTGACAATACCTCTGTATTACAGACCACTGACCACAACAGGAACATCCTAGTGGATAAAAATACATGCCCTTTACAATAAATAATAGAGACTAGATAATAACTAATAAACAGCCACTGGACAATATCTCTGATTCTGACCATCGCTTTTTTTTTTTGTTGAATAACGGTCAGGTTGGCCTCCGACGCTAAAGCCAAATCCCTCAAGATGGGTCCTAAATGGCACCCTATGTAGTGCACTGCGTTAGGGAACAGGGTGCTATTTGGGTCTCTGTAATAATCATCACAGGTAATGGAAAGCTTACTCCTCAGCCAAAAGAGGCCTTTTTCCTACAAAACTCCTAAATATGGCGCTGGGCCCAGACCTCCACGTAGAGTTAAGCTATTCTTAGGACAAATATTGTAATACTAATATTAACAACATTTTCAATGTAAATAAAAGATTAAAATGATTTAGCCAAATGTCACACAGTCTACAAAGAGACAAAAACAGTCAACCACACACTCCAGAGGTCCATTCCTACACCGGTTGGCGCCGCCCTGCTGGTCGCCTGTTAAGCAGCTCCCATGTTCGTGCGTTAATTGTTGTTTTAGTATGTTTTTCATGAGTTTTTCTTTTTAACAGTTGAACTATATAGGTCAGGATTATGGAGTGCTACTGTTTTACAAAGGTTTTAGCGGTCCTTTTTATCACTTTTTCTTACGTTTAGCAGCGCAGAACGTACACGCGAGTCCTCAATTATTTACAACAGAGCCCAGCTATTGGATTTAGCTGCTGCACCCCAGGGAAAAGTTAGTTATTCCGGACAAGTTGAAAAGGCGACGGTGTGGACGCAGGGCGGGATTGAAGTGTAAAGCAAATCTTAGGAAATACAAGCCAGCTATACCGTCTATCATTATGGGCAACATGAGATCGCTGCATAACAAGATGGAGGAACTAGAGGGTCTTGTCCGTGGACAAAGGGAGTTCAGAGAAGCTAGTCTAGTGTGTTTGACCGAGACATGGCTGAATGATAACATCCCCACAGGGAACGTCATTATCGGCGGTTTCCAGACCATCAGAGAGGACAGGGATAGCGCTTCTTCTGGTAAGGGTAAGGGAGGGGGGCTGGCTTTATTAGTTAACAACAGATGGTATAATCCAAGCTATATTACTGTTAAGGAACAGTTTTGCAGCCCGGACATTGAGCTTTTAACCGTTAGCCTGAGACCCTACTGTTTGCAGAGGGAATTCATGGCGGCCATTACTGTTACTGTTTACATCCCGCCCTCCGCTGACGCAAACACACCATGTGACGTCATCCACTCTGTTATCGCGAGGTCACAGACAGCGCATCCCAGTGTCTTTTTTGCAATTTCTGTGGATTTAACCATGCATCTCTCTCTTCACAAACTGTTTGAACGTGGGCAGCGTTGAAGTGCCCAACCAGGAATAATAAAACTCTGGACTTGTTATATGCTAATGTGAAGGATGCATACAACTACACTGCACTCCCTCCTCCCGGTAGATCGGATCACAACCTTGTCCACCTCACCCCACTCTACAGGCCTATGGTCCAACAGCAGACAGCGACCACTAGGACCATTAGGAGATGGTCCCCGGAGGCGAATGAGGCCCTACAGGACTGCTTTGAGACAACAGACTGGGATGTGCTCTCCGAGGCTCATGGGGAGGACACCGATGGACTTACTGACTGCATAACGGACTATATCAATTTTTGTGTAGACAACACTGTACCCACCAGGAAGGTACGCTGTTTTCCAAATAATAAACCCTGGGTCACCAGCGACCTGAAGGCCCTACTGAATGAGAAGAAGAGGGGGACAAGGACAAATTGAAAAGTGTCCAGAGGGAGCTGAAGTTGCGGATTGCTGTGGGGAAGAGAGTGTATAAGGAGAATATGGAGGACAAGCTGAGGCAGAGCCAGGTGAGAGAGGTGAGGAAGGGTATGAGAAATATCACTGGCTTCAAAAAGTCAAACAGTGGGCAGACGGAGGTACGATATTAGCTCTGTCCACCTCCCCTACAGCTCTCCAGGCCACACACCCTCACGGTTGTCCCCCCCCCCCCCCTTTGCACACGACACCTCCGTTGAGACAATCAGCGACCCCCTCCCGCTCCCTCTGGACTGTTCTGCAACACCTCCCTTCCCCCCACCTCTGGTCTGATCCTCAACACCCCCCACCTCCACACCTGGGCTGGCTTTCACCACCAACCAAGTGAAGAGAGAGCTGGAGAGACTACATCAGTGGAAAGCGGCGGGCCCTGATGGCATCAGCCCAAGGGTGCTTAGGGTCTGTGCTGACCAACTGTGTGGAATACTCCAGTGCCGCTTCAACCTTAGCCTGAGCCTGGAAAGGGTCCCTGTGCTGTGGAAAACATCCTGCCTGGTCCCAGTGCCCAAGGCGGCGCACCCCACTGTCCTGAATGACTTCAGACCTGTAGGGCTAACATCCCACATCATGAAGACACTGGAAAGGTTAGTCCTCGCTCACCTCAGACCCCTGGTGTGTACATCACTGGACCCCCTGCAGTTCGCATAGCAGCGCAACATCGGGGTGGATGATGCAATCATCTACCTTCAGCAGAGGGCCTACTCTCTCCTGGACAACGCAGTTAGCACTGTGAGGGTTATGTTTTTTGACTTCTCCAGTGCCTTCAACACAATTCAGCCCCTGCTACTGGGTGAGAAGATGAGGAGGATGAAAGTGGAAGCACCCTTAGTCTCCTGGGTCACGGACTACCTGACCGGTAGGCCACAATTTGTGCGGCTACAGAGCTGTGTGTCAGAACGGGCAGTGAGCAACACAGGGCCCCCCCAGGGAACGGTCCTGTCCCCCTTCCTGTTCACCCACTGCACCTCAGACTTCAGATATAACTCTGAAACATGCCACCTGCAGAAGTTCTCGGATGACTCCGCAATTATAGGGTGCATCAGGGGTGGGCAGGAGGAGGAGAACAGGAACACAATCAATGACTTTGTGGTGTGGTGTGAGCAGAACCACCTTCAGCTCAACATCAGCAAAACAAAGGACATGGTGGTGGACTTCAGGAGAAACAAGGCCAAACCGACTGCAGTCCCTATACAGGGGATGGATGTGGAAATGGTTGCGTCATACAAGTTCCCGGGAGTCCATATGGACAACAATTTAATGAGAGAGAGAGAGAGATCCTCCTGCTAAATTTTTTTTTTTTGAATGGTTGACATAGTTCCCTCATGAACAATGAAGCAGCTGTTTAGTAGCTAAATAAATCTGTGAAACGTGCAGGAAACTCTCTCCTCTCCTGGCTGGGTAGTGTGGAAGTCTCTCACCTAACAGCTGTTTAAATTTCCACTAATGGCAAGAGCTCTGCTCCTCTCTACCAGTCAGCTACAACAAGCCTGCAGCACACTTCAGGAAAAATGTGTGGTAGCAGGTAGCTTCCAGTGAGTAACTCTAAAGTAACTGAAGGTTAGTCTGTTGTTGTGAGCAACGTGTGCTGAAACAATGAAAGTACTAAATAGAGGGACAAAACATTGGAGTGACGCCAGTAAAAGTAATTTGAGACATTTTGAGAGCAAGACTATAACCCATATTTATTTTCCCTTTTGTATTTTAACTATTTGCACATGGTTACAACACTGTATATAGACATATGACATTTAGTGAGTGTAATGTTTACTTTGTTTCTTATCTATTTAACTTGCAGAGACAGTTTGACAGTTAAAGTTTTTACTTTTGTTTTCCTACACCCCTCTTAACCCACAATGTGTGTACATTACCGTAACAATGTAGTGTTTCATATTTTTTAAACAAATATTAATTATAAACATCACAATAGAAAGAGTTGTGTGGGAACATAGTGATATAGAGTATAATTTTTTTGCAAGGTCATTGTGTTTCCCGCCTTTTTTATGCTAGCTAAGCTAAAGTGCATTCATTACTGTAACACTCAACTTTCATTACCGTGTCATATAGTTGCCTGTTACGGTGATGAATTATGCTGTTACGGTGATCAATATAATAATATTGTAATAATATAATATAGCTAATTTGCTGTCAATTATATAAATAACAATTTAATATAACAGTATGAATTATTATTTAAATTGTTTTTGAAATAATTGATTCCTTTTTTCTATAGCTTGTTGCCACAGAAACTGGCACCATCAGAACAAGAGACTTGCTTCTCATTCATTATCAGATTGTTGGTGGACAAAGTGAAATCGAGACCATGAGCAGAGCAGGGGAAAACAGGTTCTTTGTGCCAGCTACACGGTTCCCTGACGACAAGGTCTGGTACTATGAGACGGACATCAAAGAAGTCATTCCTGAGCCCATGCCTGCAACATCCTTTGCCAGACACTTCAGTGTGCTGCCTGAGATTTTGGCGAAGCACTCCACAAAAATAACCTAAAAATACATTTATAATCAGTTAATAGTGTTGAATGTTACTGCATTATTAGGTGTAGGATGGGATTTGATTGGTCAGCAGGAGGCTTGACTGGGGGAATTTGTAGTTGTTACAAATTGTTACACTTTAAGTCTTACCAAATAAAAACTTGCTGCATTCCTGTATTGATTTTGGAGAGGCCATTCTCATTGATTTAAAGTCAAACTTTAGATTGATAAATTGGGATTCATTACCGAAGCATGGTCTTTCATTACCGTAATGTACATGTTCATTACTGAAACACTCCCATCTTTGCCAAATATCCAAATTACACAACAGAACAAGTTTGAGATGTTGGAAATATGTAGCATTTCCTTTCTACTGATGTTATTGTTTTATTATATAATTTCCTATGAACAAAACCACAAATAAAACCTATGTGAAAAAGCCGGTTTTACTTTACGGTAATGACATAATTATTTGAATTTAAAGTGTTTTTATTTAAAATAACACGTTAGAAATAAATCCCTGTATCTGTATATGCAAGTGTGCATGCAATGAAAAACTTGAATATATACATTTGTTATTTATGATTTCTCAACTTAAAAATGTGTTACAGTAATGAAAAGATATTGGACTGCGTGTCAGAAGATTCTATAACATACATTAAAAAATATTATCTAAATTATTACAATTAACATCAATAGTAACTTTACATTATATTTGATATCATGAAAAAGTTCAATATTGTTGGTTTAACAGCTTATTTTATTCTAACAGTAGCACTGTTTCATGAGAATCACCCCCATAGACTCTAACCACTTCTGGGAAAATTGGAAAACACTAAACAAACAACAACACGAAGAGTTATCTATACAAAACAAAGATGTATGGGTAAACCACTTCTCCATCTTTTTGGCCCTATAACAAAGAACAAAGAGCAAATAAATATTCATGATCGAATGCAAATTCGATCTATTAAACTATTAAAGACTACCAGAACCCACTGGATTCTCCAATTACATTGAATGAACTACAGGACAAAATACAAATCCTCCAACCCGAAAAGGCCTGTGGTGTTGATGGTATCCTCAATGAAATGATAAAATATACAGACCACAAATTCCAATTGGCTATACTTAAACTCTTTAACATCATCCTCAGCTCTGGCATCTTCCCCAATATTTGGAACCAAGGACTGATCGCCCCAATCCACAAAAGTGGAGACAAATTTGACCCCAATAACTACTGTGGGATATGCGTCAACAGCAACCTTGGGAAAATCCTCTGCATTATCATTAACAGCAGACTAGTTAATTTCCTCAGTGAAAACAATGTACTGAGCAAATGTCAAATCGTCTTTTTACCCAATTACTGTACGACAGACCACGTATTCACCCTGCACACCCTAATTGACAAACAAACAAAACAAAGGCAAAGTCTTCTCATGCTTTGATGATTTCAAAAAAGCCTTCGACTCAATTTGGCATGAGGGCCTGCTATACAAATTGATGGAAAGTGGTGTTGGGGGAAAAACATACAACATTATAAAATCCATGTACACAAACAACAAGTGTGCGGTTAAAATTGGCAAAAAACACACATTTCTTTCCACAGGGCATTGGGGTGAGACAGGGATGCAGTTTAAGCCCTACCCTGTTCAACATATATATCAACGAATTGGCGAGGGCACTAGAACAGTCTGCAGCACCCGGCCTCACCCTACTAGAATCTGAAGTCAAATGTCTACTGTTTGCTGATGATCTGGTGCTTCTGTCCCCAACCAAAGAGGCCCTAAAGCAGCATCTTGATCTTCTGCACAGATTCTGTCAGACCTGGGCCCTGTCAGTAAATCTCAGTAAGACAAAAATAATGGGGTTTCAGAAAAGGTCCAGTTGCCAGGACCACAAATACAAATTCCATCTAGACACCGTTGCTCTAGGGTTGACTGACTAGAGGAGTTCCCAGGACACCTGGCATACCAGCTAGTGCCCACCACTACACTAGGCCACACGCACACTGACCACACACACAGGATCTCACAGTGGCATTCCGTTCCTTTCTAAAAATAAAAATACACTTTCTCAATCTCTTCCATGTTACTACCTCCTTACCAAACACTGCAGCTATGAGTACTGTACTGAAACTGTAACATAGATGGGTTTGTCAACCACACTAACATGATAAGTAACCTTGCCAGAGAATTGAAGATTTGAGTTACTCCCCAAGCTAATGTCTACCTAGGCTCACTGCTGGTGACTTGGTTGATCAAGGCTTTAGCTCAAATGGCTCACATAGTCTTATAGCAGGGTCGGTGTAGTGGTACTCACTGGTGGTGACTTCTTTGATCATCTGGGCAGAGAAGTGACAGCCCGTAACGATGTGCCTGGTCCACAGTGAAAGGTCCTTACAGGTCTCAGCTCTGAACAGGTGGGCCTCGATGCCCAGTCTGGTGCCTGTACGTGTGGCGAAGGACAGCTCCACGCCCGGCCGGGGAGAGCCTGGGTCAGGACCAGAGTACACTAGCCTACAAACAGACCCAGATTCTGTTATATTCTAAGTGACTGCTGTTGAGAGAGACTCGCTAGTCAGTGCTGTAACCATATAACCCTCTTCACATCAAGGACATACATTTGTAATAATTGATAACATGACAAATAGTAACTGCAATGCAACTTTCAGTGAAAGACAGAGCTATTGGCTATGTTCAGTAATGGAAACATGTTGTGGATGTGTCCTCCAGTGCCACCTCATCTTTCAGGTGTGCTGCACCATGAGGCTAGCAGAGGGTAGGTGTGTTCTGATTATTGCTTGGCCAATAGAGGGTAGGTGTGTTCTGATTATTGCTTGGCCAATAGAGGGTAGGTGTGTTCTGATTATTGCTTGGCCACTAGAGGGTAGGTGTGTTCTGATTATTGCTTTGCCAATAGAGGGTAGGTGTGTTCTGATTATTGCTTGGCCAATAGAGGGTAGGTGTGTTCTGATTATTGCTTGGCCACTAGAGGGTAGGTGTGTTCTGATTATTGCTTGGCCAATAGAGGGTAGGTGTGTTCTGATTATTGCTTGGCCAATAGAGGGTAGGTGTGTTCTGATTATTGCTTGGCCAATAGAGGGTAGGTGTGTTCTGATTATTGCTTGGCCAATAGAGGGTAGGTGTGTTCTGATTATTGCTTGGCCAATAGAGGGTAGGTGTGTTCTGATTATTGCTTGGCCAATAGAGGGTAGGTGTGTTCTGATTATTGCTTGGCCAATAGAGGGTAGGTGTGTTTGGAGTGGTGGAGGATTACCATGTGGCCATGGTTGGATTGTTCAGTGTGGACGCTACTAACCATGTGGCTAAGATAAGATAAACGTGTTTTGCTAACTTGGATGACCAAACCCTCTCCTAACCTGGATGACCAAACCCTCTCCTAACCTGGATGACCAAACCCTCTTCTAACCCGGACGACGCTGGCAGCTGTTTTTCTTGTGACTAGTACAGAGAGGGTGTGTGTAGCTAACCATGTGGCTAGTACAGAGAGGGTGTGTGTAGCTAACCATGTGACTAGTACAGAGATGGTGTGTGTAGCTAACCATGTGACTAGTACAGAGAGTGTGTTTGTAGCTAACCATGTGGCTAGTACAGAGAGGGTGTGTGTAGCTAACCATGTGGCTAGTACAGAGAGGGTGTGTGTAGCTAACCATGTGGCTAGTACAGAGAGGGTGTGTGTAGCTAACCATGTGACTAGTACAGAGAGGGTGTGTGTAGCTAACCATGTGACTAGTACAGAGAGGGTGTGTGTAGCTAACCATGTGACTAGTACAGAGAGGGTGTGTGTAGCTAACCATGTGACTAGTACAGAGAGGGTGTGTGTAGCTAACCATGTGACTAGTACAGAGATGGTGTGTGTAGCTAACCATGTGACTAGTACAGAGAGGGTGTGTGTAGCTAACCATGTGACTAGTACAGAGATGGTGTGTGTAGCTAACCATGTGACTAGTACAGAGAGGGTGTGTGTAGCTAACCATGTGACTAGTACAGAGAGGGTGTGTGTAGCTAACCATGTGACTAGTACAGAGAGGGTGTGTGTAGCTAACCATGTGACTAGTACAGAGAGGGTGTGTGTAGCTAACCATGTGACTAGTACAGAGAGGGTGTGTGTAGCTAACCATGTGACTAGTACAGAGAGGGTGTGTGTAGCTAACCATGTGACTAGTACAGAGATGGTGTGTGTGTAGCTAACCATGTGACTAGTACAGAGAGTGTGTTTGTAGCTAACCATGTGACTAGTACAGAGATGGTGTGTGTAGCTAACCATGTGGCTAGCTGTGTGTGTCTGTGTGTGTAGCGTACCGTGTAGCTAACAGTGGGTATGTGTGCGCAGGGTTGTGCCAGGATGCCTTCATCCGTGGAAGGCTGTCATAGAGGAGAAGGTCTTTCTCTGTCACCATCACCAGCACCGGCTTCCACTGCTGCGTCTCATTCTCTGTCTGGGAGAAAACACATCACACCTTGTTAGAATATTCTCTATCTGCGAGAAAACACACCACACCATGTTAGAATATACTCTGTCTGGGAGAAAACACATCACACCGTGTTAGAATATTTTCTATCTGGGAGAAAACACATCACACCGTGTTAGAATATTCTCTGTCTGGGAGAAAACACACCACACCTTGTTAGAATATTCTCTGTCTGGGAGAAAACACACCACACCTTGTTAGAATATTCTCTGTCTGGGAGAAAACACACCACACCGTGTTAGAATATACTCTGTCTGGGAGAAAACACACCACACCTTGTTAGAATATTTTCTATCTAGGAGAAAACACACCACACCGTGTTAGAATATACTCTGTCTGGGAGAAAACACACCACACCTTGTTAGAATATTCTCTGTCTGGGAGAAAACACACCACACCGTGTTAGAATATACTCTGTCTGGGAGAAAACACACCACACCTTGTTAGAATATTCTCTGTCTGGGAGAAAACACACCACACCGTGTTAGAATATACTCTGTCTGGGAGAAAACACACCACACCTTGTTAGAATATTCTCTGTCTGGGAGAAAACACATGACACCGTGTTAGAATATTTTCTATCTAGGAGAAAACACACCACACCGTGTTAGAATATACTCTGTCTGGGAGAAAACACACCACACCGTGTTAGAATATACTCTTGTCTGGGAGAAAACACAACACACAGAGTGATAAGCACATACTACTACAAAGGCACAACCTTGAATGTCCTCAGCATTTTTCTATGTAACTAAGTCTTAGTTACCATATCTTGGTTATTTTTCACAGGAAGGCCCTTTATACAGTTTATTCATCTTTGCCTGTAGATAAACTCTCAACTCCCAGACACCCAATACAACACTGCTTGCATAACATAATACAGCATAACAATCCTCATTATGAAAGCTACAGCACAATCCTCATTATGAAAGCTACAGCACAATCCTCATTATGAAAGCTACAGCACAATCCTCATTATGAAAGCTACAGCACAATCCTCATTATGAAAGCTACAGTACAATCCTCATTATGAAAGCTACAGCACAATCCTCATTATGAAAGCTACAGCACAATCCTCATTATGAAAGCTACAGCACAATCCTCATTATGAAAGCTACAGCACAATCCTCATTATGAAAGTTACAGCACAATCCTCATTATGAAAGTTACAGCACAATCCTCATTATGAAAGCTTAGTTACAGCACAATCCTCATTATAAAAGCTTAGTTACAAAACAATCCTCATTATGAAAGCTTTGCTAGAGCACAATCCTCATTATGAAAGTAACAGAACAATCCTCATTATGAAAGTTTAGTTACAGCACAATCCTCATTATGAAAGCTTAGTTACAGTCCAATCCTTATTATGAAAGTGTATCTACATTGTAAATAAGAATTTGCTCTTAACTGACTTGCATAGTTAAATAAAAAAATACAAAATTAAAGCTTAGTTACAGCCCAATCCTCATTTTGAAAGCTTATCTACAGCGCAATCCTCATTATGAAAGCTTATCTACAGCACAATCCTCATTATGAAAGCTTATCTACAGCACAATCCTCATTATAAAAGCTTATCTACAGCACAATCCTCATTATGAAAGCTTAGTTACAGCCCAATCCTCATTTTGAAAGCTTATCTACAGCGCAATCCTCATTATGAAAGCTTATCTACAGCACAATCCTCATTATGAAAGCTTATCTACAGCACAATCCTCATTATGAAAGCTTATCTACAGCACAATCCTCATTATGAAAGCTTATCTACAGCACACTCCTCATTATGAAAGCTTATCTACAGCACAATCGTCATAACCATAAGGCTCTTGTCTCACTATGAAGTCCTCAGCTAGTTATGAGAACACAGGATTCTGGTGGCCATAGGTCAATCGTAAAACATTACGAACACATGTTGCCAAGTAACCATATTAAAACACGATATAAACAGGCTCACAAACGTAGATCTGACTAAAGCCTACGCAACCACATAGTTAGTGAGTAACAATCATTCAATTTAAAACCCTGCCACGGTATAATTGGCAATAGTATGAGAATGAATTTAAAGTCTGTGGTTAAAGCCAGGCTCAGGACAGTTACACAGAGCAACCTCAACAAGTTCACAACTTCAATAAGGCTGTAAAACAAGGATCTCCTCCCTCCCTCCCTCTCCTCCACTGTCATCTCCTCCCCCTCCTCTCCCCCTCCTCTCTTCTCCCCCTCCTCTCCTCTCCTCTCTCCCTCCTCTGATATCTGATCACATTAGCATGCTGAACTCCAGAGGGTCCGCTCTGTAGTCTGTTGACCATCACACAGCTAAGCAGAGACTCAGACTCCAGCCTCCTGAGTGCGTAAGAGATGGCAGAATAGCCACAAATGAGCCCTTGTTGAAAGGAAAGCCTTACTCATTGGCGTTCTGTAAAGGAACTTGGAAGCCAAGGCAGACCACTCCACTCCACACACGCTGGATGGCGGCTGAAGCTAAGGCAGACCACTCCACTCCACACACGCTGGATGGAGGTGGACCCTTATAATTATTCGCAGACTCCAGGAACTGCATCCCAAATGGCAGCCTATTCCCTATATAGTGCAATAGGGTGTCATTTGGGACTCACAATGGGGCAGGCAGTATTAAAAGAGGAACTCATTAAGAAGCCTGGAAAGCGTCCTCTGGCTTGGCTTGGCTGAGTTACAGTCTACTCAGTATTAGCCGTCTCGCTCTCTCTGCCCTGACTAATGAGAGAGAGATGAAAGAGGATTTACAGGAAACCTGGAGTCATGCAGGGAAAAGTCACCTGGGATCAACAGCTGCTGTGCTGTAGAGAAGGAGCACTATAAAGCAGACATACTGGCTTTTTCTGTTGGAAACTATTGCCCTAGCTATATGAGGTTCACCATCGTATTACTGCCACACAAAAATCACAAGTTATTATCAGAAGGTGGGCTGTGAATGCATATTAAACGTCTGATTAAAAGTAAGGTGTTTTCATGCACCAACATTCAATAAAGTTGTAGAGTAGCTCCTACCTTCTCAGCCAGCCAGCCCAGATGTCTGATCTCTCTGCTTCCTGCGATCCCTGTTCTTCCTGTGTGCTCTTTGACCTCTGTGATGACCTTGTTGATGAGGTAAGAGGTCGCCGACTGCATGACCTCGAACCAGGCCTGGGCTGAGGCTGTGTCTTTACACCGTAACACCACTGTATGCTTGGCATCTGGAGAGTGCAGCTCCAACTGCCTGGAGAACAGACAGACAGACAGACAGACAGACAGACAGACAGACAGACAGACAGACAGACAGACAGACAGACAGACAGACAGACAGACAGACAGACAGACAGACAGACAGACAGACAGACAGACAGACAGACAGACAGACAGACAGACAGACAGACAGACAGACAGACAGACAGACAGACAGACAGACAGACAGACAGACAGACAGACAGACAGACAGACAGACAGACAGACAGACAGACAGACAGACAGACAGACAGACAGACAGACAGACAGACAGACAGACAGACAGACAGACAGACAGACAGACAGACAGACAAAGAAAAAGCTGTGAATTTGTTTTGTGATAGGCAAATAGCTCCCATAGCAGCATATTAGCACAGCTTTCAGTGGACATGAGTAAAGGCTTCTTCAGTTCAACAAAGGCTACTTCCCTTTCAAGGGAAAGGAAGGTGGCCCCTGTGGGCTTGATGATGTCCTGAGTGAATGGAAATGATCCCAACACCACTAAAGACTGTTTCATACAGTGTCTCTTCTTTTTCTGGCTTAGATAAACATTTCCTTTCATGTACCTAGCACTGTGTACAGTGGGTATGTATTTATTTACAGACCTGCTTACTCATCATGGGTTGATAGGGTTCGGTTTGTCTCTTGTGGGATGTGCAGTAAGTTTCAAGACTTTTGTATTGGAAATATTAGCTAAGTATTCACCTGAGACCTGGGAGTTGAGTATGACCATTGTGGATAAATATACCTGTCATTAATCAGAGACAGTGGGAGACCCTGTTATCATGATGTCCCCAGTCCCCTACTCTCCCTCTCCCCCACTCCCCTACTCTCCCTCCCCCCACTCCCCTACCCTCTCCCCCACTCCCCAGTCCCCTACTCTCCCTCTCCCCCACTCCCCTACTCTCCCTCCCCCAACTCCCCTACCCTCTCCCCCACTCCCCAGTCCCCTACTCTCCCTCCCCCCCACTCCCCACTCCCCTACTCTCCCTCCCCCCACTCCCCAGTCCCCTACTCTCCCTCTCCCCACTCCCCTACTCTCCCCCCCACTCCCCAGTCCCCTACTCTCCCTCTCCCCACTCCCCTACTCTCCCCCCCACTCCCCAGTCCCCTACTCTCCCTCTCCCCCACTCCCCAGTCCACTACTCTCCCTCTCCCCCACTCCCCAGTCCACTACTCTCCCTCTCCCCCACTCCCCAGTCCCCTACTCTCCCTCTCCCCCACTCCCCAGTCCCCTACTCTCCCTCTCCCCACTCCCCTACTCTCCCTCTCCCCCACTCCCCAGTCCCCTACTCTCCCTCTCCCCCACTCCCCTACTCTCTCCCCCACTCCCCACTCCCCTACTCTCCCTCTCCCCCACTCCCCAGTCCCCTACTCTCCCTCTCCCCATTCCTCAGTCCCCTACTCTCCCCCCCACTCCCCAGTCCCCTACTCTCCCTCTCCCCCACTCCCCTACTCTCTCCCCCACTCCCCACTCCCCTACTCTCCCTCTCCCCCACTCCCCTACTCTCTCCCCCACTCCCCACTCCCCTACTCTCCCCCCCACTCCCCAGTCCTCTACTCTCCCTCCCCCACTCCACTACTCTCCCTCCCCTACTCTCCCCAGTCCCCTACTCTCCCTCCCCCACTCCACTACTCTCCCTCCCCCCCACTCCCCAGTCCCCTACTCTCCCCCCCACTCCCCAGTCCCCTACTCTCCCCAGTCCCCTACTCTCCCCCCCACTCCCCAGTCCCCTACTCTCCCCCCCCCACTCCTCAGTCCCCTACTCTCCCTCCCCCACTCCATTAGAGAGAGAGAGAGAGAGAGAGAGAGAGAGATGTTCCTGGTAAGAGGCTATGTTCCTTTGTTCAAATACAATTCAGAATCATTTCATATACTTTGAACGTTTGCTTCAGTCTTCATGGAGTGCCATATTGGTGGGCTTTGCTTCAGTCTTCATGGAGTGCCATATTGGTGGGCTTTGCTTCAGTCTTCATGGAGTGCCATATTGGTGGGCTTTGCTTCAGTCTTCATGGAGTGCCATATTGGTGGGCTTTGCTTCAGTCTTCATGGAGTGCCATATTGGTGGGCTTTGCTTCAGTCTTCATGGAGTGCCATATTGGTGGGCTTTGCAGTTTTGCAACTATTCTTTTGGTTCCATTGCACTTACAAGCACAATCAAGCACAGCTAAAGTATTTGAAAGATTTCAAATAGTATTTGGACCCAGGTGTGCCATCCACGTCCAACCAGGTCATCGCTCCAACATGGGACACTAACTACAGGGCCATTAAAGAAGCCTAGGCCAGATTTAGAAAGTGGACTCACTGTGTGTCGAATCTTTTCCACTGACAAACTGCTTTCTACTCGAGAAAAAAACAGCCCGGAAAAGGCAAATATCTCAAGCTAAAATAGGCATGCAAAAACTCTCCTGGTTGCATCCTAAAAAGACCATGTTTTTTGTGTATTTACATTTTAGCATCCTGTTTTACTCCATATTAAGACTAGTCTAGAATGAGAGAGCGAGAGAGAAACTCACATACCAGCGTTTGTGTGGTAGCAAGTAGCTTCCAGTAAGTAACTCTAAAGTAACTGAAGGTTAGTCTGTTGTTGTGAGCAACGTGCTGAAACTGATACTGCAACACTGAGAGCAGAGGTAAGACCATTGTGCTGTGGCATAGAAATATAATTAATAGAAGGGAGGCAATTAAACTAGAAAGGGTATTGTCCCACCGTTCTAGTAATTATATGTCTATGCTCTTTGGTCTGTGAGATTAACCACACTATGAACAGGACATCAGTCACTGAGGGGTTAGACCACAACTAACCTATTTAATGAACAGCCAATATGGCTCACATCCAGTGCATTCGGCAAGGATTCAGAACCCTTGACTTTTTCTCGCATTTTGTTACGTTACAGCCTTATTCTAAAAAAATGTCCTCATCAATCTACACACAATACCCTATATTGACAAAGTAAAGACAGGTTTTTTTGCAAATATTATTATACTATTAAAAATAAAAGTATTCAGACCCTTTACTCAGTACTTTGTTGAAGCACCTTTACAGCCTCGAGTCTTCTTGGGTTTGACGCTACAAGCTTGGCACACCTGTATTTGGGGAGTTTCTCCCCTTGTTCTCTGCAGAGCATCTCAAGCTCTGTCAGGTTGGAGGGGAGCGTCGCTGCACAACTATTTTCAGGTCTCTCCAGAGAGTTTGACTGGGTTCAAGTCCGGGCTCTGGTTGGCCACTCAAGGACAATCAGAGACTTGTTCCAAAGCCACTTCTGCGTTGTCTTGGCTGTGTGCTTAGGGTCATTGTCCTGTTGAAAGGTGAACCTTTGCCCCAGTCTGAGGTCCTGGGCCTTCCCCTTCTAGTAACTATATTTCTATGCCACAGCACAAAGGTCTTACCTCTGTTCTCAGTGTTGCAGTATCACTCTAACAGTAGAACAACAGTAACAAGTAGTGAATGTTTTACCAGTCAGTCCCAAGACACTTCAGAGGTTAATCTAACACAGTATCACAATCTAGCATTTGTTTCTAGTGAGTTATAATGTTTGTGTGTCATATCTAAATGACTGTATAAAGACCAGGCCTATCTAAATGACTGTATAAAGACAAGGCCTATCTGAATGACTGTATAAAGACCAGGCCTATCTGAATGACTGTATAAAGACCAGGCCTATCTGAATGACTGTATAAAGACCAGGCCTATCTGAATGACTGTATAAAGACCAGGCCTATCTGAATGACTGTATAAAGACCAGGCCTATCTGAATGACTGTATAAAGACCAGGCCTATCTGAATGACTGTATAAAGACCAGGCCTATCTGAATGACTGTATAAAGACCAGGCCTATCTGAATGACTGTATAAAGACCAGGCCTATCTGAATGACTGTATAAAGACAAGGCCTATCTGAATGACTGTATAAAGACCAGGCCTATCTGAATGACTGTATAAAGACCAGGCCTATCTAAATGACTGTATAAAGACCAGGCCTATCTGAATGACTGTATAAAGACCAGGCCTATCTGAATGACTGTATAAAGACCAGGCCTATCTAAATGACTGTATAAAGACCAGGCCTATCTGAATGACTGTATAAAGACCAGGCCTATCTGAATGACTGTATAAAGACCAGGCCTATCTGAATGACTGTATAAAGACCAGGCCTATCTGAATGACTGTATAAAGACCAGGCCTATCTGAATGACTGTATAAAGACCAGGCCTATCTGAATGACTGTATAAAGACCAGGCCTATCTGAATGACTGTATAAAGACCAGGCCTATCTGAATGACTGTATAAAGACCAGGCCTATCTGAATGACTGTATAAAGACCAGGCCTATCTGAATGACTGTATAAAGACCAGGCCTATCTGAATGACTGTATAAAGACCAGGCCTATCTGAATGACTGTATAAAGACCAGGCCTATCTGAATGACTGTATAAAGACCAGGCCTATCTGAATGACTGTATAAAGACCAGGCCTATCTGAATGACTGTATAAAGACCAGGCCTATCTGAATGACTGTATAAAGACCAGGCCTATCTGAATGACTGTATAAAGACCAGGCCTATCTGAATGACTGTATAAAGACCAGGCCTATCTGAATGACTGTATAAAGACCAGGCCTATCTGAATGACTGTATAAAGACCAGGCCTATCTAAATGACTGTATAAAGACCAGGCCTATCTGAATGACTGTATAAAGACCAGGCCTATCTAAATGACTGTATAAAGACCAGGCCTATCTGAATGACTGTATAAAGACCAGGCCTATCTGAATGACTGTATAAAGACCAGGCCTATCTGAATGACTGTATAAAGACCAGGCCTATCTGAATGACTGTATAAAGACCAGGCCTATCTGAATGACTGTATAAAGACCAGGCCTATCTGAATGACTGTATAAAGACCAGGCCTATCTAAATGACTGTATAAAGACCAGGCCTATCTGAATGACTGTATAAAGACCAGGCCTATCTGAATGACTGTATAAAGACCAGGCCTATCTGAATGACTGTATAAAGACCAGGCCTATCTGAATGACTGTATAAAGACCAGGCCTATCTGAATGACTGTATAAAGACCAGGCCTATCTGAATGACTGTATAAAGACCAGGCCTATCTGAATGACTGTATAAAGACCAGGCCTATCTGAATGACTGTATAAAGACCAGGCCTATCTGAATGACTGTATAAAGACCAGGCCTATCTGAATGACTGTATAAAGACCAGGCCTATCTGAATGACTGTATAAAGACCAGGCCTATCTGAATGACTGTATAAAGACCAGGCCTATCTGAATGACTGTATAAAGACCAGGCCTATCTGAATGACTGTATAAAGACCAGGCCTATCTGAATGACTGTATAAAGACCAGGCCTATCTGAATGACTGTATAAAGACCAGGCCTATCTGAATGACTGTATAAAGACCAGGCCTATCTGAATGACTGTATAAAGACCAGGCCTATCTGAATGACTGTATAAAGACCAGGCCTATCTGAATGACTGTATAAAGACCAGGCCTATCTAAATGACTGTATAAAGACCAGACCTATCTGAATGACTGTATAAAGACCAGGCCTATCTAAATGACTGTATAAAGACCAGGCCTATCTGAATGACTGTATAAAGACCAGGCCTATCTGAATGACTGTATAAAGACCAGGCCTATCTGAATGACTGTATAAAGACCAGGCCTATCTGAATGACTGTATAAAGACCAGGCCTATCTGAATGACTGTATAAAGACCAGGCCTATCTAAATGACTGTATAAAGACCAGGCCTATCTAAATGACTGTATAAAGACCAGGCCTATCTGAATGACTGTATAAAGACCAGGCCTATCTGAATGACTGTATAAAGACCAGGCCTATCTGAATGACTGTATAAAGACCAGGCCTATCTGAATGACTGTATAAAGACCAGGCCTATCTGAATGACTGTATAAAGACCAGGCCTATCTGAATGACTGTATAAAGACCAGGCCTATCTGAATGACTGTATAAAGACCAGGCCTATCTGAATGACTGTATAAAGACCAGGCCTATCTGAATGACTGTATAAAGACCAGGCCTATCTGAATGACTGTATAAAGACCAGGCCTATCTGAATGACTGTATAAAGACCAGGCCTATCTGAATGACTGTATAAAGACCAGGCCTATCTAAATGACTGTATAAAGACCAGGCCTATCTGAATGACTGTATAAAGACCAGGCCTATCTAAATGACTGTATAAAGACCAGGCCTATCTGAATGACTGTATAAAGACCAGGCCTATCTGAATGACTGTATAAAGACCAGGCCTATCTAAATGACTGTATAAAGACCAGGCCTATCTGAGTTACTGTAGCAGAACTGTAGCAGTTAATCAATTCTGACTGCCACAGAGACAGCCATCCCTGTTACACTGTCCCAGGAAAAAACAAGTAGTGGGAGTTACACATTGGTGGTGGATGAGATGAGTCCCTCCCCCCTCACCATGTAATGTGTTGCTTTTATTACAGGGCCTTCAGAAAGTATTCACAACCCTTGACTTGTTCCACATTTTGTTGTGTTACAGCCTGAATTCAAAATGGATTAAATTGAGATTTTGTGTCACTGGAATACACACAACAACCCATAATAGAAATGAAAAGCTGAAATGTCTTGAGTCATTAAGTATTCAACCCCTTTGTTATGGCAAGCCTAAATAAGTTCAGGAGTAAAAATGTGCTTAAGAAGTCACTCACTCTGTTTGCAATAATAGTCTTCAACATGATTTTTGAATGACTACCTCATCTCAGTCGAGCAGTGAATTTCAAACCCAGATTCAACCACAAAGACCAGGGAGATTTTCCAATGCCTCGCAAAGAAGGGCACCTATTGGTAGATGGGAAAGTATATATATATCCCTTTGACCATGGTGAAGTTATTAATGACACTTTGTATGGTGTATCAATACACCCAGTTACTATAAAGATACAGGCCTCCTTCCTAACTCAGTTGCCGGAGAGGAAGGAAACCGCTCAGGGATTTCACCATGAGGCCAATGGTGACTTTAAAACAGTTAGAGTTTAATGGCTGTGATAGGAGAAAACTGAGGATGGATCAACAACATTGTAGTTACACCACAATACTAACCTAAATGACAGAGTGAAAAGAAGGAAGCCTGTACAGAATAAAACATTTTCCAAAACATGCTTCCTGTTTGCAACAAGGCACCAAAGTAAAACTGCAAGAAAAATTGGCACAGAAATTAACTTTATGTCCTGAATACAAAACGTTATTTTCAAGCATGTTGGTGGCTGCATCATGTTATGGGTATGCTTGTCATCGGAATAGAGCTAAGAACAGGCAAAATCCTAGAAGAAAACCTGGTTCAGTCTGCTTTCCAACAGACACTGGGAGACAAATTCACCTTACAGCAGGACAATAACCTACAACACAAGGCCAAATATACACTGGAGTTGCTCACCAAGAAGACAGTCAATGTTCCTGAGTGGCCTAGTTACAGTTTTGACTTATATCAGCTTGAAAATCTATGGCAAGACTTGAAAATGACTGTCTAGCAATGATCAACAACCAACTTGACAAAGCTTGCAGAATAAAAAAAATTAGACAATCCAGGTGTGCAAAGATCTTAGAGACTTACCCAGAAAACCTCAAAGCTGTAATCACTGCCAAAGGTGATTCTAACATTGACTCAGGGTTGTGAATAGTTATGTAAATTAGGCAATTTTCAATGGCTGTTCATTATGGGGTATTGTGGGTAGATTATAAATCCAATCAATTCTAATTGTAGAAGTGTTTCCCCACCTAGCTCTACAGCCCCTGCCGTTATGCCCCTGTGGAAAATAATATACGGCAAAAACATAATTCTAGTAACGCAGAATGATGCTGGAGCCTTTACCTGTTGTCAGGGTCTGGAGTGGCCATGCTCCTGGTGATGTAACACATCTTTAGGGGGATGTACCTCCTGTCCCCCTGTAGAGACATCATGGGGGTGAGGGGGACGTCAGAGTGGGGGCTACCCAGCCTCGGGGACTCCGGTGGGGGCGTCTCCCAGCCTATCTCTGACACCGGAGAACCCTTCTTCACATAGGGGGTGGCTTCCCGCATGTACTTCACTAGAATATGAGAGACAAGAGAATTATGAGTAAGCTTTTTTTCACAACCTGTTTAGGGGGTGGCTTCCCACATGTACTTCACTGGACCAACAAGAGAAAGGGATGATTCAGTTCTATTATACAGTTCTATTAGTGGTCCAGTTCTATTAGGGTTCCAGTTCTATTACTGGTCCAGTTCTATTATACAGTTCTATTAGTGGTCCAGTTCTATTAGTGGTCCAGTTCTATTAGTGGTCCAGTTCTATTATACAGTTCAATTAGTGGTCCAGTTCTATTATACAGTTCTATTAGTGGTCCAGTTCTATTAGTGGTCCAGTTCTATTATACAGTTCTATTAGTGGTCCAGTTCTATTATACAGTTCTATTAGTGGTCCAGTTCTATTAGTGGTCCAGTTCTATTATACAGTTCTATTAGTGGTCCAGTTCTATTAGTGGTCCAGTTCTATTATACAGTTCTATTAGTGGTCCAGTTCTATTAGTGGTCCAGTTCTATTAGTGGTCCAGTTCTATTATACAGTTCTATTAGTGGTCCAGTTCTATTATACAGTTCAATTAGTGGTCCAGTTCTATTAGTGGTCCAGTTCTATTATACATTTCTATTAGTGGTCCAGTTCTATTATACAGTTCTATTATACAGTTCTATTAGTGGTCCAGTTCTATTATACAGTTCTATTAGTGGTCCAGTTCTATTATACAGTTCTATTATACAGTTCTATTAGTAGTCCAGTTCTATTATACAGTTCTATTAGTGGTCCAGTTCTATTATACAGTTCTATTAGTGGTCCAGTTCTATTATACAGTTCTATTAGTGGTCCAGTTCTATTATACAGTTCTATTAGTGGTCCAGTTCTATTATACAGTTCTATTAGTGGTCCAGTTCTATTATACAGTTCTATTAGGGGTCCAGTTCTATTATACAGCTCTATTAGTGGTCCAGTTCTATTATACAGTTATATTAGTGGTCCAGTTCTATTATACAGTTCTATTAGTGGTCCAGTTCTATTATACAGTTCTATTAGGGGTCCAGTTCTATTATACAGTTCTATTAGGGGTCCAGTTCTATTATACAGTTCTATTAGTGGTCCAGTTCTATTAGTGGTCCAGTTCTATTAGTGGTCCAGTTCTATTATACAGTTCTATTAGTGGTCCAGTTCTATTATACAGTTCTATTAGTGGTCCAGTTCTATTATACAGTTCTATTAGTGGTCCAGTTCTATTATACAGTTCTATTAGTGGTCCAGTTCTATTATACAGTTCTATTAGGGGTCCAGTTCTATTATACAGCTCTATTAGTGGTCCAGTTATATTATTCAGCTCTATTAGTGGTCCAGTTCTATTATACAGTTCTATTAGGGGTCCAGTTCTATTAGTGGTCCAGTTCTATTATACAGTTCTATTAGTGGTCCAGTTCTATTATACAGCTCTATTAGTGGTCCAGTTCTATTATACAGATCTATTAGTGGTCCATTTCTATTATACAGTTCTATTAGTGGTCCAGTTCTATTATACAGATCTATTAGTGGTCCAGTTCTATTATACAGTTCTATTAGGGGTCCAGTTCTATTAGTGGTCCAGTTCTATTATACAGTTCTATTACTGGTCCAGTTCTATTAGTGGTCCAGTTCTATTATACAGTTCTATTAGTGGTCCAGTTCTATTAGGGGTCCAGTTCTATTAGTGGTCCAGTTCTATTAGTGGTCCAGTTCTATTATACAGTTCTATTAGTGGTCCAGTTCTATTAGGGGTCCAGTTCTATTATACAGATCTATTAGTGGTCCAGTTCTATTATACAGTTCTATTAGGGGTCCAGTTCTATTAGTGGTCCAGTTCTATTATACAGTTCTATTAGTGGTCCAGTTCTATTAGTGGTCCAGTTCTATTAGTGGTCCAGTTCTATTAGGGGTCCAGTTCTATTAGTGGTCCAGTTCTATTAGTGGTCCAGTTCTATTAGTGGTCCAGTTCTATTATACAGTTCTATTAGGGGTCCAGTTCTATTAGTGGTCCAGTTCTATTAGTGGTCCAGTTCTATTAGTGGTCCAGTTCTATTATACAGTTCTATTAGTGGTCCAGTTCTATTAGTGGTCCAGTTCTATTAGTGGTCCCGTTCTATTATACAGTTCTATTAGTGGTCCAGTTCTATTAGTGGTCCAGTTCTATTAGTGGTCCAGTTCTATTAGTGGTCCAGTTCTATTATACAGTTCTATTAGTGGTCCAGTTCTATTAGTGGTCCAGTTCTATTAGTGGTCCCGTTCTATTATACAGTTCTATTAGTGGTCCAGTTCTATTAGTGGTCCAGTTCTATTAGTGGTCCCGTTCTATTATACAGTTCTATTAGTGGTCCAGTTCTATTATACAGTTCTATTAGTGGTCCAGTTCTATTATACAGTTCTATTAGTGGTCCAGTTCTATTATACAGTTCTATTAGTGGTCCAGTTCTATTAGTGGTCCAGTTCTATTAGTGGTCCCGTTCTATTATACAGTTCTATTAGTGGTCCAGTTCTATTAGTGGTCCAGTTCTATTAGTGGTCCAGTTCTATTAGTGGTCCAGTTCTATTATACAGTTCTATTAGTGGTCCAGTTCTATTAGTGGTCCCGTTCTATTATACAGTTCTATTAGTGGTCCAGTTCTATTAGTGGTCCAGTTCTATTAGTGGTCCCGTTCTATTATACAGTTCTATTAGTGGTCCAGTTCTATTAGTGGTCCAGTTTGATTATAAGTGTTAATCCATTCTATAATGTGTTTTCAACTCACTTCTATGAGTCACAACAAACATTATACATTGTACCCAGTTTAACACTTTCAAAGATATTGCACCTCTATGGGGAAACGTTGGTTGGCATTGTTTAACAGGATTAGATGGATCGCTCCAAACGACGGATGTGAACCTGGCCAACAGCTGAGAGCTTTAGAGCAACTAGAAGTATTCCATACCACACAGGGCTTAATCCTACCTCAGACCACAGCTCTGGGACAAGGCATTCATTGGTCATATGGTGACTTCACAGTTTCATACACACAATCTGGGAATCACGTTAAATCCACAGCACTGATCATGACATTATTACCGTGCTATAAACACAATATCAGAGTGTATGGAGACCTTAGTTTAAATTACAGGGCCATGTGAACAACACTGATGTTTACTCACTGCAAAAGGCAGGGAACTGCTTACACCAACAGTGATCTGTCTGACTGCATTACATCAATCTCTAAGGAGAAGTGGCAATATCTTGCAGAAATATAATAGGTCTAAACTGCTTATAGGCCTAAACATATCAGCTGACAAACACATCTGGCATTCACTGTTCGTATTACATCAATCCATATCTATCTATCTATCTATCTATCTATCTATCTATCTATCTATCTATCTATCTATCTATCTATCTATCTATCTATCTATCTATCTATCTATCTATCTATCTATCTATCTATCTATCTATCTATCTATCTATCTATCTATCTAGTATGCTTATTGGTCATAGTATGGATATAGTTAGTATGCCAAAAGTTCCCGGATGTCGTACTAAATTCGACAAAATATGAAGTATACATGCAGTGGACATGCTATTTCCGTGATTTTACGGCCCATAATGCAATTCTCCAGAAAATGGGCTTGGCTTCACAACGTTTTCAGATTTGAAGAAAATGGCGGAAATATTAAGCTGAAGTCCGACGAGAGCGGAAAATGTTGAACAATGTAATAAAGTAATGACTTTTCTAATAAGTTACATTATTGTTGGCTGACAATTTTAGCTACGCTATCCTTACGAACCGCATAGCATTACAGCAGTATGTACCGGTATGTTAGCTAGTTACACGTTAGTTGGCTACTAATACATCAAACTTGCAAGGCAGTATAATAACTGTCTGCTATCTAACTAACTACCCAATGTTTATTGACTTGATTATTCACATCATTGTGCGTTTCAATGGAGTTCATTCTGGCTATCTACTCCGATTTCAGAGCATTCTCGTCTGAGTGTGCCAAAGCACCGAATAACTGATGAATTTACGAACGCTCAACACCCGTTGAATATGGCCGGTGTCCGTAATTAAATTGTTGCCAGCAGCACAGAGTGAGGTGTTCTCTCATTTGTGTCTGGAAGTAGCTTGCCAACGTTAGCCACTTAGCTTGGGTGCTTGACTGCTGTTGAATTCTCGGATCAACCCTACTCCTCGGCCAGAGCGTCCAGTGTGCACTCTGAACGCTCCAAGATCGAAAAGCTCAGAATTTACTTACGGACAATCTGCTAGACTAGAATTTAATAACCATGAAATAGTAAAATGGCTCTGAGCTAGTCATTTGTTATGGTAACAAGCTAGCAAGAGGTTGCATAGCAACAGCATCAACTTCCGGTAGACAAGAAAAGCGCTAGTACCCTCAACTGAAACGATACTGTTCGTTTACAGTATACTAAAATGAACTAATAGTATATAGTATGTAGTATACAGTATGTTAGTATGGGTATTCAAACACAGCTATGGTTTCCATGTGTTTGATACCATTCCATAAACTCTGTTCCGGCCATTATTATGAGCAGTCCTCCCCTCAACAGCCTCCAATGAAACACGAGTACAGGCCCTGTTGTTTAAGGAACGAAGGAGAATAAGTAAGACAAGTAAAGAAAGCTGTCAATACCTAACAGAAGTGTAAGACTATCATTATGCATAGAAGCTGACAGACAGAGCTGACAAACAAATAGGCCTAGCTCTGCAACTGCAGGGTATGAAGTAATCTTACAGGGAATCCTCGCTGAACCCCTTTCGTCTCATCGTCATGCTTTTGTTGTAGTTCTGGTGTCATTAGTTCAGGCGCCAGCGGGATGCTTTGAGAGTGAGGTCATACACAGAATTCGGAGTATTCCTCCTCTCTTCCACTGCCTCTCTCCTTCCTCTCTTCCACTGCCTCTCTCCTTCCTCTCTTCCACTGCCTCTCTCCTTCCTATCTTCCACTGCCTCTCTCCTTCCTCTCTTCCACTGCCTCTCTCCTTCCTCTCTTCCACTGCTATTTCCTTCCTCTCTCCTTCCTCTCTTCCACTGCCTCTCTCCTTCCTCTCTTCCACTGCCTCTCTCCTTCCTCTCTTCCACTGCCTCTCTCCTTCCTCTCTTCCACTGCCTCTCTCCTTCCTCTCTCCTTCCTCTCTTCCACTGCCTCTCTCCTTCCTCTCTTCCACTGCTATTTCCTTCCTCTCTCCTTCCTCTCTTCCACTGCCTCTCTCCTTCCTCTCTTCCACTGCCTCTCTCCTTCCTCTCTTTCACTGCCTCTCTCCTTCCTCTCTCCTTCCTCTCTCCTTCCTCTCTTCCACTGCCTCTCTCCTTCCTCTCTTCCACTGCCTCTCTCCTTCCTCTCTCCTTCCTCTCTCCTTCCTCTCTTCCACTGCCTCTCTCCTTCCTCTCTTTCACTGCCTCTCTCCTTCCTCTCTTCCACTGCTATTTCCTTCCTCTCTCCTTCCTCTCTTCCACTGTGTGTGTGTGTGTGTGTGTCAACACACTGAGAAACTCAACTAAACCAATATCCTGAAAACTGAACGAGTCAATGACGGTGACCTGTAAGTATGATGAAAAGTTCTCTAGTGACCAGATTCACTAGAACCGACAGTATGCCTGTGTGTTCTCAACTCTTTTCCAAAATAGAAATGTTCCATTTTAGTTGAGGGAAAAATGAAAGGGTTTTATGATTATTGCTATGCCTAGGAGTCTGTACTTCCTGTGGGGATTGTTCTTGCTACAAAAGACTGAATCTGAATAATTAACAAGCAAGATTTCCTTTTTTATAATTAATGTATTTGCAAAATATAGCAAGAGAAAATAATGACTGCTTTGAAATAGAAATAGCATTTAAAAATGTATCATGGTTTGGTCGTGTTCTTACTCATCGACCACATTTTCCTGTTAATGCGTGTGGTTTGGGCAGTGTGTCTTTACTCTGGCCTATGAACTGCTTGCTTATAGAAACGGCCGAATGAGCTTCTGAATGAAACAAAGTTAACATAGAAACCCAGCTGGTAGAAACCCCAATTAATTTAGAGAATCTCAGCCTAATGGGTAGGTGCAATTCATTTCTTCAATTAGTATCCATACAATGGAAGCCATTATAGAAGCCAGCATGTCTCTGTATTCTGAAATAACATTGAATCTATCTGACCTATTGTCAGGTGTAATAATAACCAAGTCTTTGTGTTGTGACCCTGTTAACTAGACACAGCCATTAGAGATAGTTACATTCATTACATTGGTACAGAATGGAGAGCTTTGTTAGCTGCTCTTATTGAGCTCAGAGAAGAAAACGGCTCATTTGACGTGAGTAACTTCTGGATGAATTACATGGCCAGGAAATAAAAGGGCCCTTTTATGAGACTTTAATTACAGAATAAAACTCCTTTTTACCTCCACTGAATGGGCAGGTAGACACTGCTACAGAACAAAATACCTTTTACAAGGTATCTTTTACAGAACACAGAGAGGTCTACAATGTATCTTTTACAGAATACAGAGAGGTCTACAAGGTATCTTTTACAGAACACAGAGAGGTCTACAAGGTATCTTTTACAGAATACAGAGGTCTACAAGGTATCTTTTACAGAATACAGAGAGGTCTACAAGGTATCTTTTACAGAATACAGAGAGGTCTACAAGGTATCTTTTACAGAATACAGAGAGGTCTACAAGGTATCTTTTACAGAATACAGAGAGGTCTACAAGGTATCTTTTACAGAATACAGAGAGGTCTACAAGGTATCTTTTACAGAATACAGAGAGGTCTACAAGGTATATTTTACAGAATACAGAGAGGTCTACAAGGTATCTTTTACAGAACACAGAGAGGTCTACAAGGTATCTTTTACAGAATACAGAGAGGTCTACAAGGTATCTTTTACAGAATACAGAGAGGTCTACAAGGTATCTTTTACAGAACACAGAGAGGTCTACAATGTATCTTTTACAGAATACAGAGAGGTCTACAATGTATCTTTTACAGAATACAGAGAGGTCTACAAGGTCATCACAGCTTGTGTGTGTGTGTGTGTGTGTGTGTGTGTGTGTGTGTGTGTGTGTGTGTGTGTGTGTGTGTGTGTGTGTGTGTGTGTGTGTGTGTGTGTGTGTGTGTGTGTGTGTGTGTGTGTGTGTGTGTGTGTGGCCTCACTACTACTAACAGCTGGTGTAGTGATGAGAGCTGCTCTGATGACACAACAACCAGTCACCTTGCAGAGAGTGTTGTAGTCTAGACTGCCTGCTGATAACACAGAGAGAGAGAGAGAGAGAGAGAGAGAGAGAGAGAGAGAGAGAGAGAGAGAGAGAGAGAGAGAGAGAGAGAGAGAGAATGTGATGACAGCCAGGAAGTAGACAGTAGAGGATCAATGAGAGGTCACTTTGGTCACTAGAGACTAGCACGGATGTTTACAACCGGTGTATTACACAAGATATAACATAATTTTATGTGTGTGTGTGTGCAATACAACCATGGGAGTCCTCTGGTGTAGTGAGGCTTCAACTGAGAGAAGCTGAAACATGGGAGTCCTCTGGTGTAGTGAGGCTTCAACTGAGAGAGAAGCTGAAACATGGGAGTCCTCTGGTGTAGTGAGACTTCAACTGAGAGAGCAGCTGAAACATGGGAGTCCTCTGGTGTAGTGAGGCTTCAACTGAGAGAAGCTGAAACATGGGAGTCCTCTGGTGTAGTGAGGCTTCAACTGAGAGAGCAGCTGAAACATGGGAGTCCTCTGGTGTAGTGAGGCTTCAACTGAGAGAGCAGCTGAAACATGGGAGTCCTCTGGTGTAGTGAGTCTTCAACTGAGAGAAAAGCTGAAAGCCTCTGGTGTAGTGAGGCTTCAACTGAGAGAGAAGCTGAAACATGGGAGTCCTCTGGTGTAGTGATGCTTCAACTGAGAGAGAAGCTGAAACATGGGAGTCCTCTGGTGTAGTGAGGCTTCAACTGAGAGAGCAGCTGAAACATGGGAGTCCTCTGGTGTAGTGAGGCTTCAACTGAGAGAGCAGCTGAAACATGGGAGTCCTCTGGTGTAGTGAGGCTTCAACTGAGAGAAGCTGAAACATGGGAGTCCTCTGGTGTAGTGATGCTTCAAATGAGAGAGCAGCTGAAACATGGGAGTCCTCTGGTGTAGTGAGGCTTCAACTGAGAAAGAAGCTGAAACATGGGAGTCCTCTGGTGTAGTGAGGCTTCAACTGAGAGAGAAGCTGAAACATGGGAGTCCTCTGGTGTAGTGAGGCTTCAACTGAGAGAGAAGCTGAAACATGGGAGTCCTCTGGTCTAATGAGGCTTCAACTGAGAGAGAAGCTGAAACATGGGAGTCCTCTGGTGTAGTGAGGCTTCAACTGAGAGAGAAGCTGAAACATGGGAGTCCTCTGGTGTAGTGGGGCTTCAACTGAGAGAAGCTGAAACATGGGAGTCCTCTGGTGTAGTGAGGCTTCAACTGAGAGAGCAGCTGAAACATGGGAGTCCTCTGGTGTACTGAGGCTTCAACTGAGAGAAAAGCTGAAACATGGGAGTCCTCTGGTGTAGTGAGGCTTCAACTGAGAGAGAAGCTGAAACATGGGAGTCCTCTGGTGTAGTGATGCTTCAACTGAGAGAGAAGCTGAAACATGGGAGTCCTCTGGTGTAGTGAGGCTTCAACTGAGAGAGCAGCTGAAACATGGGAGTCCTCTGGTGTAGTGAGGCTTCAACTGAGAGAGAAGCTGAAACATGGGAGTCCTCTGGTGTAGTGAGGCTTCAACTGAGAGAGCAGCTGAAACATGGGAGTCCTCTGGTGTAGTGAGGCTTCAACTGAGAGAGAAGCTGAAACATGGGAGTCCTCTGGTGTAGTGAGGCTTCAACTGAGAGAAGCTGAAACATGGGAGTCCTCTGGTGTAGTGAGGCTTCAACTGAGAGAAGCTGAAACATGGGAGTCTTCTGGTGTAGTGAGGTAGAGGTTGTTTCTTGGATTCTTCTTCTGGACATGGGTGTTTCACCCATAGGTCTGCAGAGAAATGTGAAATGTTGAAAATATATATATATTTTTTTATATGTGAGAAAATGTAACCTTTTATTATATTTTATATTTAACCTTTATTAACTAGGTAACTAAAGTCTATGGAGAACAAAATCATTTTCGTTTTATTTTATAGCACTTTTAAATGCTCCATGGCTAATTTCCTTAGCATTTTTGATTTTCTTTCTAGATTTAGAATGTAAAACTAAACATGAAGCCTTAGGTCTAGCACAGCAAATACTTTAATTGTTTAAGCATATATTGTAGAACAGTGATTACATTTATTTTTCAGAATATTTACAAAAAATGTGATCTCAAGGGGGTTAGCCATCAATGACAGAAGCAACTTACGGAGTTGACAACAGCTACTCAAAACAGACATATGTTTGCCTCTAAACCTAAAAGTAAATAATTCATTTAAAAATCCCCAATAAAAACATAACCATTCTATCAGATCTTTCAGCACTCTGACTGAGTTGATGTTTTACTTCATTCTAAATTAATATTCCATCGTAATCTATCAGGCAGATGGAGTTGACAGTTGGTTGTTACCATGGTAATTCCAAAATTGTTTGTTTAAATATATCAGATATTAGAGAACTTTACAGACCATGAGTGGCCTTGTTGCACTACATGTAATGAGAACATAAATAAGAGGTCCTTACATGCTGACCAGACCGCACCAGGTTTTGTCCACCCACACCAAACGCGATCAAGACATGCAGGTTGAAATATCAAAACAAACTCTGAACCAATTATATTAATTTGGGGACAGGTCGAAAAGCACGAAACATTTATGGAAATTTAGCTAGCTAGCTTACTGTTGCTAGCTAATTTGTCCTGGGATATAAACATTGGGTTGTTATTTTTCCTGAAATGCACAAGGTCCTCTACTCCGACAATTAATCCACAGATAAAACCCGAATTTGTTTCTAGTCATCTCTCCTTCTTCCTTCAGGTTTTTTTTTCTTTTTCTTTGGCATTTATATGGCGGTTGGCAACCAACTTTAATAAGGTGCATTACCACAACCAACCTCAGTTCATCTTTCAATCACCTAAGTGGGTATATGCTCCTAAAAACCAATGAGGAGATGGGAGAGGCAAGACTTGCAGTGTTGAGCTTCACAAATAGAACCAAGTTCTATTTAGCGCCTGGTAACGCAGACGCTCGTTGACTCGTGCAAGCAGTGTGGGTGCAATTAT
This sequence comes from Thymallus thymallus, assembly GCA_023634145.1. Taxonomy (NCBI): domain Eukaryota; kingdom Metazoa; phylum Chordata; class Actinopteri; order Salmoniformes; family Salmonidae; genus Thymallus; species Thymallus thymallus. The sequence goes on along the minus strand of CM042415.1, from coordinate 32,777,631 downwards.
TTAACAACATGTAGGCCTATGTGTACATTCATTTTGCAACCAGCATGCTATGGTATATCTGACCCTGCTCATTCCTAATTGGAGTTGACCAAATCTCCGGACACATCTTTAAGAAATCACAGTTTTGAGATAAATCATATGTAAAGTCACAGAGGGCCATTGCGAAAAACTACATAAGATTATTTTCCAGTTAATATCCATTATTGCCTGTTTGTTTATTTACACTATTTTGGGGAGTTTTAAATGGGAATCATTTTGCCCCGGCATAGAAAATTGCAAAAACAAATATTTTTGTTCTTGGGCCCGGTTGACAGTTGTATCACTCATTTGTTTGAGAGCACAAATATGAATGTGCGTAATTCCTCTGGCGGCCTGCGTTGATGTTTATTGGTGAAGTACTTACCAATAAAGAATGAATCGAACGACAGTTGGTCCCGTTCTGTTCTTACCTTCTAGCGTCACCTCTCTCCCGGCTCGTTTCAGCCCCTGCACCGCCTCGTCGTGCGTAGCGTCCCGCAGGTTCACACCGTTCACCGACAGGATCGCGTCCCCGACATACAAGGCTTCGGTTTGATCCGCAGCCAGACCTTTGAAGATCTTACTAATAAGTATCGGCATTTTATTCTCTTTTCCTCCTTTTATGCTGATGCCGAGTCCCCCTACCTCTTGCTTTATTACTTTCACACATCTTTTTCTGTTGGCGATCGCCTCAGGCACTTGCTCCTGTAAATCCGTGAAAGCTGTCCTTTTCGGACTGTTAGTGTGATCCGGGTGGGTTGCGTTGCTCCCGTAAGATCCATTGGTGATGCCGTTTAGGTTCACATTCTCTCCCAGGTCCTCGCAACTCAGCGTTAGGGCTTCTTCGTTCAAGTTGGCCAAAACTTTGTGCCATTGGTCCCTCACCAAAACCTCAAAAAATCCACTTTTTTGTACTGTAGCTACCGCCATCTTTGGAACATTCTTAAAATGCCATGTGATTAAAACTCACATAGGACTACCCCCGAACATCTCAGCATGGCTTTCCAATAGTTCAGCAACTTCAGCTCACAGCTCTTTTTTACCAACATAACCTAGTCCCTGATCCAACAGCCCATATCCTCTTTGGGTGGAGCGAACTCGAAGGGCAATCCCACTAAGCAAATCGCACAGAGCACTGCCGAGATCTGTGCTGAAGTTCAAATGACATGTGTAGCCTACAATACATGCGTAGCCTACAATAAGTAATACCTTATTACACCCGTAATACATACATTATTACCACCCTTTGACAAACATTACCAGACATGCTTGGTTTCATTCAGAGGGCGACCGGTGTAAAGGAATGTCCCAATGTTGGGACAGTTGGGACTTTGGAAATGTCCGCCTAGTAGACTTTTGCCTGTCCCCCTGTCTCTCCTGCGCGGTCCGTGCAGCATGCCATGTGCACATTGTTTGCTCGGCTTCGACAGCGTATTATTTTGGGGAGTTAAAACACAAAACATGCTTAAAAACATTTTAAGTCATATTTCCTAACATCTCACTGACTAAATGCTCTTTCAATAGTGAATACACGTGTAAACTAGCTTACAATAGCCTAATAATTTACATTATTATAGGCTAATTGGGAATTAGCATATTGTTTGAGTTATGAGTAATGGATCATATACTAGGCGTGGTGGTTACACTTTTCCAACGAAACACGATGAGAGAATTTAACAGAAGTATGTTAGTGCCATCTGAAACGTGATGAGAACGATACAGAAGTATTTCGATCTCGACTCTGTTTATCATAGTGCCCTACGTTTTATTACATCTGCCAGCTTTAATACCCATCACTGCATTTTATACCAAAGGGTTGGACCTCATTAAAAACACGGAGATTATTGCACTACTCTTTGTTTGTCTATAAAGCCCTTATCCATAAACTTCCAATGTATTTGTCATCTCTGTTGAAGGTTAGAGTCCCTGATTATAATATTAGGTCACATGCATGGTTAACTTTAATGACTCCCTTGGTAAACACAGAGCTTGGTAGATCTGCTTTTACACGTCTAGCGCCTAACGTTTGGAATAATATCCAGTCGGTACTCTGTTTGGATGCCTTAGTGCCTATGGGTCGGTTTGTTGTATTGGCTAAAGGCTTTTATTCTTATGAATGTGTTTGTTTTAACTAACTATGTATGTCTATTAATCTGTGATGCTCTGAATGTATATGTGCCATTTGTCTGGTTGTGTTCCCAGGACACACTAGTAAATGAGACCTGGGTCTCAATGTGTTTCCCCCCTGGTTAAATAAATAATAATAAAAATAAAAATAATTAAAAGAAAAGTACTGTATGTTAGCGCCATCTGATGGTGGAGAGAGAACCTGCGTAGTCCTGCTGTCTGTCACAATATACAGTCTATAGTCCTGCTGTCTGTCACAATATACAGTCTATAGTCCTGCTGTCTGTCACAATATACAATTTATCGTCCTGCTGTCTGTCACAATATACAGTCTATAGTCCTGCTGTCTGTCACAATATACAGTCTATAGTCCTGCTGTCTGTCACAATATACAGTATATAGCCCTGCTGTCTGTCACAATATACAGTCTATTGTCCTGCTGTCTGTCACAATATACAGTCTTTAGTTCTGCTGTCTGTCACAATATACAATATACAGTCTAAAGTTCTGCTGTCTGTATATAACAGTTTTCTGAGCAAAAACATGTATAAGTATTTGTTTTTACCTATATAAAAAAAGTTGGACATAAAAGACTGTAAAAACACTAGCAAATCAGCTCCATGCGATTTTAATTTAGGAAATCTGTTCTAAAGTATTCCCATGCATAATAGAGATACAGTTATGTGAAAAAGTAGGTACACCCCCTGGAAAGTTCTCTTTTTTTTATTTAACATATTTGGACAGATGGATATGTAATCTTCACTTCAACACTATTGACAGATAAAGGTTACACAAATTAACAAATCACACACTGTTATGCAATTACAATAAACAAGAATGCCTTTTCCTTATGGGGAAAAAGTTAGTACACCCCTACCTTTACCATCACATAAAATGGATACAATTAGAATTAGGTACCAAAACAACTGCAAATGATTAGAAAACAGAGAGAAAATTGGTCTGGTTTGGTCTTAACCATATGGGTGTGTGGTAACACATCATTCAAAGATCAAAACACCTACCCGAGGCCCTCAGAAGAAAGATTATTGATGCCCTTGAGTCTGGGAGGGGTTACAAATCCATTTCCAAGCAATTCGAAATACATAATTCAATTTCCAAGTTATTCGAAGTACATCATTCCACTGTACGACAAAAATTCCAGACCACTGGCAAACTACCTAGGACAGGTCGTCCCACCAAAGTCAGCCCAAGAGCTGACCGAAAGATGCTCATAGAAGTCTCTAAGAACCCCAGGGTAACATCAAGGGATCTACAGGCCTCTCTTGCCACAATCAATGTTGAATTGCATGGGTACACTGTCAGAGAGAGACTGCACAAACTTGGCCTACGTGGGAGGTCAGGAAGGAAGAAGCCTCTGCTCTCAAAATAATAATATCAAGACACAACTGACTTTTGCCAGACAACACCTGGGTAAAGTCAGTTGTGTCTTGATATTCTTTTTTGAGAGCAGAGATTATTTGCGGTCAATTTGCAATCTACAAATAATTTGCAATTAGGTTCCGGCCCCCTGACCATCCGCTCAAGAAGAAATCAGCTGTGGCTGAATCTAGTTGATGACCTCTGGTCTGTAGATAATCTAGTTGATGACTCCTGGTCTGTAGATAATCTAGTTGATGACCTCTGGTCTGTAGATAATCTAGTTGATGACCCCTGGTCTGTAGATAATCTAGTTGATGACTCCTGGTCTGTAGATAATCTAGTTGATGACTCCTGGTCTATAGATAATCTAGTTGATGACTCCTGGTCTGTAGATAATCTAGTTGATGAGTCCTGGTCTGTAGATAATCTAGTTGATGACTCCTGGTCTATAGATAATCTAGTTGATGACTCCTGGTCTGTAGATAATCTAGTTGATGACTCCTGGTCTGTAGATAATCTAGTTGATGACTCCTGGTCTATAGATAATCTAGTTGATGACTCCTGGTCTGTAGATAATCTAGTTGATGACTCCTGGTCTGTAGATAATCTAGTTGATGACTCCTGGTCTGTAGATAATCTAGTTGATGACTCCTGGTCTGTAGATAATCTAGTTGATGACTCCTGGTCTGTAGATAATCTAGTTGATGACTCCTGGTCTGTAGATAATCTTTTCTCTGCGTCTTTCAGTATTTATAGGCCTATTTCTGAGAACCAAACTTTATTATTTTCCTTTGCACAATATCAAACCAATTTCTAGTCCTCTTCTTGTGTGTTGAAGAGAGAGAGAGTTGGGAATAGAGAACTGAAACATTTCTATTAATATACAGATCTGATCTGACCATTCAGTTTGAGATCAGGATAAATAAATCTATCCTAAAGTAAAGTCTGCCTAGCCCTTTCTATGTGGGAGGCCGAAACTACACCAGTCTTTATTTAGTGCACTACTTTTGACCAGGGCCTATAGGTTTCTGGTCAGAAGTAGTGCACTATAGGGAATAGGGTGTCATTTCCTGTTTCCGAAAGCTCCATATCCAGTGACGACCCGTCATTTAGGGCAGGTGGGGCTGTTCTGTTATTTTGGCATTAATACGTGTCACATATCAGTTTGCAAACAATGTATATATATATATAAAAAAAGAGCTAATAACGCTGTATACAAACATGGTCTCTCTTTTGTTTTCTTGAGTAAGGCAGCTCCAAAATGCAGGTGTTTCTGCCTAGCTCAGTGCTTTCTGTGGTGGTGGGGCAGCCAGCGGAATATACGGAGCGTAGGGGTTCTAATGTTCTCTAATTGCGCCGTGATTGGCTCAGTGTTCTGTCACTCATAGGGACACTACATCGCCACAAAATCTACGGGGAGAGCTCGAACATTCAAACCCCATTAGAAGTGCTAATCCAAGAAGGCTCAAGGTCATTGGTCACAGATAAAAGGACGTTAAATCATGTTATATCTACCGTAGCTTTGATTGGACTGATCTTGGACTGATCATGTCAACATCATACTTCCAAAATCTTAGCTAGCAGTCATGAATCAAGTCGACAATCACCTGGCAAATCCTTTTCAATCCTTGTCATATGAAGAGAAATTATGAAGAGAAATTATAGATAAAACATATTGGTGCTCATCGGCCATTGGACATAAACATTACACAAGTTGGAAATCGCAAATTCAACAATGAGTGTTTTGGAAGGAATCAGTGGCTAACTGCAAGTTTTGCAAAGCAATGACTAGCCTGCTATTCAGTGGAGTGGGTGTGTGGTCCAAGTCTGGGTTTATGGGTCCTTTTTCCAAGTTTAAAAGGATAAACGTTCAACATTGGCAATGCTGTCAATCCAGAATTACTTCTGACACGTTCAACAGATTCAACATTGTTTTTTTTTTTCCCCCCAGAGTTCCCAGTTGTCTTAAAAGCACCATACATTCAGAGAATGCCAGACTTTGATGACAAAGTTTGATGACAAAATTTGCCCACGAAGGACCGCCTCACCACCTTCCTGTTCAAGTGAGCCCAACAATGTCTTGCATGCTGCTGCATAAATTATGTAATATAGCAGGGAGATATGTATACTGTAGCTAAGAAAGTAATACTAAGTGTATGTTGTGTAGTAAGCTGTTAGCTGTTGGTGGTGCACATGTAGCCTATAACCTGTTTTAGAGAAATGTCATCATCGAATATTGTCAGAGCTTTCACTGTCTGCTTATATGCCCCCTTTATTTATCGTATGGTGTACAGGGAGAATACTGAAAAAACGCCAATGATCTCAATTCTGTCGCTTTGCATTTCAAAAGTGCTGAACAAATAGTTATTGACTACGTCCGCCCTAGCTCACTCAATGTCTTCATCGAAATGAAGGATTGACTCATCCGCTCGTCGTCCCCTTATGCCATAGTTTGAACATCTCGATTGTCAGTAGAAACCACATCTGTTTAAGAAAGTCAGCCATATCAGCTATGTTTTTTTAAAAGGCAGTAAATGAGGCTGAATGAACTGTTTTGCGGCCAGACAAGGCTCCACTGATAGCCAGGTGTAGCAGTGGTAAGGTGTGGGACAGCTTTATGTCGCCCTAACAGTTTGTGGACACCGTTTGTCACATTTATAGTGCAATTAATGTATTGTTTAGTGTTGTGTTGTGGCTTTGCTGGCATGCATACACATATTTTTTTTTTGTTGCCCCACCAAGACTGACATGCTAAAATCACCATCATCCATATCTCTCTTCTCTATTTGAATAATTCATAGGTTTTATCTGAGTTATATACAGTATCTTGTTTAATACATAATCCACCTAGTTGATTTCCTCTCACTCCTGTTGTTAAAGATCATTGTAATAATCTGTTAATTAGTTCCATAACATTCAGGACTATAAATTATTTTGATTCCCTCGACCGACAGACTGACAGTCGGACGGACGGACAGACAGACAGACAGACACAGACAGAGACAGAGACAGACTAAGCATTGTAGGCTAATGAGGCGTATTGTTGACTTTTATTATTAGATAAACAAAACTAATGTTATTTGTTGTGTGAATGACCTTCAAACTAAACAAACAATAGCAGTGAATTTCATTAGCAATGATAATATTTTAGTTTATTTTGTATAATTTAAAGTCATCACCATGTCATTACCTAATTAATTAATAACAAACTAATTAACACATTTATAGAGAGGTCTAAACATAGAAGTATTTTCTTCTGCTGTTCTATTTAATGATACATTTCACTTCCTGGTAATAATGTGAACGATATCTGTGACATCGTCCTACAATCTCTGTCAACTAAACTAAAGTTAGGCCTGATTATGAATTTCGATGTCTTCATTGTTGATCACCTGCAAACGAGAGAAGACATGTATGAGAGTTTGTAGTCGCACACCGTCAATCCAAACCTTTTGTTGTGCGTCTCCCGGTCTAAACAAGTATGTAACAGTTCCAACTATGATGTGAACATGTTTATCAGCTGAAACGTTGAGGTTAAGCGGTAGAAATGTAGAGGCTTACCTTGTATTTCCTCGTTTATTGAAGAGGGTTGAGTCTTGTTTCCTGATCGGATTTTTACAGGCAAACAATGGGTGCGTTCAAGCGCATGGTATATATACAGGTTAAAGGTATAGCGGAAGTAGTTTATTCCCGGGATGTACATGTTCATATGCCCAACGTATAGTTATAATGCCGTAAGCATGGTTTAGCACAGGTATTTATATATACATGTCTTGTGTGCTGATATATATACATGTCTTTATCATCTGAACATGTATTGTAACGCTTGCCTTGTGAAATGGCAGTCTCACATTGGCTGGTGCATCAATATTGGTACTTAAACCCTGTCATTGCGTTGTTTGCCAGACAGAGACAGGACAGTGTAGGGTTGGCAGGCTCCCTGGTACAGGCATGAGTGAAGCCTGGGTTTATTACATCAACTTTTTGTTCATCGTGCTGTTTATTTGTTTTTGTAAATACTTGTACACTGGCCGACAATATTAATTATTCACCTTCCAAATAAAAAGCCTCACGTTGGCAACAAAAATCCATCGACTTCATCAGCCTCCTCACTGTTAAAATCCTACCACTGGGTCAACCTCACAATAGTATTTCATGAACAGCTTTCTCTTTATAATGTTGACAGACTATTTCAAGATCCAGGAAAGATAAAGCCTGGCTGGCCCACAGTTTGAGTTTAAGCAGTATATCCAGCGGGTTTACAGAGTTTAAATAAAAACTTCCAGTGTAATTTATAACTGTAGATATTTTTTAACTACGATTTACGAGTGGCTGCTCCACAGTGGAATTCCAAAGGAAGGTTGACCCAAACGAGCATAGCACTTACCCAGCATCCCAAACGGCACCATATACCCTTTATAGTGCACTAATTTGTAGTGCATTTTATATGGTATAGGGTTTCCCATAGTTTAGTTTTTAAGAGGTGTAGGGTTAGGTAATGACTTGCAGTACCCATAGTTTAGTTTGTAAGAGGTGTAGGGTTAGGTAATGACTTGCAGTACCCATAATTTAGTTTTTAAGAGGTGTAGGGTTACGTAATGACTTGCAGTACCCATAATTTAGTTTTTAAGAGGTGTAGGGTTAGGTAATGACTTGCAGTACCCATAGTTTAGTTTTTAAGAGGTGTAGGGTTAGGTAATGACTTGCATTAACACCTAAGTCAATGTATTAATTTCATATGGAATGAATGTTTTTTGTAGGTGGGGGGTTATATAGGCTACTGTCTCAGGGATCCAGGCTTTCAGACCCACGTTTCCACCTCCCCACTGTGTGCTGCAGCAGGACTCCCAGACCTATATGGGTTGGTACCTCCAACACCATGTATCCATAAGTGCAGGACTACATGCAGACAGAGATCCATAGTACTGCTGAGGCAAGGCAATGTTAACCAGGACCAGACCTCCTGGGTCGCAATGTTAACCAGGAGCAGGCCTCCTGGGTCAAATAGGCACTAGGAACAGGCCTCCTGGGTCAAATAGGCACCAGGACCAGGCCTCCTGGGTCAAATAGGCACCAGGACCAGGCCTCCTGGGTCAAACAGGCACTAGGAGCAGGCCTCCTGGGTCAAATAGGCACTAGGATATATGGCAAACATATACAGTAGCTGTACATGATTTAGTGTGTGTCTGCACACGTGTGTGTGTGTGTGTGTGTGTGTGTGTGTGTGTGTGTGTCTGCACGTGTGTGCAACACATGTCTAGCAGAATACTGTAGACGCTGACATACAATATATGGCCTCTGAAATGTGTTACATGGTGTGGTAACATAATGAAGTGTTGAACTTTCCCCTGCTATAGTTTACATGGTGTGGTAACATAATGTAGTGTTGAACTGAGAGAGTGTATTATCACTCCTGACTGCTGTGCCAGTCATAAGGGGCGTCCAGCTCTGGGGTAAATTGGAGAGTGTGTGTGTATGTGAGTTATCTCTGTGTTTGTGTGTGTGTGTGTGTGTGTGTGTGTGTGTGTGTGTGTGTGTGTGTGTGTGTGTGTGTACATGCATGCTTGCACACACGTGTGTATATGTTGAGCTTCCTCTTCCCCTCTCCCTCCCCTCAGTCAGTCATCCCGCTGGGCGAAGCGTGGAGATGAACCACAGAGGAAATGGTCTCTGTGCCACGCAACCCAATAGATGACTGCATGAGCACACTTAGAAACAAACCCAGGGCTCAGATCTGGACACCCCTGTGACTGGCCCACACACACACTCCTAATGGTTTTCACTATTCATTCAGATCAAAGAGAGAAAGAGTGAACAGCCAGGCTGACTGGAGCCTGTCCAGGTCCCAAATGGCACTGTATTCCCTATGTAGTGCACTGCTTTCAACCTGGGCCCATAGGTCCCGGGTCAAAAGTTGTGCACTATATAGGAAATAGTCTGCCATTTGTGACACAAGCTTGGTCATGTCCCCCTCCACACCCCCCTCCCTAAAGGTTGCTACACGCTTCATGCCATTGATCTACGTGCGCGTGTACACTGGTGGAAGGGAGTAGCAGACACCTTTTGGTGACATGATATCCTCACCGGTCCCACTCCCATTAACGATAGCAAAGTTTTTTATTTTGTGAAAGCAAGGAAGTGTTGCTGTCCCTTGCTAGTAGTAGCTAGTTGGCAGCCTGGCTGGCTGTCTTTAGCCTGGCTAGCTGTCTTTAGCCTGGCTAGCTGGCTGTCTTTAGCCTGGCTAGCTGGCTGTCTTTAGCCTGGCTAGCTGGCTGGCTTTAGCCTGGCTAGCTGGCTGGCTTTAGCCTGGCTAGCTGGCTGGCTTTAGCCTGGCTAAAAATATAACAAGCTAGCTTTTTAGCTTCCCACATCGCCATGTAATATAATCAGATTTATAATAAAAAATATGTCCTGGCAAATGTTCTTATACTTGCTGGTGTAACATAAAACTTTACCGCAGTTTGTTATGCTGCTTGTGTATTCATTCCCATATCAGCTAAAAATAGAACATCATATTTCGGTAATGGAGAAAAAAGCACATGGCTCGCTAGTTGGCTACAGTAGGTTCTACTATTTCACAATAGCCTGGAATCACTAGTAAACAGTAAATTATTCTTTACTGTTTGAACAATCGTTGAGATTATATTTGGTTATCAATGCAAAATATGCTAATTTGATGAATAGCCTATATAACCTAAAGATTTGATGCCCCCACAGCTGCGGAAGGAATGATACGGCATGTCAAAATGTTCAGGTAGTAAAAAAGTTAGTTGAATCAGTGTTGCCAACTGTTTTTCAGTGAGATCCGCTATTGGCTGCTATATAACGTTTTGCGTCACAGCACCAATTTGCTTTGCTGCCTCACAGTTCGCCCACTCTCCCGCAGCACGCCCACTCTCCCGCAGCACGCCCGCCCACTCTCCCGCAGCACGCCCACTCTCCCGCAGCACGCCCGCCCACTCTCCCGCTGCACGCCCGCCCACTCTCCCGCTGCACGCCCGCCCACTCTCCCGCTGCACGCCCACTCTCCCGCTGCCCGCCCACTCTCCCGCTGCACGCCCGCCCACTCTCCCGCTGCACGCCCACTCTCCCGCTGCACGCCCACTCTCCCGCAGCACGCCCACTCACCTTGTGTATCTCTGTCTGTATGCACTGTTGCTGTGATTTCTGTTGCACAGGCAGCTTCTCCCACTTACGTTTGCGGCAGAAATGAGTGGGAAAAGTCGCTAAATGCTATCAAAACCATAGAAGCCCTCGGTGTCAAAACTCCCCAAATGCAGCCTGAAAAGTGGCTGAATTTGTCGCTATACTCTTTAGCAATAAATGTAGCTGTAGTGGTTAGAAAACTCGCTAAATATTGGCAACACTGCGTCCAATGGCGCAGCGTATTACAAGGAGCCGTATTGTGACAAAACGACATTGCAACACCCCGAACCTTGTGTCTACGTAGAGCTTGTATGTAACTTAAGGAAGGCCAGTCTGTCCTTGGATCCTTGGACACCAGTGCTGAGGTTCCAGCCCCTAAGTGAAAGCAGGCTGTGCTGTGTAAAGCAATGCGCCCCAGCATAGGGGCTTCCGTCATAGCGGCAGGTTGAACTGATTAAGGCAGGCGATTGTGAAATGAAAAGTCGGTTGGTCGAGTTGGCTAGGTTCATCTGGCTGTAGGCTATGGGAGCCCTCTCTATTTCAGATTAACAGGCAGACTGGTTCGCTCACTCTTTCTGTCTCTCTGACAGACGGACAGGCAGGCAAGCAAGCAGACAGCCAGTCTGGCAGAATGACAGACAGACATGCTGGTTCTCTCTCTTCTCTCCCTCCTCAGTGGATCACTGGATTCGATGGCAGTGAGGCAACATGTGGAACCATTAGGGCCAACGCAGCGGTTTGTCTCCCACGGTGAGTAGGATACATGTAATATTTACCAGATTGCAGGCCAGGCAAGTCCCCCCAAAGGCCCTCTCTGCTTTCTGATGGCCGAGCAAGATGGAGGGGACCAACCGGCCCAGACATAGCAGAGAGCAGGAAGGGCTTTAAATAAAAATAAACACCTTTTGACACTGTGTGTGTGTGTGTGTGTGTGTGTGTTTGTTTGTTTGTGTGTATCTGTCTGTGTGTGTGTGTCTGTGTGTGTGTCCATGTAATAGTACAAATTTGCTGACTCACGTATCAGTGTATTTTGTTTAACGTGAAAAAGAGCCTAACGTCTATGGAAACACCCTTAGAGATGTTGCTGCACTCATCATATGAAGTGACATCTCAACCAAACAGAGGTGATTGATACCACTCCACATACAGTATGAAGTGACATCTCAACCAAACAGAGGTGATTGATACCACTCCACATACAGTATGAAGTGACATCTCAACCAAACAGAGGTGATTGATACCACTCTACATACAATATGAAGTGACATCTCATCTACACAGAGGGGATTGATACCACTCCACATACAGTATGAAGTGACATCTCATCTACACAGAGGTGATTGACACCACTCCACATACAGTATGAAGTGACATCTCAACCAAACAGAGGTGATTGATACCACTCCACATACAGTATGAAGTGACATCTCATCTACACAGAGGGGATTGATACCACTCCACATACAGTATGAAGTGACATCTCATCTACACAGAGGTGATTGATACCACTCCACATACAGTATGAAGTGACATCTCAACCAAACAGAGGGGATTGATACCACTCCACATACGAAGTGACAGCTTAACCTCATTGCCCCCCAGCAAATTAGCCTACATTTAGGCTATTGTTTATACAGTGCCAGTCAAAAGTTTGGACACACCTACTCATTCAAGGGTTTTTCTTTATTTTTACTATTTTCTACATTGTAGAATAATAGTGAAGACATCAAAACTATGAAATAGTAGATAGATAGATAGATAGATAGATAGATAGATAGATAGATAGATAGATAGATAGATAGATAGATAGATAGATAGATAGATAGATAGATAGATAGATAGATAGATAGGTACTCTTAGGGTCTGTGCTGACCAACTGTGTGGAATACTCCAGCGTCCCTTCAACCTTAGCCTGAGCCTAGAAAGGGTCCCTGTGCTGTGGAAAACATCCTGCCTCGTCCCAGTGCCCAAGAAGGCACACCCCACTTTCCTGAATGACTTCAGACCTGTAGCGCTAACATCCCACATCATGAAGACCCTGGAAAGGTTAGTCCTCGCTCACCTCAGACCCCTGGTGTGTACATCACTGGACCCCCTGCAGTTCGCATACCAGCGCAACATCGGGGTGGATGATGCAATCATCTACCTTCTGCAGAGGGCCTACTCTCACCTGGACAACGCAGGTTGCACTGTGAGGGTTATGTTTTTTGACTTCTCCAGTGCCTTCAATACCATTCAGCCCCTGCTACTGGGTGAGAAGATGAGGAGGATGAAAGTGGAAGCACCCTTAGTCTCCTGGGTCACGGACTACCTGACTGGTAGGCCACAATTTGTGCGACTACAGAGCTGTGTGTCAGAACGGGCAGTTAGCAACACAGGGGCCCCCAGGGAACGGTCCTGTCCCCCTTCCTGTTCACCCTCTACACCTCAGACTTCAGATATAACTCTGGAACATGCCACCTACAGAAGTTCTCGGATGACTCTGCTATTGTAGGGTGCATCAGGGGTGGGCAGGACTTTGTGTTGTGGTGTGAGCAGAACCACCTTCAACATTGCATAGTATGAGTGGTTGGCTGAATATGTACACTATACATTGGTGGATGTTGGATGGTTAACTATACTATACAGGTCGATGGCAGAGAAATACTTCAGTAGCTAAAAATGCGTATGATATGAGCGAGGGTAATAATAGTTTACTTAATAGACAGACTGGGTAAATGAACAGGTAAGTGAAAATTTTGCATGGTTAAATTATCTGTACAGTTAGGTATACAGTTATATTTACAGATAAAGGAATACTTGCATGGTTACACAAACTGTACAGGTAAATGACAGAGAAGGGAATGTTTTCATCCAAAACGTGTGCTGTCTGTCTGTCTTTCTGTCACAGAGGAGGATAAATACTGTAGACAAGATCATCAATCATTCTGTTGAAACAAGCCTCATTCAAATGTCATAATTTCCCCAAATCATAATGAATATTGGAAATCCTCATTCTGGCATGATTAAGAGGGTGTCACTTCCACAGGCAGAGTATATTTTTAAGGTGAATCTTTGTTATCATTCTGTTATAAATAACCCTCTATGCCAACCACTCTATGCTGCCAGTTTAACAAGAGGTTGATAAATGTGTAATAACTGATCTACATAACACGTTTGTAGATGTGTAATAGCATAGAAGGTCTTGCCTATAGTAATCAGACAGACACATTGAGCCACTTTAGATAAGAACACAATTTACTAACTTGCAATGGAACACTGAAACAATCATTCAGTTGACCAATAGAAAATCATCTAATTGCAATGATGGCTTTGATTCTATTTGGCAGCAGCTTTGGTCAGCTTCAACTGCTTCTTTTAACCACTAGAGAGAGTAGTTCTCACATCTGTCATGCTGGTACTCCTGAGTTACAGCTCTGTTCTCATCACAGGGACAGGATTGTCCAGACTAGTCACTGTGTGCAGCGGTAGTAAGACAAGAGATTATGTTTGTGTGTGTTCGCATGTGTGTTCTCAGTGTGTGTGTCTGTGTTGTGTGTGTGTGTGTTTTCTGTTTGTTACCATGGCAACCAAGAGAGACACATAGGGGAACTTGTAGAGAGCTTGACAAATTTGACAAATTAGATTTGAGAAAAAAAGGTAGAGAGGGAGAAACCGACAGAGAGAGAGAGAGAGAGAGACCGACAGAGAGAGAGCGAGAGAGACCGACAGAGAGAGACAGAGAGAGAGAGAGAGACCGACCGACAGAGAGAGAGAGAGAGCGCGACAGAGAGAGAGAAAGCAATGATAACGATTCTCTCAGCCATGCAGAGATCTCTTTGTCCACCCATTTAGAGTTAAACCAGAGAGCCTCTCTACTCTGGCTCTGCCAAACTCTCTATTGGCACGGCTTACCACACTGCACATGCAGGGACTCTGCTACACTGTACCGCATTGTCAAGGCATTTTTATCCCCAAAGATGTTTTCTAATTTTTCTCCTCGTAGCTTGAGTTTCTTCCTTTTATACACAACCAGCTGTGAGGAGATTAGGTCTCTTTATGCACAACCAGCTGTGAGGAGATTAGGTCTCTTTATATACAACCAGCTGTGTGAAGATTAGGTCCAAAATGCTCCAAAATGCATCACTATCCGGTCCTCCCAGTCAATTCAGTACTAAAACACCATCTTGGATATAGAATGAGTGGTCTCTCTCACACTTCGCGCCGACAACATTCCTTGGAAGCAGCTCCTTAATCCGTGTTCAACTGGTTTGAGATGATCATTTACACGATAACATAATGTGTTACTCCATATCTGGTTTCTACACTTAAGCCAATGGGTGTGGCATTTTCCTAATTCAGACCCTTTTTGCTAGCCTGGTTCCAGATCTGTTTGTGCTGTCTTGTGCATGTTTGGATTGATAATGACCAAAGGACTTGGCAAGACAGCACAAACAGACCTTCTGCGACCAAGCTACCTTCTTGCCTCCTAAATCAAAGTCGAGGCAAACTGAAAGCTTATTCCAAAACTTACTCTATTCTTTTGCTAACAATATCTGAATGGAGTAGAAAGACAGTGTCTAAACAACATCTGTAGGACACCCGTCCTTCTCTAGGGGAATGAGTTGAGAAAGAAAACAAGGACCTCCACCCCTCCCTCCCCTCCATCTGTCCCTTGCTCCCCAGCATGACCTCATCCATCTTGGGCCGGGCTGGGGGTGACACCTGGGGGGAGAGGCTTCTCCTGGAGGTGTGTGTGTGTGTGTGTGGTAGGGGGTGGATCAAGTGATTAACCATTACTCATCCCTGCTAACAACACATGATACATCCACCATACTGAAGCCTGTTTCAGTGAGTTTTTAGAATGTAAATAATACTTTTGAAAGCGCTGTGGCTCAGCTGTTGGCCATCGTTGGAAACAGGTTCAGAAAAGATGTCTGGATTGGCTCTAGGGCTCAACAGTAGCTATGAGGATCAACACAAGGCCAGAACCGCCTGTGAGTCTAAGTTACCGTCCAATAGTCTCACCATACTCTAATGCAGATGGACTTTGTACTGTAATCTGCCGCTGAGTGGCAAATAACTGTTTTGATTTATGTTAAAAGCAGTTGAAGAGCATAGCTCAACACTTTGTTGTCATTTGACATTTGTGTCTAAACAGCTTTAAAGGGCTGTGAAGCTAGATGTTGATGTCTGTGTCTGTGTATATTATCAGTCTCTGTAGAGGAGTGACTTCCTCCTGCTGGGGTTGGGTTTACAGGCCCACCCATGCAGTGTGTCTGGAACCCATCTTCCCTATGTAGTGCACTACTCTAGACCAGACCTCTTCCCTATATAGTGCACTACTCTAGACCAGACTTCTTCCCTATATAGTGCACTACTCTAGACCAGACTTCTTCCCTATATAGTGCACTACTCTAGACCAGACTTCTTCCCTATATAGTGCACTACTCTAGACCAGACTTCTTCCCTATATAGTGCACTACTCTAGACCAGACTTCTTCCCTATATAGTGCACTACTCTAGACCAGACTTCTTCCCTATATAGTGCACTACTCTAGATCAGACTTCTTCCCTATATAGTGCACTACTCTAGACCAGACTTCTTCCCTATATAGTGCACTACTCTAGACCAGACTTCTTCCCTATATAGTGCACTACTCTAGACCAGACTTCTTCCCTATATAGTGCACTACTCTAGACCAGACTTCTTCCCTATATAGTGCACTACTCTAGACCAGACTTCTTCCCTATATAGTGCACTACTCTAGACCAGACTTCTTCCCTATATAGTGCACTACTCTAGACCAGACTTCTTCCCTATATAGTGCACTACTCTAGACCAGACTTCTTCCCTATATAGTGCACTACTTTAGACCAGACCACTTCTCTCTCCCTGAATATCACTGCCCCAGTACATTTGACCAGGTTCCATTGCAGTGCACTATATAGGGACCTGGTCCAATAGCCAACAATTTTCTTGACATTTTGTGTTAAATATTGTGATTGGCAGATTTAAAAAAAAAACTGGATGCCGTACCGGACCAAACCAGTTTACTTCACCCCTTCCTATACTAATCCATAACAATAATGTTAGTGGTCCTGTCTCGCTCCCCTCTCCTCCCTAGACCCTATGAAATCGGACTGTCTGAGATTAGTGGTCAGATCCTATAACATTAAAGGAGCAGGTGGATGTAATGTGTCCTTATACTGGGATTATACCACCTAGGAGTAGCCTATAGGTCACCTGGTACTCTCTCATAGGGTAAGGACTTAGTAGCCTATACGTCTCCTGGTACTCTCTCATAGGGTAAAGACTTAGTAGCCATGAAGTGCTTTGAAAGGCTGGTCATGGCTCACATTAACACCATTATCCCAGAAACCCTAGACCCACTTCAGTTTGCATACCGCCCCAACAGATCCACAGATGATGCAATCTCTATTGCCCTTTCCCACCTGGACAAGAGGAACACCTATGTGAGAATGCTATTCATTGACTACAGCTCAGCATTCAACACCATAGTGCCCTCAAAGCTCATCACTAAGCTAAGGATCCTGGGACTAAACACCTCCCTCTGCAACTGGATCCTGGACTTCCTGAGGGGCCGCCCCCGGGTGGTAAGGGTAGGTAACAACACATCTGCCACGCTGATCCTCAACACTGGGGCCCCTCAGGGATGCATGCTCAGTCCCCTCCTGTACTCCCTATTCACCCATGACTGCATGGCCAGGCACGACTCCAACACCATCATTACGTTTGCAGACGACACAACAGTGGTAGGCCTGAACACAGACAACGACAAAACAGCCTATAGAGAGGAGGTCAGAGACCTGGCCGTGTGGTGCCACGATAACAACCTCTCCCTCAACGTAATTAAGACACAGGAGATGATTGTGGAGTACAGGATAAATGAAGGACCGAGCACGCCCCCATTCTCATCGATGGGGCTGCAGTGGACCAGGTTGAGAGCTTCAAGTTCCTTGGTGTCTACATCACCAACAAACTAGAATAGTCCAAACACACCAAGACAGTCGTGAAGAGGGCACAACAAAGCCTATTCCCCCTCAGGAGACTAAAAAGATTTGGCATGGGTACTCAGATCCTCAAAAGGTTCTACAGCTACAACATCAAGATCATCCTGACTGGTTGCATCACTGCCTGGTATGGCAACTGCTCGACCTCCGACCGCAAGGCACTACAGAGGGTAGTGCGTACGGGTCAGTACATCACGGGGGCCAAGCTTCTTGCCATCCAGGACCTCTATACCAGGCGGTGTCAGAGGAAGGCCCTAAAAATTGTCAAAGACTCCAGCCACCCTAGTCATAGACTGTTCTCTCTGCTACGGCACAACAAGCGGTACCAGAGCACCAAGTCTAGTTCCAAAAGGCTTCTACGCCCAAGCCATAAGACTCCTGAACAGGTAATCAAATGTGCAAAGCTGTCATCAAGGCAAAGGGTGGCTACTTTGAGGAATCTCAAATATGTTTTGTTTAACAATTTTTTGGTTACGACACGATGTGTAATGTCATAGTTGTGATGTGTTCACTTTTATTCTTCAATGTAAAAAAAATAGTGCAAATAAAGAAAAACCCTTTAATGAGTAATATTCCAAACATTTGACCGGGGGTGTAGCCTCGCTACTGTTATTTTTTACTATCATTTTACTGTTTAAAAAATACAAAATATATTTATCTATTGTTTACCTAATACTTATTTTCTACTTAACTGCACTGTTGGTTAGGGCTTGTAAGTAAGCATTTCACTGTAAGGTCTACACCTGTTGTATTCGGCACACGTGACAAATAAAGTTTGATTTGATTTGACAGGGTAAGGACTTTATATGAAAGTTCTCGTATACCTTTTTGCGCGCTCCTAAGTGTTTATTAGTAGTTTGTTTCCGCCAGGGAAAACATGAGTCAGCATGTTCATCTCTCTTCAGACGACTCCAGACGAAACACAAAACCTCTATTGAGAGAACCTCTGCGCTGAAGCAGACCTGGGTTCAAATACTATTTGGAATCTTTCAAATAGAGAGAGAGAGGCAGAGAGGGAGAGAGATCCAGAGAGGTAGACTGTATATAGACACTGCATATAGACATATGATACTTGAAATGTCTTTATTCTTTTGGAACTTTTGTGAGTGTAATGTTTACTGTACATTTTGTATTGTTTATTATCTATTTCACTTGCTTTGGTAATATAAACATATGTTTCCAATGCCAATAAAGCCCCTTGAATTGAAATTGAATTGAATTTGAAATTGAGAGGAAGAGAGTGGCAGAGAGGGAGTGGGTCAGAGAGAGAGAGAGGGAGAGGGTCAGAGAGAGAGAGAGAGGGAGAGAGAGATAAAGATAAAGAGGGAGTGATGGAGAGGGTCAGAGAGAGAGAGAAAGACCCCACTCCGCTCTCTGAGGCCCTTTCATTCTAACTGAAGTGTTGGTCTCAGCATTCGGTCTAAAAGCCTCCAGCCATGATCTTACTAAAGTGTGGGTCTCAGCATTCGGTCTAACAGCCTCCAGTCAGGATCTTACTGAAGTGTTGGTCTCAGCATTCGGTCTAACAGCCTCCAGTCACAAGCAGTCAGAGCCACAGTTCTGAAAGTGTGTTCTATATGTGGTTTTTGTCAGAGCCACAGTTCTGAAAGTGTGTTCTATATGTGTTTTTGTCAGATCCACAGTACTGAAAGTATGTTCTAAATGTGTTTTTGTCAGATCCACAGTACTGAAAGTGTGTTCTATATGTGGTTTTGTCAGATCCACAGTACTGAAAGTGTGTTCTATATGTGGTTTTTGTCAGATCCACAGTACTGAAAGTGTGTTCTATATGTGTTTTTGTCAGATCCACAGTACTGAAAGTGTGTTCTATGTGTTTTTGTCAGATCCACAGTACTGAAAGTGTGTTCTATATGTGGTTTTTGTCAGATCCACAGTACTGAAAGTGTGTTCTATATGTGTTTTTTGTCAGATCCACAGTACTGAAAGTGTGTTCTATATGTGTTTTTGTCAGATCCACAGTACTGAAAGTGTGTTCTATATGTGTTTTTGTCAGATCCACAGTACTGAAAGTGTGTTCTATATGTGGTTTTTGTCAGATCCACAGTACTGAAAGTGTGTTCTATATGTGTTTTTTGTCAGATCCACAGTACTGAAAGTGGTTTCTATATGTGGTTTTTGTCAGATCCACAGTACTGAAAGTGTGTTCTATATGTGTTTTTGTCAGATCCACAGTACTGAAAGTGTGTTCTATATGTGTTTTTGTCAGATCCACAGTACTGAAAGTGTGTTCTATATGTGTTTTTGTCAGATCCACAGTACTGAAAGTGTGTTCTATGTGTTTTTGTCAGATCCACAGTACTGAAAGTGTGTTCTATATGTGTTTTTGTCAGATCCACAGTACTGAAAGTGTGTTCTATATGTGTTTTTGTCAGATCCACAGTACTGAAAGTGTGTTCTATATGTGTTTTTGTCAGATCCACAGTACTGAAAGTGTGTTCTATATGTGTTTTTTGTCAGATCCACAGTACTGAAAGTGTGTTCTATATGTGTTTTTGTCAGATCCACAGTACTGAAAGTATGTTCTATATGTGTTTTAGTCAGATCCACAGTACTGAAAGTGTGTTCTATATGTGGTTTTGTCAGATCCACAGTACTGAAAGTGTGTTCTATATGTGGTTTTTGTCAGATCCACAGTACTGAAAGTGTGTTCTATATGTGTTTTTGTCAGATCCACAGTACTGAAAGTGTGTTCTATATGTGGTTTTTGTCAGATCCACTGTACTGAAAGTGTGTTCTATATGTGTTTTTTGTCAGATCCACAGTACTGAAAGTGTGTTCTATATGTGTTTTTGTCAGATCCACAGTACTGAAAGTGTGTTCTATATGTGGTTTTTGTCAGATCCACAGTACTGAAAGTGTGTTCTATATGTGGTTTTTGTCAGATCCACAGTACTGAAAGTGTGTTCTATATGTGTTTTTGTCAGATCCACAGTACTGAAAGTGTGTTCTATATGTGTTTTTGTCAGATCCACAGTACTGAAAGTGTGTTCTATATGTGGTTTTTGTCAGATCCACAGTACTGAAAGTGTGTTCTATATGTGGTTTTTGTCAGATCCACAGTACTGAAAGTGTGTTCTATATGTGGTTTTGTCAGATCCACAGTACTGAAAGTGTGTTCTATATGTGGTTTTTGTCAGATCCACAGTACTGAAAGTGTGTTCTATATGTGTTTTTGTCAGATCCACAGTACTGAAAGTGTGTTCTATGTGTTTTTGTCAGATCCACAGTACTGAAAGTGTGTTCTATATGTGGTTTTTGTCAGATCCACAGTACTGAAAGTGTGTTCTATATGTGTTTTTTGTCAGATCCACAGTACTGAAAGTGTGTTCTATATGTGTTTTTGTCAGATCCACAGTACTGAAAGTGTGTTCTATATGTGGTTTTTGTCAGATCCACAGTACTGAAAGTGTGTTCTATATGTGGTTTTTGTCAGATCCACAGTACTGAAAGTGTGTTCTATATGTGGTTTTTGTCAGATCCACAGTACTGAAAGTGTGTTCTATATGTGTTTTTGTCAGATCCACAGTACTGAAAGTGTGTTCTATATGTGGTTTTTGTCAGATCCACAGTACTGAAAGTGTGTTCTATATGTGTTTTTGTCAGATCCACAGTACTGAAAGTGTGTTCTATATGTGTTTTTGTCAGATCCACAGTACTGAAAGTGTGTTCTATATGTGCGCTGGTTTTGAATAAGTATCAGTGACATCATTTTACAGCTGCTCACACGTTTGTTTAACACCTGGTAGTCTGACTAATCATAGCCTCATCACCTGTTGTTTAATCACTAACTTTATTAAACACTTTACTTTCACGTTATCGTCTGGAACTATGTAATAACTAAAGAACCATTAGGACATGTTAATGAGCGGTAATATTGGCTGGGCTGAGGAGGAGGAGCATTATAAAGGAATACTGCATGAGACAACGATACTAATTCAAGTCATTTGTCCCAATGTTAGAATTCTGGCTTCAGTCTTGGGATGCATCCCAATAGCACCCTATTCCCTATATAGTGCACTACTTTTGACCAGAAGTAGTGCACTATATAGGGAATAGGGTGCCATTTGCATATAAACTATAAACAGCTGTTAGTTAACTAGCAGCACAGCAACCTGATGGACCTCTGTTAGCACTGTACTCCCTCTTAATACTAGAGGAGGAGGAGGGAGAGGGAGGAGAGGAGAGGAAGGAGGGAGAGGAGGAGGAAGGTGGTGGAGGAGGAAGGGGAGGAGAAAGATCTCACGTTTAGTTTAGCTTGGATATTTCTGGAAACTCACATGACTGACACTGACTTTTGGTGTCCTGTTTGGTGGGTCATGGGTACAGGAAAATATAATGAGGCATATTCTCAGGAATCCTTTGCATAGGGCTGACTTTGTACCTAATTCTGTAACTTCAGATCACATGAATGACATCAGAAGTTCTCTTGTTTTGCCACCTGAATAGAGTTCAGTTTTATTGCATTTCTGAGTAAATGTAGTATCCATAGGGATGTCTGTGTGTATATATACATGGACTATCAACTTGTCAACCCATGATCTTGATACATTAAAGCTAGAGTCTGGAATTCGAAAAAAAAAGTCCACCCTGACAGCCGCTGAGTCCACAAATGTTAATACCAATCACAGACTGTGGCTTTAATGGTATAGCTCATGGTATAGCTCATGGTATAGCTCAGGGAGGTCCACAACTGCAGTCGCCATCAGCCTCTGATTAATAATGCAAGTATGAAAACCGAAGAGACAGAATCATTAGATAATTTGTTTTGGTAATAGCTTGTTTTTGGTCGCAGGTTCAGGAATGGCTTAAGAATTGCAACATTTACCTGGAGTTAACTCTGCAGATAGCACTGATGGGTGATTAGAAAAATCATAGACAATCAATCAATAATATAATAATACTTTTAGAAAAATCTTTAATTTACAATCTGTAGAAACTATTATGATAGAAAGGTTCAGAACTTTTGTGAAACATCACAGTGGAAAAATATATGGCAAATAGATCAAAGCTGGATGGTCTTCAGAGATAGATGGAAGGGGTTGAGGATAGATGGGAGGGGTTGAGAGATAGATGGGAGGGAATGAGGATAGATGGGAGGGCTTGAGATATAGATGGGAGGGGTTGAGGATAGATGGGAGGGGTTGAGGATAGATGGGAGGGGTTGAGGATAGATGGGAGGGCTTGAGAGATAGATGGGAGGGAATGAGGATAGATGGGAGGGGTTGAGGATAGATGGGAGGGCTTGAGATATAGATGGGAGGGGTTGAGGATAGATGGGAGGGGTTGAGAGATAGATGGGAGGGGTTGAGGATAGATGGGAGGGGTTGAGGATAGATGGGAGGGGTTGAGGATAGATGGGAGGGGTTGAGAGATAGATGGGAGGGGTTGAGGATAGATGGGAGGGGTTGAGAGATAGATGGGAGGGGTTGAGAGATAGATGGGAGGGGTTGAGGATAGATGGGAGGGGTTGAGGATAGATGGGAGGGGTTGAGGATAGATGGGAGGGGTTGAGAGATAGATGGGAGGGGTTGAGAGATAGATGGGAGGGGTTGAGGATAGATGGGAGGGGTTGAGGGGAGCTGAAGGATGGGACTAAAAACAAACAAACAAATAACTATTGTAAAATATACTGTGTCCGTAAAATGTATATATAAGCTGGAAGTAGAAGCCTAAGTATTGTTGTCCATTAGTTTACTCCAATTTATTAGTTTTAATTTAAGCTTTATTTAACTAGGCAAGTCATTTAAGAACAGATTCTTATTTACAATGACAGTCTACCTTGGCCAAACCCTAACCTAGATGACGCTGGGACAATTGTGCACCGCCCTATGGGACTCCCAATCATGGCCAGTTGTGATACAACCTGGAATCAAACCAGGGTCTGTAGTGACACCTCTAGCACTGAGATGCAGTGCCTTAGACCGCTGCGCCACTCGGGAGCCCCTGCAACTGCCTGAAACCCTGCCGGATATCTCCTGTTGACTGTCCATTCATTCCAATGAGATCTTCCATCTGTAAGTCCACATCTGTTTCTACTTTCCCTCTGCCAGAAAGACAATCAGTCACTATTAGTCCTTCCATTAATGCCTGTGTTTACAGAGACCAGTCTAAAAAGACATTCATCAAGACCTTTGATATGGTCACTTTATTCTCTAGCTAAATAAGTATTTAATGACAGTATTTTTCTTCGCTAGAGAATTAAAGTCAGTCATGGAGGTCGAATAAGAATAAGAAAAAATGCCTCAACGTCTGTATTTAACAACCCAGAAGGAACGCCATGAGGATCCATCCATCCATTGTCCTTGCTTCCATCCAGGCAGGCTGAGAGGGGACTACAGCCATGTTAAACCTATTGGAATGACTACTTACGTAGATGGAAGAACAGTTTCGTTTCAGGGCGAGGCTGATGCAGCTGTGCGTCCCCCAACACTCCTAAATGAACAGAGAATGACATAAATAACGCCAGTCCAGTAGCATGAGACACACAAAGCATCTGAGAAAGTACTTCAGTGTCAAGCTTCAGATGTAAAGAGAACTCCACTGAAAAGTGTTCGGTTCTCTACAGTATCTCTGAGGTACAGGATAGGTGTTCTGTTCTCTACAGTATCTCTGAGGTACAGGATAGGTGTTCTGTTCTCTACAGTATCTCTGAGGTACAGGATAGGTGTTCTGTTCTCTACAGTATCT
Organism: Thymallus thymallus; assembly: GCA_023634145.1. Lineage (NCBI taxonomy): Eukaryota > Metazoa > Chordata > Actinopteri > Salmoniformes > Salmonidae > Thymallus > Thymallus thymallus. The sequence continues at coordinate 32,753,238 of CM042415.1, read as the reverse complement.
CTGAGGTACAGGATAGGTGTTCTGTTCTCTACAGTATCTCTGAGGTACAGGATAGGTGTTCTGTTCTCTACAGTATCTCTGAGGTACAGGATAGGTGTTCTGTTCTCTACAGTATCTCTGAGGTACAGGATAGGTGTTCTGTTCTCTACAGTATCTCTAATGCACTAAATTCAACACAGCACTTTCAGCATTTTAATTTCCTTTTGTGTTGAACAATGTTTCAAACATATCACTTAAAATGCTCAAAGTAGTCTTACCTCACTGTGTTCTGAAGCATTTAACTCTTTAAAGGGTCTTGGCATGGCTTTTCATGTTGGAAGTACAGCTTAAACACTCTTCCAGATGTTGTTCGGTGACAAGATAATCCCAGCAGCACAGTCCTGCTGTGAAACACTATAACACTATAAAACCAGGGCCCTCCAAGCCCTCCCACCCTTCAGAGACTGCGCCAAACAACAAGGCAGTTTTCAGGGCTGGAAGTGGGGCTGAGGGCAGACTGAGGGGGGGTGCAGGGAGCCCCAGTCAGGCCTAAATGGCACCCTATTCCCTATAAAGTGCACTACTTTAGGGCTCTGCTCATAGGACTCTGGTCAAAAGTAGTGCACTATATAGAGAATAAGGTGCCATTTGAGACGTAGCCTCCAGAATCACAGGATGTCCCCATCTTTATAAAGCATCTGGATCTGAGCAGAACCGCAGCGTCCCTGAGGACCAGTAAATCACTAGGCCACAACACAGCCATGCGTTACATCCTCAATCAAAATGGTACCAAATGGATGAATGGGAAGTTATCTCAGACTTGAAAAGACGTGTTTCAGATATGGTTGAAGCCTTGCCTTTTCATCTTATAGCTGCTGTCACCAATGCTTCTGTCCGGTGAAGATTTAATTTTCCTTTTCGTCAGTATTGTCTGAGCAGCCAATATTGGACACTAGAGCCTTGTTGAACAAGATCTTTGTTTAAGGAAGAGGAAGTTATTTATTCATTGTTTGTTTTAGAGGAACTTAAAGCTTAAATATGTCCTTCCTGCATTGGCGTTTCTGTTTTCTACCCGCCATTCCGCCAGTTTCCGTTTGAGTAGAATTACTTTATACGCATGACTTAGTCCCTTGTGATACGCCTGAGTTAAATTATGCATGACAAACTTGGGAAAATACATCTCAAAGTTTAAGTTCATTAAATACTTATTTAGCTAGAGAATAAAGCAACCATATCAAAGGTCTCGATGAATGTCTTTTTAGACTGGTCTCTGTAAACACAGGCATTAATAGAAGGACTAATAACTGGTTAAACTCTGGTGTTGGTATCCTGTAATATATCTATTACTACTATCTACAATTCACTGGACAATCATTTAGACCCTTGGACATTCAGTGAATCATCTTTGACAAACCCTTGTTCCATGCCCATGTTCTTCCAGACATAATGTTGGCAGCAGCACATGAATGAAACAACTCACAAGATGGTGTGCATTGACTTTCTGACCTCCACCCATTCTTCAACAGTCAAAAACAGAATTACTTACAATATATATGTTTTTGTTTTCTGGGACAATGATCTCCAATGCCCAGTATTTGCTGTAGTAAGTAACTACAGGTGATGGTAGACCGTCCAGATGAGACCTGCAGGGTTCAAGTACTATTTTAAATCTTTCATATTCTTGTAACGTTTACTTTAGTTTGCCTGGAGTGCCAGATGGGTGAGGTTTGTAGTTTTGTGACTATCCCATTAGTTCCATTGTGCCCGATAAGCTCAGTCGTGCCCAGATAAAGTATTAGAAATTATATCAAATAGTACTATCAGCCTCTCATGCTGGGTATTTTCCTCAGTGTGGAGTCACTTCTTGACCTGCCATTGTGGAGTCCCTAATTGACCTGCCATCAGGGGCGTTTCTGGCCAATCTGGCAACATCTCTAAAAATCGCCCCCCCCAAGACAAATACCAGCTGAAGGGGAATTAACTATTTTTAATGTTACTAATATAAAACTGTTGAGTCGGCTGTGGATGCGTCTTGACCGACACATTTGATCACATATGAAAAAAACATTGGATTAAAACATATCACCATAAAATTATAGGTGACAGGAACAATTATAAGAAAAGATCATCACCACAATCTTAATAAAAAAGTAAATAGGGGATTGATTGTGTTGATGGTTCCCCTACAGTGGCAGCAGCATCTTCTTTGCCTCTCTCCAAAAATGTCTGCATCTGTCATATTTAGTTGCAAAATAATACATTCTAAAGTGCAAATGTTCAGAACACTTCAGACACTCTGCAACTAACCAACTCACCGCTGCAATTTTTTCTGCAACATTTTAAAACCATTTTGTCTCGAAATATTGATCTAAACTGGACTTAAGATTCCACTTCCACCCTTTGCCCACTGCCTGAGCACATGCTATGTATTTACTGCTACTCTAGTTCAGGTTTACCTAGTTAGCTAGCTTAGCTAGTTAGCTAGCTTAGCTAGTTAGCTAGCTTAGCTAGTTAGCTAGCTTAGCTAGTTAGCTTGCTTAGCTAGTTAGCTTGCTTAGCTAGTTAGCTAGCTTAGCTAGCTTAGCGCGCTACATTTAAAATAGCTACAAAATAGCTAAAACCAGAGAGACAGATGCTTTTAAAAATGTCTATAAAAAACATACCACTATACTTATGTATTTTTTCTTCCTTATTTTTCCTCTTCCTAAACTGTCTCCCGGCGCTCATGGACCCGACGTCCATGAATTTAAAGCGTGACTTCTAAATGTCTGTTGGCTAGCTAACCAGACGCTAATCGCTAGCTGGAATGCGAATAACATAGCTGGATGGCGCAGCAGCTCTGACAATTATTTATTTTTTATATAGTGTTTTTTTTTTTAATGATGAATTCCACTGTCGAAATATGTCATATATATTGATTTTTTTTTGTGAAATCTTTTTTTGTGGTTGTATATATTATTTAGGACGGGTTGGGGCGTGCCCAATCGGCACTTCATAATGTTACGGGTGGTCGGCTGATCTGGTGCTCCAGAATCAAAGTGTCCTCTCTAGGCTTCCTTCCTTCCCCTCTTTAGACCCTCTCCGCTTAACCCCTAATTAAATCATTACATCTATTCACCAGCTCCAAATAACATCATTACATCTATTCCCCAGCTCTTAATAACATCATTACATCTATTCATCAGCTATTAATAACATCATTACATCTATTCATCAGCTCTTAATAACATCATTACATCTATTCACCAGCACTCAACTACATAATTAGATGTAATCACCAGAACTTAACTACATAATTAGATGTAATCACCAGAACTTAACTACATAATTAGATGTATTCACCAGAACTTAACTACGTAATTAGATGTAATCACCAGAAGGTAATGATTTGATAACTCCCTTGTGTTGCAGCCAGCCAGTGTGAGAGTATGACGGTGGACGTTGGTAAACTCCATCTACTGCTCTACCAGAGGTTTGTGGTTGACCACCCATGGTTCCCCCACTGAAACACCATGTGTGTCCCCCAAATGGCACCCTATTCCCAACTATGGGCTAAAGGCCCTGGTCAAAAGTAGTGCCCTATATGGGGAATAGGGTGCCATTTGGGACACGCCGCCATCATAGTGGGGCATCCGTGGGGTGATTCTGTGTACAGTTTATTCCCGTTAAAACACAATGTGTTCTTCTATGGTTGTAAACCTGATTCAGAGCAGACAAGCAGGAGTCAGCCATATCGGATCCAGTCAGGATGATTGAGTCAGTAATATGGGATCCAGTCAGGATGGCTGAGTCAGCCATATGGGATCCAGTCAGGATGGCTGAGTCAGCCATATGGGATCCAGTCAGGATGGCTGAGTCAGCCATATGGGATCCAGTAAGGATGGCTAAATCAGCCATATGGGATCCAGTCAGGATGTCTGATCAGTAATATAGGATTCAGTCTGGATGTTTGAGTCAATCATATGGGATGGCAACAACACATCTGCCACGCTGACTCTCAACACAGGGCCCCTCAGGGGTGATCCTCAACACGGGGCCCCTCAGGGGTGATCCTCAACACAGGGCCCCTCAGGGGTGATCCTCAACACAGGGCCCCTCAGGGGTGATCCTCAACACAGGGCCCCTCAGGGGTGATCCTCAACACAGGGCCCCTCAGGGGTGATCCTCAACACAGGGCCCCTCAGGGGTGATCCTCAACACAGGGCCCCTCAGGGGTGATCCTCAACAAGGGGCCCCTCAGGGGTGATCCTCAACACGGGGCCCCTCAGGGGTGATCCTCAACACGGGGCCCCTCAGGGGTGATCCGCAGTGTGGTGCCTGGATAACAACCACTCCCTCAATGTGAGCAAGACAAAGGAGCTGATCGTGGAGTACAGGAAAAGGCAGGCCTAACATTGACAGGGCTGTAGTGTCCACATCACCAACAAACTATCATGGTTCAAACACACCAAGACAGTCGTGAAAAGGGCACGACAACACCTTTTCCCCCTCAGGATACTGAAAAAATTTGGCATGGGTCCCCAGATCCTCAAAAGGTTCTACAGCTGCATCATCGAGAGCATCCTGACCGGTTGCATCACCGCCTGGTATGACAACTGCTCAGCATCTGACCGTAAGGTGCTACAGAGGGTAGTGAGTACGGCCCAGTACATCACTGGGGCAAAGCTTCCTGCCATCCAGGACCTGTATACCAGGCGGTGTCAGAGCCACTCACTGGACTCTACCCACACACTCACTGGACTCTACCCACACACTCACTGGACTCTACCCACACACTCACTGGACTCTACCCACACACTCACTGGACTCTACCCACACACTCACTGGACTCTACCCACACACTCACTGGACTCTACCCACACACTCACTGGACTCTACCCACACACTCACTGGACTCTACCCACACACTCACTGGACTCTACCCACACACTCACTGGACTCTACCCACACACTCACTGTATTCTACCCACACACTCACTAGACTCTACCCACACACTCACTGGACTCTACCCACACACTCACTGGACTCTACCCACACACTCACACATACTACCCTGACACTCCAACACACACTCACTGGACTCTACTTACACACTCACACATACTACACTGACACGCCAACACACATATACACACACACACACAACATACGCTCACACACACACACACACAAGCATATTGACGCCACACACACTCACACATAGACACTCTCTCCCACTCTTCACATACGCTGCTGCTACTCTGCTTATTATCTATGCTGATTGCCTAGTCACTTTTACCCCTACCTATGTACATATTACCTCAATTACCTCAACTACCTTGTACCCCTGCACAATAACTCGGTACCGGTACCCCCTGTATATAGCCTTGTTATTGTTTTTTTTTTATTTACTCTTTCATGAACTGCATTGTTGGTTAAGGGCTCGTAAGTAAGCATTTCACTGTAAGGTCTACACCTGTTGTATGCGGCGCATGTAACAAATAACATTTGATTTGATTTGATGGGATCCAGTCAGGATGGCTGAGTCAGTAATATGGGATCCAGTCTTGATGGCTGAGTCAATAATATGGGATCCAGTCTTGATGGCTGAGTCAATAATATGGGATCCAGTCTTGATGGCTGAGTCAATAATATGGGATCCAGTCTTGATGGCTGAGTCAATAATATGGGATCCAGTCTTGATGGCTGAGTCAGTTATATGGGATCCAGTTAGGATGGCTGAGTCAATAATATGGGATCCAGTCTTGATGGCTGAGTCAATAATATGGGATCCAGTCTTGATGGCTGAGTCAATAATATGGGATCCAGTCTTGATGGCTGAGTCAGTTATATGGGATCCAGTCAGGATGGCTAAGTCAATCATATGGGTTCCAGTCAGGATGGCTGAGTCAGTTATATGGGATCCAGTCAGGATGGCTGTCAATCATATGGGATCCAGTCAGGATGGCTGAGTCAATCATATGGATGGCTGAGTCAATCAGGATGGTTGAGTCAGATATATGGGATCCAGTCTGGATGGCTGAGTCAATCATATGGGATCCAGTCAGTATGGCTGAGTCAATCATACGGGATCCAGTCAGGATGGCTAAGTCAGTAATATGGGATCCAGTCAGGATGGCTGAGTCAGTTATATGGGATCCAGTCAGGATGGCTGAGTCAATCATATGGGATCCAGTCAGGATGGCTGAGTCAGTAATATGGGATCCAGTCAGGGTGGCTGAGTCAATCATATGGGATCCATTGCGGATGGCTGAGTCAGTGATATGGAATCTAGTCAGGATGGCTGAGTCAGTTATATGGGATCCAGTCAGGATGGCTGAGTCAGTTATATGGGATGCAGTCAGGATGGCTGAGTCAGTTATATGGGATCCAGTCAGGATGGCTGAGTCAGTTATATGGGATCCAGTCAGGATGGCTGAGTCAGTTATATGGGATGCAGTCAGGATGGCTGAGTCAATCATGTGGGATCCAGTCATTAGCAACTGTATGAAAGAGGACGGGTGGCGTTGCCCTCAGCTGTGTTTGTGTGTGTGGGTGGGGGGGAATGACAGCAGGCTGTTTTAGCAGGGAGGGGAACGACAGCAGGCTCTGCGTTTCCTTGGTTCTAGGTTCCAGTTCCGTCTGTGATTTTATTAACGGCAGCAGGGTAAATATGATTTTCGGAGTGACCTGTTGGTTATGAAAGACTAATGACGACAGTCAGTAAATAATTGCTGTTGAGGGGAGGGAGGGTCTCTTCATGTGTCTCTGTTTGGACCTTTCCCTTCTGGGCGAAACAATGAAACAAATCAAATAAAACACATGTTTATTGTTGGGAGGCAAGAGAACAAACCCCCTGGAGAAAAGACAACAGGACATCCTGAGAACAGACACTGAATGGTAGATGACACTGAATGTTATATAACACTGAATGGTAGATGACACTGAATGTTATATAACACTGAATGGTATATAACACTGAATGTTATATAACACTGAATGGTATATAACACTGAATGGTAGATGACACTGAATAGTAGATGACACTAAATGTTATATAACACTGAATGGTAGATGACACTGAATGGTAGATGACACTGAATGGTAGATGACACTGAATGGTAGATGACACTGAATGGTAGATAACACTGAATGGTAGATGACACCGAATGGTAGATGACATAGAACCATAGACATAGAACCATAGACATATGATTAGTTTATTTGAATACACAGCCCTCCCTCTGGACAGTAGAACCATAGACAGTAGAACCATAGGCATAGAACCATGGACAGTAGAACCATAGACAGTAGAACCATAGACATAGAACCATAGACATATGGATAGTTTATTTGAATACACAGCCCTCCCTCTGGACAGTAGAACCATAAACATAGAACCATAGACATAGAACCATAGACAGTAGAACCATATAATCATAGACATAGAACCATAGACAGTAGAACCAGAGACATAGAACCATAGACATATAAACAGTTTATTTGAATACACAGCCCTCCCTCTGGACAGTAGAACCATAAACATAGAACCATAGACATAGAACCAAAGACAGTAGAACCATATAATCATAGACATAGAACCATAGACAGTAGAACCATAGACAGTAGAACCATATAATCATAGACAGTAGAACCATAGACATAGAACCATAGACATATAAACAGTTTATTTGAATACACAGCCCTCCCTCTGGACAGTAGAACCATAGACATAGAACTGGAATGGAACCTTTCTATCCTGTATATTTAACATACATTCACGCATCATAAATCTAGACTCATGCTACAGTGTTTGTCATGCCTGCTCCCCCATTACACGCACCTGTCACCGTCATTACGCTATAGCGCTCGTTGGAATCACCTGGACTCCTTCACGTTGTTGATTGCCTGCGGTATATCTGACTGTTCCTCTGTGATGTTCCCTGTGCCCGCATTAATTGTGTTAATATTTATGTCACAAATGAATCATTTGTACAGTTCTTTATTAAAAATGTAATTATTTGCCACATTTGACTGTGTTAAACCTTGCCATGCTACTTTTGTCTTTGACAGTGAGGCGGATATACAGTGGGATTGGGAAAGTATTCAGACCCCTCACTCTTTCCACATTTTGTTACGTTACAGCTGTCAGGCTCTGGCCATAGAGAAGCCTATTGCTTCTCTATAATTCTATGGTCAGAGTCTGGCAGTTCTATGTGTTCTATTTCTGTGTGGTGTTGTGTGTGGGATCCCTAATTAGAGGCAGCTGCTATGCATTGTCTCTAATTAGGGATCCTACTTATGTGTTTGTTCCACTCCTTAGGCGTGGTTCATTGTAATTTGTCCCGTATCAAAAGTAAGTGTGTTTTTATATGTATCGTTGTTATTTTGTATAGTTCACGTCAAGTATAGTTAATATTTTAATAAATTATGTCGAACTATCGCTGAGCTGCGCCTTGGTCTACTCAATACACACCCGAGCGTGACAACAGCCTTATTCTAAAATGGATGATACTGTTTTTCCTCCTCATCAATCTACACACAATACACTTTAATGACAAAGCAAAAACAGCTTTTTAGACATTTTTGCAAATTAATATCACATTTACGTAAGCGTTCAGACCCTTTACTCAGTACTTTGTTGAAGCACCTTTGTTGGTGATTACAGCCTCGAGTCTACTTGGGTTTGACGCTACAAGCTTGGCACACCTGTATTTGGGGAGTTGCTTCCATTCTTCTCTGCAGATCCTTTCGCCCCAGTCTGAGGTCCTGAGCGCTCTGGAGCAGGTTTTCATCAAGGATCTCTCTGTACTTTCCCTTGATCCAGGCTAGTCTCCAAGTCCCTGCCCTGAGCATGCTATATAACACTGAATGGTAGATAATACTGAATGGTAGATGACACTGAATGGTAGATGACACTGAATGGTAAATGACACTGAATGGTAGATAATACTGAATGGCAGATAACACTGAATGTCAGATAACACTGAATGGCAGATGATACTGAATGGTAGATAACACTGAATGGTAGATGACACTGAATGGTAAATAACACTGAATGGTCGATGACACTGAATGATAGATGACATAGAACCATAGACATAGAACCATAGACTAATGAAGAGTTTATTTGAATACACAGCCCTCCCTCTGGACAGTAGAACAATTCTTTCGACCTCATGGCTTGGTTTTTGCTCTGATATGCATTGTCAACTGTGAGACCTTATATAGACAGGTGTGTGTCTCATAGCAAAGGGTCTGAATACTTATGTAAATAAAGTATTTCTGTTTTTTATATTTATTACATTTGCAAACATTTCTAAAAATCTGTTTTCGCTTTGTCTTTATGGGGTATTGTCTGTAGATTGGTGAGGAACATTTAAAAAAATAATCAATTTTAGAATAAGGCTGTAAAAAGGGAAGGAGTCTGAATACTTCCCGAATGCACTGTATCTTGTTTTGCAACATGTGATGGTTTGTCTCTTTGACAGGAAATCATGTAGTCATAAGTTTCAAACACACCCGTCTGTCATTCAACAACGACATGCCATGATTAGATGGGGAAAACACACCAATCTCTTTCATAAGTTCTTTAAACAAAAAAAGCGAATTTACAAACATTTTTTAAAATGCATATATAGCATTTTGGAATGAAACTCTTCACATCTGTTCTATATCTACAGTACGAGTAGAACTTTCACAACAGCCAATGTGTTCTTTAGAGTCTCAATGGCTTCTAGAACTGTTGAGTCATTCAGTCCCACAGATCATCATGGTATATGTATTACTTCACTGCTAATGATTCCACTGTGCAGAGTCTGGCAGCTCTGACCAAGAACTGGAGCTCTGCATGCGGGAGAACATGACTTGAGTTAAATACATTTATTCCCAGAGACAGAGGGGAATAGCTGCAGCTCTGAGCGCTACTTGAATGCCTCTGGTAGAGCTGGGAATGGTGTTTCACTGCTGACGCACTGCAGACCCTGGGTTCAAATACATTACAAATCTTTCACATACTTTGAGCATTTGCTTTAGCCTGTCTGGAGTGCCAGATGGGTGGGGTTTTACACTTTTGGAATGATTCCATTGGTTCCATTTCACCAGGTAAGCTCAATCAAACATAGATCAAGTATTTCTAATGATTTGGGTTAGTATTTGAACCCAGGTGTGACGCACTGGTGGACTTGGCTCCTATGTTGCCCACATGTGCCGTTCTGGATGTATGACTGGGTCTCTCAGTCTGTTACTACAGTGAGGTAGCTAGACAGAGGAAACACAGCTGGCTGTGCAGTACTGAGAGAATTCACATTTACTTTTTCTTTCCATGACCCAACCAACCAGGAAGAAGCTGGAATGTTTTTTTTACCACCTGTTAAAAGTGGTATAGTACAGTGTTGCGGTTCCAGTTTCCCTTATGGTCTGAGACCAGGCAAAAGGTTGCATCCCAAATTGCACCCTATTCCCTATATAGTGTACTCCATTTGACTAGAGCCATTTGGGACCCATGTTGGAGACTGGACAGAAATACAGCAGAACTCAGGAGGATTTTAACAACAGGTGGAACAACATGTTTAATCCAATGTTAGTCTAGGAGGACTAGAACATGTCATATTGTGTGAGTAATAACCTAGTTCTGTACTCTGGAATGGGCTGGCTTGAATAATAAGAGTTTGAAATGAGTTAGAGTGTGAGAATTCTGCTTAAAGAAAAATGTAAAATCCTCCCTTTTAATACGGTGTGATGTATCTCATTCAAAGTGATTTCAAGTTGGAAAGAGCCTCCTGTATGATCTGGGAAGATTAGAGAGAGTATCAAGTCTAGACGACTGATTTCACTACTCTGCTACTTTATACTAAAATGTTTGTGTTACATAAATAATCTTCTCTGCCATGGAAACACTCCACCCTGATACTTGTCTGGAGAAAGCCCTCTATTCTTCAGATTAAGCTGTCTCCACTGAAACAATGAAACACAACACCAGCCAAACATCCGCCAATGTAAACTAGCACTACTACGCTACTGAGAATGTCTCATTTTATGTGCAAACAAGTGTGTTTTACTGACCATCAGTGTTATAAGACACAAGGGACACATATTCATAACGACAGAAGTAGCATTACAAATTAATATGACAACTTTCTAAACATGGTAAGACATTTTTATTTTGTATTTTTGGCACAACACAAGTGTCTCATGATAATCCTACCCATGATCCCATGATCCCATAAAACAAAGTCACGGTTCAGTATTCGGTCTTATGAATTATTATAAGATGGACTAAAATGTGTTCTTAAACTTAAAAACTCTGGAATAGATAATTACATTTTTGTGCAAATGTATCTTTTGGGATTTTAATCTGATGTGTATAAGCACGTTGTTTATACAAGCTAACCAAGGTCCTGTGGAGCAGCAGATCAGTAGACTTGTTAGAGCTAGCCTGGTTCCTGATCTGTTGGTGCTGATCAGTAGAATAGAGTGTGTTAGAGCTAGCCTGGTTCCTGATCTGTTGGTGCTGATCAGTAGAATAGAGTGTGTTAGAGCTAGCCTGGTCCCAGATCTGTTGGTGCTCATCAGTAGAATAGAGTGTGTTAAAGCTAGCCTGGTCCCAGATCTGTTGGTGCTGATCAGTAGAATAGAGTGTGTTAAAGCTAGCCTGGTCCCAGATCTGTTGGTGCTGATCAGTAGAATAGAGTGTGTTAGAGCTAGCCTGGTCCCAGATCGGTTTGTGCTGATCAGTAGAATAGAGTGTGTTAGAGCTAGCCTGGTCCCAGATCGGTTTGTGCTGTCTTGCTAATTTAGATTTGGGACCAGGCTATGTTAAGAGTAAGGCTGGAGCAACATCCTACAAAAGGAACCTTGGTCTCTATAAGGTTTATTATAAAATCTATATTATCGAATATATAATTATCTATAAACCACAGAATGTTCTTATAAATATTGCTGGTTTTATGTCAATGTACATAAAAAAACACAGGTTAATCACCCTTCTTGTATTCAATAACTTATCCCTAGAATTGCATTTTATTGTTATCATTGCAGACAAAAACCCAGCTGTTAACTTCACATTTTTGGTCAGATACACACATCATTGTTATAACAGTTGAATGCACAATGCATTTTTCTATTTTATATAAAAATGAATGAAAATAAAGAATCTTTGGTGGCTATTAAAGCAAAAATATAATAAAAAAGTTGATTTAAAAAGGTATTAAAATACAATACTTACTTACAAAGTAACAAGTCAACCGGTACAGCACGGTCAAAAGACTGAGACATTTCAGCTTTGACTTTCATTAAGAACTGTGTATAAAAAAAATACAAATATGACCAAAAACATAATAAATTATGTTATAATCAAGAACGAGCCCTTTTCTGGGTGCATCCCGATCTCTCACTCATACAATGAAAACATAACCACTGAGGTATTTCATCTTCAAATGACTCTGTCAAGCATTATGCACAATGGGAGTGAGACATAAAAGTGCACAGGACATTTTTCTTAATGCGTATCATCTCTGTGTATCTATGTGGAAAATAGGATGTCCATCTGGTGGTTTTCCATTTGGCAAAACACATCAACACCGAGTGTTCAACTTTTTTTTACCTCATCATCATAATATTTCAGAAAGAAATATCTGTATTTTCTTGTTTCAGTCACAGCAGCAATAATATCTCTCTCCTGGCATCGTCACTTCACGTCACCTGCCGAGAGTCCAACAATCAATGAGCAGTTTAAGATTCTTCACTTTGTAAACGTTGAGAGGGAGAATGTCAGCGTCCGAATGGCACCCTGATCCCTAAAAAGTGTGTTACTTTTGACCAGGGCCCGTCAAAAGTAGTGCACTATATAGGAAATATGGTGCCGTTTGAGACCCAACCAAGGAGTTTTAGGGGAGGAGGAGATGGAGGGTGATGTCATACATTCAGGAGTTTCAGGGGAGGAGGGTGATGTCATACATTCAGGAGTTTCAGGGGAGGAGGGTGATGTCATACATTCAGGAGTTTCAGGGGAGGAGGGTGATGTCATACATTCAGGAGTTTCAGGGGAGGAGGGTGATGTCATACATTCAGGAGTTTCAGGGGAGGAGGGTGATGTCATACATTCAGGAGTTTCAGGGGAGGAGGGTGATGTCATACATTCAGGAGTTTCAGGGGAGGAGGGTGATGTCATACATTCAGGAGTTTCAGGGGAGGAGGGTGATGTCATACATTCAGGAGTTTCAGGGAAGGAGAGTGATGTCATACATTCAGGAGTTTCAGGGAAGGAGGGTGATGTCATACATTCAGGAGTTTCAGGGGAGGAGGGTGATGTCATACATTCAGGAGTTTCAGGGGAGGAGGGTGATGTCATACATTCAGGAGTTTCAGGGGAGGAGGGTGATGTCATACATTCAGGAGTTTCAGGGAAGGAGAGTGATGTCATAAATTCAGGAGTTTCAGGGAAGGAGGGTGATGTCATACATTCAGGAGTTTCAGGGAAGGAGGGTGATGTCATACATCCAGGAGTTTCAGGGAAGGAGGGTGATGTCATACATCCAGGAGTTTCAGGGAAGGAGGGTGATGTCATACATTCAGGAGTTTCAGGGTAGGAGGGTGATGTCATACATTCAGGAGTTTCAGGGGAGGAGGGTGATGTCATACATTCAGGAGTTTCAGGGGAGGAGGGTGATGTCATACATTCAGGAGTTTCAGGGGAGGAGGGTGATGTCATACATTCAGGAGTTTCAGGGGAGGAGGGTGATGTCATACATTCAGGAGTTTCAGGGGAGGAGAGTGATGTCATACATTCAGGAGTTTCAGGGAAGGAGGGTGATGTCATACATTCAGGAGTTTCAGGGAAGGAGGGTGATGTCATACATCCAGGAGTTTCAGGGAAGGAGGGTGATGTCATACATCCAGGAGTTTCAGGGAAGGAGGGTGATGTCATACATCCAGCACCATATCATACTGCTGTTCTTTCTTTCTCTTGCCACATTTAGTGATCAATACTGTGTACAACGTCAAGAGCATGACCCAGTAGCTGGCGTACACTATCGCACCAACGATTAAGACTATCTTTTCAGACTCTGGAAAAGGTTTTCTGGTTTCCTGGACGACCGTATAGATAATGCCAAGGAAGAGGATGGTGAACCAGACTGATATGGGAACGAGTCCTATGAAGTTAGTCACGATCGTCTTCCTCCCCGACGTGCCCCAGCCGGCCTTGTTTATGGTGGCGATAGCGAACATCTTGGCCGGTAGCAGACTGGACATGTATAACACTGAGTAGAAGGACATGAAGACCATGACGATGTTGCCCCTCAGGCAGGACGCAAAGGAGGACTTGATGAGGGCGACCGCCTGGACGATCAACAGGAAGAGGAGGATATTCCAGATCCTTCCCTGGTAGAACAGCTGTATCGCTGTGGCGATGAGGAAGAAGGGGAAGAACCCGGTGATGACAGCCTCGTAGGTCATCCAGAGGTGGTGCTTGTGGAACCACATGGCATTGTAGAGCCACTCTCTGAAGTAGGACTTACTCCAGCGGGTCTGCTGGTTCAGCCAGCGTAGGTATGTGATGGGGGTCTCAGTCAGGCACTTGGACCGAGCCGTGTACTTGGTGGCGTAGCCCAGGCTCAGCACGCGGTTGGTGAGGTGGCGGTCGTCGCCAAAGCTACAGTGGCTGCCCATGAAGGTCTGGTTGTACCAATCCTCAATGAACTCGTGGAGCAGGTTGTTCCTGTACATTCCCAGTGGTCCGCTGATGCACTGGACGCAGCCGAAGTAGGACTGACATGCTCGCTCGATGTTGAAGGCCATCCAGTAACGGACGCTGCTCAGAAACGAGATCCAGGACTCGTATTTGTTCAGGATCTGTAGAGGAACAAAGACACAGAGGGTCAGTGTATTTCAGTTGGTTAAGAACTGCTGTAAACACATTCTCTATTATTACTATAGCAACCAAACTGCACAATCATAGGTAATTGGTTTAAGGACCCCTAATTAGCAATACAAATGCTATCAACTCTCCCAGAGCTCTTACTACAAATGTTACTTACTACACCTATCAATCTGCTATTGTGTAGAATTCTCACATGGGAGTCTGTCCACATATGTAGTGTCTTATTTAGGATCAATGTAAGCCTAAGGAATAGGCTAACTCAATTATGTCAAGGAATGTCCTGTTGTGTAAATGTATTTTTATAGTTTATATTATTTGGTATTCAGGGAACTTTAAATGGAATAAGGCCAAGTTTGGTCCTCAACAACCATTACTCTTTCTCTTGTCCAGAAATACTTTACAGGATCATACAATAAAGACTTGTAGCACTGAAGCTTACTTGTTGAAAAAGCGATCAAAATACTTTTAAGAGGTTTGTTTCTGTGTAGCCTCTAAATGTGGGTGGTAAATACATCAACATCACAACATCAGTTAATAAACCACAGTGTGAGAAGATTCTCTCAGCCAAACCGGAATAAAATCTGAAGATTCTCTCAGCCAAACTGGAGCAAATCTGAAGATTCTCTCAGCCAAACTGGAACAAATCTGAAGATTCTCTCAGCCTAACCAGAATAAATTCTGAAGATTCTCTCAGCCTAACCAGAATAAAATCTGAAGATTCTCTCAGCCTAACCAGAATAAAATCTGAAGATTCTCTCAGCCTAACTGGAGCAAATCTGAAGTGGCACTATATTCCCTATAGAGTGTACTACTGTAGGCCAGAGCCTCAAAAGTCTCTAGTTAAAAGAATTGCATTCTACAGGGAAGTCCTGGAGAGATACAGCAGTAACACACCTGAATCTGCTAATCACGGACCACACTGAAGATCATGATTATTTTGACCAGCTTTGATAGTGAGGTTAAATCAGTGGGGGCTGCTGAGGGGAGGACGGCTCACGATAATGGCCGGAATGGAGTGAATGGAATGGTATCAAACACATGGTTTTCATACCTTACATAGCATTCCATTCAGTCCATTACCCTCCATTCCAGACATTATCATGAGCCGTCCTCCCCTCAGCAGCCTCCGCTGGGTTAGATGACCCACCTGCACACCCAGTAGATCTCTGAAAGCAGTTGGACAACCCTAGCTTTGTATCTATGCTGTATACATACAGTAGGATCTGAACCACAGGAGGTTGGTGGCACCTTCATTGGGGAGGACGGGCTCGTGGTAATGGCTGGTGCCGAATCAAACATGGTTAGATGTCATTCCATTCACTTTGTTCCAGCCGTTATTATGAGCCGTCGTCCCCTCAGCAGACTGGAGCTGGTTTCAGCACCTACAGTATGGTTCCAGGCTAGGAGAACACTGTCTCAGAAAAACAAACAAGTAAAGAACATTGGAGTCATTACCTGCACATCTCCCCCTACTCCTCCTACCATGGGATCTTCCTCCAGAACCTTTACCATCTCCACAGATGACGCAGGATCCAGCATAGTGTCAGAGTCACACACCTGAAACACAGTGGACACACTATCCTGTAAAATCCACAAATACTTCAGCCAAAACACTTCCCACGCTCTCTCCCACAATACAAAGTTAGAAAGTTAAACTAGGGCAGAAGATCTCGTTACACGGACAAAGAGTCTTTCATCAAGTTTTTGGGCGGGATATGTTTGTTTTATATTGGCCAATTTGACCAATCAGCGGTGGATTAATTACACTGATTACCGATGTACAGTATTGTTTTGTGTTGCTTTGAAAAGCTACTTTCATTTCGTAATTCCTTTGGATGTCAAGTTGAAGCTTTGTTTGAAATGTGGATGATTCCCAGAAAGCTTGTTCCTAAACAAGTTAGTGTCAAGTGGGAAGGTCCGTCAGTGGGTCAACAAACAACAACCAACCGTGTGAGTAAAGTCATGTTTGCAGCTACAGATCTCCTTCACAGATTAGAAAGGAGATTTTATTGGGTAAGTGAAGTCATTGGGGCCGGTGTAAGGAGGACTGGGGTTTGGCTGGAAGGCTGGAAGGAAGGAAGGTTGTTGTGCTGTTTGGGACGGCTTCCTGTACTGGAAGTGATACAGAATGGTTGTGTTCTGATAGAGAGAAGGTTGTGTTGTGATTGGTTGTGTTCTGGTGGTAGCAGAGATTTTGTTGTAGTCAAAAAGGCATCCTACAATAACCTGTATTATAGCTATTTAAAAATTGTAATATTTAGAGAAAGGTCAAGACAGTTGTTTGAATTGTTTGAAAATTAATACATTTTGATTGTTTAGTGCTGTGAGAATGCAATTTATATCTTTCTGATGTAAGAGCAATGTATTAAAACACAAATGTCATGAAAGGAGAGTAAGTACAGAGAATGATATGTCCAGTTTATTGCTTTTGATACACAGCACATCAATACACATTCCCTTTCCCAGTGAGAACAGCTACTCATGCATAGTTTGGCATAGCCTGTTGGCACACCTGCTATCATCCCAATGTGCACAACATTAGTCATGTTGTTTTCATCATCTGTTGAGTGTTTAATTAAGTGAAGCTGCATCACTACTATAGAAATGGAATTCTACATGTATTTCTTTGATCACTACCCCTTGGCAACCAGTCCGATAGCAACGTTAGCACCCTCTGCTCCACTAGTAGCTGAAAGGAATAAAGGCTTCAGCATGCTCCAGTTTGGTTGAAGCCTAGCGAACTCAGCTAGTCGAAATGAACAAGTGTGCTCGCATACTCCCTTAATAGGCCGTCGCTTAAAAAACGATAAAAGAGCGGCAATAGTACTGTTTGTCCATTTTGAGACGCCGTAGCCAGTATACACTCACTTCATTTATTTTTTGACTAAAATATATTTGTTGCGCAATCTAACTAAGATGTTTGGTGCAGTATTTTTCAATAACAAAAAGGTGCCTGAAAACGAGTCGTCTTATGCTGAATGACAACAAAGACTTTATTGAAGAATCCCTACCGTCGACCACTCACAGACAAAGGGGCGTAGACTTTGACCCCTGAAATTCGACTTGCCTCCAAAAAAAATGTGGTGGGTCCGGACAGCCCAACAAATTCTCACCGAAGTCCAAAACAAACAAAAACAGCACAAAAAGTGGTTAGAATATATGCACGAACTCTAATGAACTTTTTCGTCTGGGAAGCATACGGACGCCTTAAGAGTGCGACCCCACAGTGAGAATAACCACACAAGTCTGGTAGCTAATAGCTAGCTAAGACAGAACTGTGACAAGGCCAACACAGTTAGCCCTCCATAAGCTTAGGATCAGAGGTTAGAATTATAACTGTAACCAGGAGTTCAGGGTGGAAAGACAGCAGTGTTCTAGGCTGCTTCTAAAACAGAGCTCTATGGGCCCTGGACAGAAGTAGTGGACTGAAAAGGGAATAAGGTGCCATTTGGGATACAGCCTTTCATTGATGTCGTTATTACCTGTTTATACGGACTATGGGGTGTGTTTGCATTACTGGTACTACACTCAGAAAAATAGGTGCTATCTAGAACCTTTAAAGGTTCTTCAGCTGTCCCCGCAGTATAACCGCTTGAAGAACCCTTTCGGTTCCAGGTAAAACCCTAAGAGTGTACCGAGCTTGGAACCTGTTTGACACGTGTTTATGTTTAAGCTTTGCCGAAAGCAGATGTTAGCATCTACACTCCAGTATTATCCAGAGCAGTTTGGAGGACCTACACTCCAGTGTTATCCAGAGCAGTTTGGAGGACCTACACTCGAGTATTATCCAGAGCAGTTTGGAGGACCTACACTCCAGTGTTATCTAGAGCAGTTTGGAGGACCTACACTCCAGTGTTATCTAGAGCAGTTTGGAGGACCTACACTCCAGTGTTATCTAGAGCAGTTTGGAGGACCTACACTCCAGTGTTATCTAGAGCAGTTTGGAGGACCTACACTCCAGTGTTATCTAGAGCAGTTTGGAGGACCTACACTCCAGTGTTATCTAGAGCAGTTTGGAGGACCTACACTCCAGTGTTATCTAGAGCAGTTTGGAGGACCTACACTCGAGTGTTATCCAGAGCAGTTTGGAGGACCTACACTCCAGTGTTATCTAGAGCAGTTTGGAGGACCTACACTCCAGTGTTATCTAGAGCAGTTTGGAGGACCTACACTCCAGTGTTATCTAGAGCAGTTTGGAGGACCTACACTCCAGTGTTATCTAGAGCAGTTTGGAGGACCTACACTCCAGTATTGCTGTATAACTATTCACAATATAGTAAATACAGCACAGGTGGGAAATATTCTACTTAGTAAATGTTGTTGAAATAACTTTATACACGCCTTGGGATAGAACTAAAATCCTCATTCCTTATACTGTGTGTTTTGACGCTATGTTATGCAACGTGATCTGACTCCAACCTATTAGCCTACAGGTCTCTCAACTTTGTCTGAGTGCAGAAAAATATGTAAATGGATTCACACTTACAGCCTTAAAGTTACAGTACATGCACAAGGCCTCCCCACCCCATCCTTTTAAAGAAAGAGCACAAAAGTGTTTTTGTGTACCCCAACGCCCTCCTCCAACCCCTCCACCTCCAGGACTTACCTGAACATAGTCTACACTCCTCCCCAGGGCTTTGAAGGCTGTGTACATTACTTCCCTCTTGCCTCCCCACTTCTGCATGATGCAGACACATTTATTATTGAGCACCAGGCGCGAGACGGCCTGCAGGCTCTCAGCGTACATCTCGTCCGTCTCTTCAGGTCCCCGGTGGTGGTAGTTGTGTTTCCAGACGTGCGTGGCGGCTTTATCCCTCCCCATGATCTCCCGGAAGATCTCCATCATGTAGTTGTCGTCCTCGTTATTCCCATCGATCACCATGATGACCTTGATGCCTGGGTAGGTCAACCTCTTGACCGATACCAAGCACTTCCTCAGGTAGGCCGGGTCCTCCTGATAGGCTGCGATGCACAGGGCCAGTGATTTGGTGAGTTTGATGGGCGTCTCCAGGGATCTCCTCATGTTCCGGTGTTCTAGGAGAGCAAACAGACTCTGGATGATGAGGTGGATGACCAGGATGGCCCCGTACAGCCCGAAGGACACGTGGTTTCGTGCCGTAGTGAAAAACTGGTAGCCCATGATATAGGCGGTAGAGATCCCCACGAGTAGCGAGACTCCAAACATTGTCGTCCCAAAAATTCTTAGGTAGGTGAGAGCTTTGTCACATCTCATCTGGAAAAGCAACAAGAACAGAATCATTGTCAATGTCAAATGAGATGACAGTAGAGTCATACAGTGGGATCAATATTGAGATGACAGTAGAGTCATACAGTGGGATCAATATTGAGATGACAGTAGAGACATACAGTAGGATCAATATTGAGATGACAGTAGAGTCATACAGTGGGATCAATATTGAGATGACAGTAGAGTCATACAGTGGGATCAATATTGAGATGACAGTAGAGTCATACAGTGGGATCAATATTGAGATGACAGTAAATACATACAGTGGGATCAATATTGAGATGACAGTAAAGTCATACAGTGGGATCAATATTGAGATGACAGTAAAGTCATACAGTGGGATCAATATTGAGATGACAGTAGAGACACTGGGAGGACATTGATGTGGTCATTACTAAATGAACACAGCTGCAGATATGAATTGGTCAACTTGATAGAGATATACTGAAGACATAATGAGGATAATGAGGATACCTAATAAACATAGTTATGATGCGTCACAGTAAAAGCTCTACCCTAACTCAACTCGGACACCCTAGCAACAGACCCATGTTTTACAACAACAGAAACCAGGTTCAGACAGCATGTCCTCCTTCCATCCCTCTCTCCCTCCAACCCCCTCCCCAAAATCCTCCTCTAAATGTCAGATGGTTCTCTATGGTCGATTGTTCCAAGTCTGTTCACTAATGCTGCATACCATCTGCTGGGCAGACGTAAGAGCCGAGTGAGAGAGCGAGCACCACCCTCTGACATCATCTGTTTATATCTCCGTGGGAAGACAAGAGAAGTGAAATATAATACGCTGCCTCTCCACTAAAGACCCTCTGTCACAGTGAAGAATATGGTGGTACATTTTATCAGTTGAGGCAGTATGGGGTGGTACCTCTTGTTTAAGGCTTAGACATATGATAGTTTAAGTGACACTTCAAGGTGTCTAATGCTTTTGAAAAGCAAAGAAACACTATCATGTCTTGTTTTATTTGACTGATTGGTTTTTGGGGTCTCCACTTAAGACCCTTCTGTCACAGTGAAGCAGGAAGTAGTGTGTCTTGTTACTAGGCTTTAATTAAAGATCTTAGATCTATCATGCGTGACACGTGTTCTGTCACAGTGAAGCAGGAAGTAGTGCGTCTTGTTACTTTGCTTTAATTCAAGATCTTAGATCTATCATGAGTTACAGTTTGACATGTCCAATGCTGCCTGCATGGTCTCTCCATTAACACTAAAGACCCATCTGTCACAATGGAGAAGAAAGTGGTACGTCTTGGTCAAGTAAAGGCTGAGGTCGTCTTGGTCAAGTAAAGGCTGAGGTAATCTAGGTAGACTACATTAAAGGCTGAGGTCATCTTGGTAGACTACATTAAAGACTGAGGTCCTCTTGGTAGGTTACATTAAAGGTTGAGGTAATCTTGGTAGACTACATTAAAGACTGAGATTGTCTTGGTAGGCTAAGGCTGAGGTCATCTTGGCAGACTATATTAAAGGCTGAGGTTGTCTTTGTAGGTTACAGTAAAGACTGAGGTCGTCTTGATAGGCTACAGTAAAGACTGAGGTTGTCTTTGTAGACTACATTAAAGACTGAGGTCGTTTTGGCAGACTACATTAACGTCCAAAAGTGGAAGTTGTGTCACAGGCTCTCCTTCCATTTCCATCCGGTTGTTGGGGAATCTCCATGAAAGACCCCTCTGTCTGTGAATAAGGTGCTACATCTTGGTTAAAGGCTTGGATGTTTGATAGCCTAAGTGACACCTTGAGGTGTACGCTGTTGTGAAGCAAAGAAACCCTGACATGCCTTGTGTCTAGACTGCATTTTTGTTTCTTTTAAATCAGCCACCTCCTTGACATGGAATCAGGCCTGGATCCCTTGATACAGGATGAAAGGGGGTTGTAATCAGTGTGTGAGGCGAGCTGAGCACTGAACTGGCATGTTTCTGGACTTTAAGACCTCTGACTCCATTCCCCTCCATATGTTCCACGTCCCCACCCTGGGCCAACTGGTTAACCTAACGCATTGGTGTTAATGTCTGTAGTGTCAACCCATTTCAAAGAGTATCCCAACCCCACTTTGTGTGAACTGTGAACCTAAACCCCCATTCAGATGGTGCTAAAACAGCCTCATTAGCAAGACCCTGCGGGCCAGATGCAGAAGGATTAACCACTGATCAAGGGAGTGTGTGTGAAGTGACGTTTTGCCCCCCCTTGACCCCCTTGTAGTTCCGGATCCTATGTAGATTTAAAGCCTGGTTTGATGTTGGTGATGATGTGTTTTCCTGTGTGCCAAATACACCAGATATTGTTGTTGTGGGGGGAGGCCAGGGGGAGGGGCTCATTTTGGAAGGTGGCTGCTCATTTGAAGGCTACATGGAGCAGGCCTTTACAGAGAAGCTGCTTAAATACCAGCCCCTCAAGGTACGCTTGGACAGCCTGAAGTACCAGCCCCTCATGGTACGTTTAGACAGCCTTAAATAACAGCCCCTCATGGTACGCTTAGACAGCCTTAAATAACAGCCCCTCATGGTACGCTTGGACAGCCTTAAATACCAGCCCCTCATGGCACGCTTGGACAGCCTTAAATACCAGCCCCTCATGGCACGCTTGGACAGCCTTAAGTACCAGCCCCTCATGGTACGCTTGGACAGCCCCGCGTTATGCAACTTTTCAGGAAAGTCAGGAATAAATACACACAGTCAGTTAGAAAAGCAAAGGCCAGCTTTTTCAAACAGAAATTTGCATCCTGTAGTACTAATTCCCAAAAGTTCTGGGACACTGTAAAGTCCATGGAGAATAAGAGCATCTCCTCCGAGTTGCCCACTGCATTGAGGCTAGGAAACACTGTCACCACCGATAAATTCACGATTATCGAAAATTTCAACAAGCATTTTGCTATGGCTGGCCATGCTTTGCACCTGGCTACCCCTACCCCGGCCAACAGCTCTGTACCCCCCGCAGCAACTTGCCCAAGCCCCCCCCCCCGCTTCTCCTTCACCCAAATCCAGACAGCTGATGTTCTGAAAGAGCTGCTAAATCTGGACTCCTACAAATCTGCTGGGCTAGACAATCTGGACCCTCTCTTTCTAAAATTATCCGCCAAAATTGTTGCAACCCCTATTACTAGCCTGTTCAACCTCTCTTTCGTATCGTCTGAGATCCCTAGAGATTGGAAAGCTGCCGCGGTCATCCCCCTCTTCAAAGGGGGAGACACTCTAGACCCAAACTGTTATAGACCTATATCGATCCTGCCCTGCCTTTCTAAAGTCTTTGAAAGCCAAATTAATAAACAGATCACTGACCACTTCGAATCCCACCGTACCTTCTCTGCTATGCAATCTGGTTTCCGAGCTGGTCATGGGTGCACCTCAGCTACGCTCAAGGTACTAAACAATATCATAACCACCATCGATAGAAGACAGTACTGTGCAGCCGTCCTCATCGACCTGGCCAAGGCTTTCGACTCGGTCAATCACTGCATTCTTATTGGCAGACTCAACAGCCTTGGTTTCTCAAGTGACTGCCTTGCCTGGTTCTCCAACTACTTCTCAGATAGAGTTCAGTGTGTCAAATCGGAGGGTCTATTGTCTGATCCTCTGGCAGTCTCTATGGGGGTGCCACAGGGTTCAATTCTTGGGCCAACACTTTTCTCTATATACATCAACGATGTCGCTCTCACTGCTGGTGACTCTCTGATCCATCTCTACGCAGACGACACCATTCTGTATGCATCTGGCCCCTCTTTGGACACTGTGTTAACTAACCTTCAAACAAGCTTCAATGCCATACAACACTCCTTCCATGGCCTCCAACTGCTCTTAAATGCTAGTAAAACTAAATGCATGCTTTTCAATCGAACGCTGCCTGCACCCGCCCACCGGACTATCATCACTACTCTTGACGGGTCTGACTTAGAATACGTGGACACTTACAAATACCTAGGCATCTGGTTAGACTGTAAACTCAACTTCCAGACTCACATTAACCATCTCCAATCCAAAATTAAATCTAGAATCGGCTTCCTATTTCGCAACAAAGCCTCCTTCACTCATGCTGCCAAACATGCCCTTGTAAAACTGACTATCCTACCGATCCTTGACTTCAACTCTCTACTCAGCAAATTGGATGTAATCTATCACAGTGCCATCCGTTTTGTTACCAAAGCCCCATATACTACCCACCACTGCGACCTGTATGCTCTTGTTGGCTGGCCCTCATTACATATTCATCGCCAAACCCACTGGCTCCAGGTCATCTATAAGTCTTTACTAGGTAAATCCCTGCCTTATCTCAACTCGCTGGTCACCATAGCAACACCCACCCGTAGCATGCGCTCCAGCAGGTATATTTCACTGGTCACCCCCAAAGCCAACACCTCCTTTGGCCGCCATTCCTTCCAGTTCTCTGCTGCCAATGACTGGAACGAATTGCAAAAATCCTTGAAGCTAGAGGTTCCTATCTCCCTCAATAACTTTAAGCATCAGCTGTCAGAGCTGCTTATCGATCGCTGCACCTGTATATAGCCCATCTGTAAACAGCCCACACTACTACCTCATCCCCATATTTATAATTTTTTTTGCTCATTTTGAACTCCAGTATCTCTATTTACACATCATCATTTGCACATCTGTCACTCCAGTGTTAATTTCTAATTTGTAACTTATTTCGCCACTATGGCCTATTTATTGTCCTACCTTCCTAACCTTACTGCATTTTGCACTACATTTGCACTCTGTATATAGATTCTCTATTGTGTTATTGACTGTACGTTTGTTTATTCTCATGTGTTGTTTTTTTGTCGCACTGCTTTGCTTTGTCTTGGCCAGGTCGCAGTTGTAAATGAGAACTTGTTCTCAACTGGCCTACCTGGTTAAATAAAGGTGAAATAAAAAATAAAATAAAAAAACGATTGGACAGCCTTCAGTACTAGCCCCTCGTGGCACCCTTGGACAGCCTT
Source organism: Thymallus thymallus (assembly GCA_023634145.1). Classification (NCBI taxonomy): domain Eukaryota; kingdom Metazoa; phylum Chordata; class Actinopteri; order Salmoniformes; family Salmonidae; genus Thymallus; species Thymallus thymallus. The sequence goes on along the minus strand of CM042415.1, from coordinate 32,728,205 downwards.
AAGTTCCAGCCCCTCATTACAAGCTTGGAGAGCCTCTGGTGTAGGTGCAAGTTGGTGGCGCTGATATTTGGCAGTTTCGGCACAGGCTTGCAGTACGTGGCCTCCAGATTGTGGACCTGACAAAAACTAGAGCAAAGCAATTGGCTAGGTACTGCTCTGTTTCAGCTGTCGTGGGCTGTTTGGAGAAGGAGGTGCTTTCTGTACCCTTGAGTGCCATGCATACAGGGACCTTTGATGTTAATGTAAATTTGACTGATGGATTGATATGAATTATTTCAAATGTGTGTGTGTGTGCATGTGACATTGAGGGTGTCATCAATGTATTGAGATGATGTCACCTCACAGTTGCACAAGGCCCTGTGTGTGTTGTCCCTGTGCTGTATGCTGGTGGGTTAGCTCAAACACTTCCAGACTGACAATACGTCCCAAATGGCACCCTATTCCCTATATAGTGCACTGCTTTTAACCAGAGCCATATGGGGCCTTGTTAAAAAGTAGTGCAATAAACAGGGAACAGCGTGCCATTTGGGACGCGGCCTGGCGGACGCACTGTATCGGCTGGGCCTGTGTCTGGGCAGGACACTCCCTTTGCCTGAGATAACACTGCCAACAACTGATGGCCAATGATCTCAATTGATAGTAAATAAGGCTGAGTAAGTGAAGGGGGCTGTTGGAGAGTAAGGCTGAGTAAGTGAAGGGGGCTGTTGGAGAGTAAGGCTGAGTAAGTGAAGGGGGCTGTTGGAGAGTAAGGCTGAGTAAGTGAAGGGGTTTTTTGGAGATTAAGGCTGAGTAAGTGAAGGGTTCTGTTGGAGAGTAAGACTGAGTAAGTGAAGGGTTCTGTTGGAGAGTAAGGGAAACCAATAAAACTGTGTGGCTGCAGCCAACTGCACGTCTAACACACGTCATGTTATACTGTACTGTAACTACAGCTGAGGTAGAGTGAGATAGTGTGTGTCTGTGTGTGAGCCTGTATGTGCGTGTCTGTGTGTGAGCCTGTATATGTGTGTCTGTGTGTGAGCCTGTATGTGGTGTCTGTGTGTGAGCCTGTATATGTGTGTCTGTGTGTGAGCCTGTATGTGCGTGTCTGTGTGTGAGCCTGTATGTGCTTGTCTGTAGGTTAAAGGGTCATGTATCTGCCATGTTGGTGAAACAGCATTGTAGACTCAATATTTACACCTGTTGTCTGACTATATGTGTGGGAATACAACATAAAGGCCATTAGTTTCATTCTGCTGGAGCTGGCCCTGTTCAGGGAGGGGTATAAATGCTAGAAGGACTCAGGGAGGGGTTCCTGTGCTGAGCTGGAGAGACTCAACGGACAGTTGAATCATGCTCAGTGGGGAAAACCTAAACTCCAAGGCTTTGAGGGTTTAGATGAAATACAACACTGTGGCAGAGCAGAGCTGAAACTGGGCCAAGAGGACTTGAGGTCTGATCTGTGCAACAACTGAAATTGAATCGTGGCAATGAATGGAGTCAATGAACTTTCCAGCTCTAAAATGAATACCTGTTGTAGTTAAAAACGCTTTATCAATCTAGTGGTCTACCGCCATGGAGGGGCAGATCACACTTGGTCAGTGACGAGGTCTGTGTCCCAAATGGCACCCTATTCCCTATATAGTGCACTACCTTGTTTTTTTACCAGAACCCTACAGTTGTCTTGGTAACAGTTGTCTTGGCAACACTTGTCTTGCCAAAGGTTTTCTTGCTAACAGTTGTTTTGGTAACACTTGTCTTGCCAACAGTTGTCTTGCTAACAGTTGTCTTGGTAACACTTGTCTTGCAAACAGTGTTCTTGCTAACAGTTGTGTTGGTAACAATTGTCTTGGTAACACTTGTCTTGGTAACACTTGTCTTGCTAAAAGTTATCTTGCTAACAGTTGTGTTGGTAACAATTGTCTTGGTAACACTTGTCTTGCTAACACTTGTCTTGGTAACAATTGTCTTGGTAACACTTGTCTTGCTAAAAGTTCTCTTGCTAACAGTTGTGTTGGTAACAATTGTCTTGGTAACACTTGTCTTGCTAACACTTGTCTTGGTAACAATTGTCTTGGTAACTCTTGTCTTGGTAACTCTTGTCTTGGTAACAATTGTCTTGGTAACTCTTGTCTTGGTAACTCTTGTCTTGCTAATAATTGTCTTGCTAACAGTTGTCTTGCTAACAATTGTCTTGCTAACAGTTGTCTTGCTAACAGTATGTGTAGAATGTGGATGAAAGGATAGAAGGGGGTTGTTGAGGGAAAAAATAAAACGTTGAATTGATATACTGAGGTGTATGTGGAATAATCAATCAATCAATCAAATGGTGTAACCACCACCATGGATATATGGCTTGAATGGCTCTTACACCTTACAGCATGTCCTGATATAGGGGTTGAATGGCTCTTACAACTTACAGAATGTCCTGATATAGGGGTTGTTGAACAAAAACATTAAATATACTGTATTTAATAAATGCTAAAGTGTTGTCCTTGTTCTGCTGGATGTGTTTAGTGTAGCACTTACAGACTGCATGCTGAAGTGGAACCTTGTGTAGTCATGAAGACCAGTAAAGTTAGATCCCCATTCCATTACCTATGGTTTCATAACGCATTTACAGGCTAATACAGTAGGGGTACTATATTACAGTACATAGTTGAAGTCTACAGAGATTCCACTTCATGTCTGAGAGGTGAAGCTGCATTAAAATGGAGATGGTCCTCAAGACTGCCGTTAATGGCAGGAAATACATGCCTCATGACGACTATTCTACACAGTACTGTACTGTCTCAAAGCTTGATACTGTAGTTAGCAACTTGTAGTTATTGATAGGCTTGCTACTGTACTTAATAACTTGTAGTTCTTGCTAGCTTGCTACTGTAGTTAATAACTTGTAGTTCTTGCTAGCTTGCTACTGTAGTTAATAACTTGTAGTTCTTGCTAGCTTGCTACTGTAGTTAATAACTTGTAGTTCTTGCTAGCTTGCTACTGTAGTTAGCTCAGATCAAACCTTCTCTTGAATTGGACTTAAAAGCAAACTCAATGAACAAAAGTCACTGAGTTTCTGATGTTCTGAGGTTCTGAAACGTGATTAAGAGACAACTAGTGATGTGTCAAAAGGCACAGAGGGCTACTTCTAAGTGTGTGTGTGGTTGTGTATGTGTGTGTTTGTGTGTGAAGTGACGCCCCCCCCCCCCCCCCCTCCCCAACCCCCTTGTAGTTCCGGAACCCTATGTAGATCTAAAGCCTGACCCTGTGGCTGCAGTATTCTCATCGGTGTGGGATTCATGTTGTCATTAAGTGTTCCATCATGAAATACACCCTACTCCTCTTCCTCTTCTGATTGGAATCAGCTGTGGTAGTTACAGTACATCACATAGTCTTCCCTCATACATCTCCCCCTCTCTTTCTGGATGGGTTGAACCTCAGGAAGATGACAGGCTGTGTGTGAAGTTGAACTTAGGCGATGGTGGCGCCTCGCCATCCTTGGCTCCTGGATGCTTTCCTGATTCAGCTAGCTCTCTGACTCATCCATCACATCCCTCCCTCCCTCCCTCCCTCCCTCCCTCCCTCCCTCCCTCCCTCCCTCCCTCCCTCCCTCCCTCCCTCCCTCCCTCCCTCCTGTCTGGTCTGGTCAGTGATCAGACACCTCCACCACTACTACTTCTACTGTTCCTCCAGTTCCCCGACTTTCTGCTGCTCCCTGACTCTTTATGCCTTCCTCTTTCCCTCCATCCCAGCTTTCCTCTTTCCCTCCATCCCAGCTTTCCTCCCTCCCAGCTTCCTCTTTCCTCCCTCCCAGCTTCCCTCTTTACCAGCTTCCATATTCTCCAGCTCCCCCCCTCCCTGCTTTCCTCCCTCCCAGCTTCCCTCTTTCCCAGCTTCTTTCCTGCCCATCTTTCCTCCCTCCCAGCTTCCCTCCTCCCTGCCTCCCTGCTTCCCTGCCTCCCTACTTCCTAGCATGCAGCATTTAAGCACAAGGCCCTGACTGGGATCCCTTATAAGGAACAGGCGTGGAATGCTTCCTGTGTAAATACACAGACCACCTCATTGGTGGATAGTCCTACATAGCTCTTCCTCTGTAAATACACAGACAACCTCATTGGTGGATAGTCCTACAGAGCTCTTCCTCTGTAAATACACAGACCACCTCATTGGTGGATAGTCCTACAGAGCTCTTCCTCTGTAAATACACAGACCAGCTCATTGGTGGATAGCCCTACAGAGCTCTTCCTCTGTAAATACACAGACCACCTCATTGGTGGATAGTCCTACAGAGCTCTTCCTCTGTAAATACACAGACCACCTCATTGGTGGATAGTCCTACAGAGCTCTTCCTCTGTAAATACACAGACGACCTCATTGGTGGATAGTCCTACAGAGCTCTTCCTCTGTAAATACACAGACCACCTCATTGGTGGATAGTCCTACAGAGCTCTTCCTCTGTAAATACACAGACCACCTCATTGGTGGATAGTCCTACAGAGCTCCTCCTCTGTAAATACACAGACCACCTCATTGGTGGATAGTCCTACAGAGCTCATGATTGCACACTGTATATACTGTAGGGTGGGATTAGATAGGAAGAGTAAGCCTACTAGAAATGAGATAAATGGTAGTCTGAAATGCAGACATAAACAATGCATTAGTTTGTGTGTGTTGCCGTCATCGGCCTACACATAGCCATGGGGCATGCTGAGTCATGACATTCCTCACAGTAAGAGCAAGTAGCCTTGTCTGATCCAGAACGCACACATTACTTTCTTCACAGGCAGCAGGCTTATTGTGACAGTTATTGCTTAACTATGAATTTATACTGGTCCGGTAGATCAGGGTTTCCCAAACTCAGTTTTATTTATTGTCACATACACAGGATAGGTGCAGTGAAATGTGGTGTTTTAAAAGGCTCAGCCATAGTAGTAAGCCACCCCTGGAGCAAATTAGGGTGAAGTTCCTTACTTATTCAAGGGCACAAGGGTCTTCAAAGCCGGGGTGCCGACTTTGTTATTGTTTGAATTGACGATTGTAGCTTTAAGCATCTCCATATACTGTATATTGAGTTGAGGTCTACCATGTCTCAACAGGAGTCTTCATGCAGTTAAAATGAATGACAGCATGTACTCTTGCAGTCATGTGGTCTTGTTTTCACACAGTTCAAAGCATGTATTTTATCACTTAGCCAATTACAGTCAATTCCCACTGGGCACATACTGGTTGAATCAACGTTGTTTCCACATCATTTCAATGAAATGATCTTGAACCAACGTGGAATAGACTTTGAATTGACGTCAGTGCCCAGTGGAATGTTTTACTTTCAATAATTAAAATTGTCTACTGTATAGGCCTACAACTTTGAAAAAAATCTCCCTCTAATATGATAATCCCTACACAATATATGAGATATGATAATCTCCAAAAAGTATTGGCTTATCATAAATTATCACAAAGATTGTATGGAATCAAGACAACTCAAAATCACTAGCCAAATAACCTGCTATGGAATGAATGGTGGGCTTCTATGGACGTGTTCCGAACAGCTCGCGCATCCACGCTGAAGGTATAAAAAATACGCCTGAGCAGGGAAAGAAAGGAAGCTAATTTGAAGACCCTTGTGCCCTTGAATAAGTAAGGAACTTCACCCTAATTTGCTCCAGGGGTGGCTTACTACTATGGCTGATCCTTTTAAAACACCACATTTCACTGCACCTATCCTGTGTATGTGACAATAAATAAAACATAAATAAAATACTGTATCCCTGAACACCGTGGCCCGCGCTGAGGGTGCTCTGAAGGAAACCCAATACCTGCCTTGTCATTGGCTCAATAACCCCTGGGATTCGAATGACGTATAGGCCGTGACGTCGGCATATGTTTTATTCTAACGGTACAGTAAGTGATTTGGACAGTGATTATGCCCGTCCTCGATGGTTTATCGTGTGACTCCCGTTTACTCTAAAACGTTGGGGTGTAGATTTTCTCCTAGGCAGCAGGGAATAATAATGAACTAACTTGGACTTTTATAGTTCCACTATTTCGTTTCTCCACCGCACATTGGCTGAGATGAATCAAATACTAATGTCTATTTTAAAAAAAACAGTTACCAAACCGCACAGCAACATGTCTATAGGTCTATTCTGTCAGTTGACTATAGTCACCCAAAGCGCCATTGATTGAACTCAAATTATACTAAATGAAAATGCCCAACAAAATAAAAATGAATGCTCTCATAGTAAAAAAAAACAACAGCTAGTTAGTTGATAACAAAGCCGTCAAAGTGAATAATACTGATGTGATGGGCATACCTTGAAGCAGCTGTGAGTGCCTGTGCGGTTTCTTTAAAAGGATGCAGTCAGCATAGGCTCCGTTTGCAGCGTTCAACTTGGAGAAAACTTCTCAGCAACGTCTCTTCTCGAGTCACCTTTGCAGAAACACTCATGAAGATTCTTAAAATATTCTTCATAAAGAAAAATGTTTGTGCAATTTTCCAAGTCTTCTTGTTTTGAGCGGTTGAAAACATTCATTCATTCAAGTCTTGTATTTTCTCTTCTTTTAACTTCTCTATCTGCATACATTAATTATATCATGTATACATTTTAGATGTATATACAAATAAGTATAATCATCTTGTTAGTCAACTTTGGCATAAGGGTAATTTATACAATTAATACAAAAATGTTAAAAAATATATACAAAAAAGACAAATTGTCATTCAACAGGTAGTCAATGTTGGTGAGAAAAACTGTAGGTAATACAGGTTGAAGTCATGAACTGCCGAACCACGCTACTTTCACAGCTTCTTCAGCATCTAATTCCTTCCAGACGCCCTGGGTTCATGCTTCCTGCATGCAGCTCCTTACATTTCAAAAGACTCTTAACCAGGGAGAGTTTTTGGACTTGTTTTAATAAGGGGGGAAGGTTTGGGGATGAGGAGGAGCAATGTATTGGGGAGAGAAGAGAAAAAAAAGCCGAAGTAAGTAACCCATTCAAACTTCTGAGACGTGGACATGGGATGGAGAGAAGCTAACCTGAATGTTCATTAGATAATACTTATTGTGATATTCGATATTATTAGGTTGCATTCGATTTTGAAGAAATGCAATATGCTTTCGCAATCTGCATATAGTTTCTTTGCTACTTTGTATGAGGGGTTTCCATGACATTGTCACAGTATAGCTTACAGGTAAAACGCATCATCCTTTAGCAAAACTTTAAAAAAAACACCGCATTTATTCGTTGGTATATTAGCTCGGATTAATAAGTATTATTCTTGCAATATAACTTGTAATATTTTCCTGGTATCTTTTCAGTGCCCCTAAAGACGGTAATTGTCCATCTGGTATTCGTCTGCCATCCATCCGTTGGAGCGCAGTACAAGCATTGTCCAGCAGGGAGCGCCATATAATTCTAAACCCAGCACTAGAGCCCTTGCCATGAAATAGTCTACTGCAGACTCATATAATTATGACTCCGGTCTACTGTAGATGCACAGTCATTGGAACAGGCAAATTCCTCTACCTTGTGATGGAATTCAAATAGGTGTAAAAATGAAAACATTGGTAATTCATTAGCTCATGTTTTCAACAGAGAATAAGTGATGTTCATCTACCATCCCAGAGCTGTGCACGTTATCATTATAGTGATGTTCATCTACCATCCCAGAGCTGTGCACGTTATCATTATAGTGATGTTCATCTACCATCCCAGAGCTGTGCACGTTATCATTATAGTGATGTTCATCTACCATCCCAGAGCTGTGCACGTTATCATTATAGTGATGTTCATCTACCATCCCAGAGCTGTGCACGTTATCATTATAGTGATGTTCATCTACCATCCCAGAGCTGTGTACGTTATCATTATAGTGATGTTCATCTACCATCCCAGAGCTGTGCACGTTATCATTATAGTGATGTTCATCTACCATCCCAGAGCTGTGCACGTTATCATTATAGTGATGTTCATCTACCATCCCAGAGCTGTGCACGTTATCATTATAGTGATGTTCATCTACCATCCCAGAGCTGTGCACGTTATCATTATAGTGATGTTCATCTACCATCCCAGAGCTGTGCACGTTATCATTATAGTGATGTTCATCTACCATCCCAGAGCTGTGCATGTTATCATTATAGTGATGTTCATCTACCATCCCAGAGCTGTGCATGTTATCATTATAGTGATGTTCATCTACCATCCCAGAGCTGTGTACGTTATCATTATAGTGATGTTCATCTACCATCCCAGAGCTGTGTACGTTATCATTATAGTGATGTTCATCTACCATCCCAGAGCTGTGCACGTTATCATTATAGTGATGTTCATCTACCATCCCAGAGCTGTGTACGTTATCATTATAGTGATGTTCATCTACCATCCCAGAGCTGTGTACGTTATCATTATAGTGATGTTCATCTACCATCCCAGAGCTGTGTACGTTATCATTATAGTGATGTTAATCTACCATCCCAGAGCTGTGCATGTTATCATTATAGTGATGTTCATCTACCATCCCAGAGCTGTGCATGTTATCATTATAGTGATGTTCATCTACCATCCCAGAGCTGTGTACGTTATCATTATAGTGATGTTCATCTACCATCCCAGAGCTGTGTACGTTATCATTATAGTGATGTTCATCTACCATCCCAGAGCTGTGTATGTTATCATTATAGTGATGTTCATCTACCATCCCAGAGCTGTGCATGTTATCATTATAGTGATGTTCATCTACCATCCCAGAGCTGTGTACGTTATCATTATAGTGATGTTCATCTACCATCCCAGAGCTGTGTACGTTATCATTATAGTGATGTTCATCTACCATCCCAGAGCTGTGCACGTTATCATTATAGTGATGTTCATCTACCATCCCAGAGCTGTGCATGTTATCATTATAGTGATGTTCATCTACCATCCCAGAGCTGTGTACGTTATCATTATAGTGATGTTCATCTACCATCCCAGAGCTGTGTACGTTATCATTATAGTGATGTTCATCTACCATCCCAGAGCTGTGTATGTTATCATTATAGTGATGTTCATCTACCATCCCAGAGCTGTGTACGTTATCATTATAGTGATGTTCATCTACCATCCCAGAGCTGTGTACGTTATCATTATAGTGATGTTCATCTACCATCCCAGAGCTGTGTATGTTATCATTATAGTGATGTTCATCTACCATCCCAGAGCTGTGTATGCTATCATTATAGTGATGTTCATCTACCATCCCAGAGCTGTGCACGTTATCATTATAGTGATGTTCATCTACCATCCCAGAGCTGTGTATGTTATCATTATAGTGATGTTCATCTACCATCCCAGAGCTGTGCATGTTATCATTATAGTGATGTTCATCTACCATCCCAGAGCTGTGCACGTTATCATTATAGTGATGTTCATCTACCATCCCAGAGCTGTGCACGTTATCATTATAGTGATGTTCATCTACCATCCCAGAGCTGTGCACGTTATCATTATAGTGATGTTCATCTACCATCCCAGAGCTGTGTACGTTATCATTATAGTGATGTTCATCTACCATCCCAGAGCTGTGTACGTTATCATTATAGTGATGTTAATCTACCATCCCAGAGCTGTGCATGTTATCATTATAGTGATGTTCATCTACCATCCCAGAGCTGTGCATGTTATCATTATAGTGATGTTCATCTACCATCCCAGAGCTGTGTACGTTATCATTATAGTGATGTTCATCTACCATCCCAGAGCTGTGTACGTTATCATTATAGTGATGTTCATCTACCATCCCAGAGCTGTGTATGTTATCATTATAGTGATGTTCATCTACCATCCCAGAGCTGTGCATGTTATCATTATAGTGATGTTCATCTACCATCCCAGAGCTGTGTACGTTATCATTATAGTGATGTTCATCTACCATCCCAGAGCTGTGTACGTTATCATTATAGTGATGTTCATCTACCATCCCAGAGCTGTGCACGTTATCATTATAGTGATGTTCATCTACCATCCCAGAGCTGTGCATGTTATCATTATAGTGATGTTCATCTACCATCCCAGAGCTGTGTACGTTATCATTATAGTGATGTTCATCTACCATCCCAGAGCTGTGTACGTTATCATTATAGTGATGTTCATCTACCATCCCAGAGCTGTGTATGTTATCATTATAGTGATGTTCATCTACCATCCCAGAGCTGTGTACGTTATCATTATAGTGATGTTCATCTACCATCCCAGAGCTGTGTACGTTATCATTATAGTGATGTTCATCTACCATCCCAGAGCTGTGTATGTTATCATTATAGTGATGTTCATCTACCATCCCAGAGCTGTGTATGCTATCATTATAGTGATGTTCATCTACCATCCCAGAGCTGTGCACGTTATCATTATAGTGATGTTCATCTACCATCCCAGAGCTGTGTATGTTATCATTATAGTGATGTTCATCTACCATCCCAGAGCTGTGCATGTTATCATTATAGTGATGTTCATCTACCATCCCAGAGCTGTGCACGTTATCATTATAGTGATGTTCATCTACCATCCCAGAGCTGTGCACGTTATCATTATAGTGATGTTCATCTACCATCCCAGAGCTGTGCACGTTATCATTATAGTGATGTTCATCTACCATCCCAGAGCTGTGTACGTTATCATTATAGTGATGTTCATCTACCATCCCAGAGCTGTGTACGTTATCATTATAGTGATGTTCATCTACCATCCCAGAGCTGTGCATGTTATCATTATAGTGATGTTCATCTACCATCCCAGAGCTGTGTATGTTATCATTATAGTGATGTTCATCTACCATCCCAGAGCTGTGCATGTTATCATTATAGTGATGTTCATCTACCATCCCAGAGCTGTGTACGTTATCATTATAGTGATGTTCATCTACCATCCCAGAGCTGTGTATGTTATCATTATAGTGATGTTCATCTACCATCCCAGAGCTGTGTATGTTATCATTATAGTGATGTTCATCTACCATCCCAGAGCTGTGCACGTTATCATTATAGTGATGTTCATCTACCATCCCAGAGCTGTGCATGTTATCATTATAGTGATGTTCATCTACCATCCCAGAGCTGTGTATGTTATCATTATAGTGATGTTCATCTACCATCCCAGAGCTGTGTACGTTATCATTATAGTGATGTTAATCTACCATCCCAGAGCTGTGTACGTTATCATTATAGTGATGTTCATCTACCATCCCAGAGCTGTGCATGTTATCATTATAGTGATGTTCATCTACCATCCCAGAGCTGTGTATGTTATCATTATAGTGATGTTCATCTACCATCCCAGAGCTGTGTATGTTATCATTATAGTGATGTTCATCTACCATCCCAGAGCTGTGCATGTTATCATTATAGTGATGTTCATCTACCATCCCAGAGCTGTGTATGTTATCATTATAGTGATGTTCATCTACCATCCCAGAGCTGTGCATGTTATCATTATAGTGATGTTCATCTACCATCCCAGAGCTGTGTACGTTATCATTATAGTGATGTTCATCTACCATCCCAGAGCTGTGTATGTTATCATTATATTGGCCGCTGACATTTCTTCTTATTATAATCCCTGAGTTTAACAAGAGTAGTTGGATAGAACGACATGCCATTGAAATCCCCATACATATGTGTGTGTTTATTTGTTCTGTATAAAACATATGCCTGTTAAGCTCAAATGACTTTCTCTGCCAGGGAGGGACATTGTCACGGCCTGTTTGACAGAGGGACAAATATGACTAGCCTTATTTCTCCTGTCTGTGTTTACCAGCCACTATATTTATTTAAACAAGGATACACAATGACTTTTCCCTTCCCTTCCCTTCCCTTCCCCCTTCCCACACACACACACACACACACACACACACACACACACACACACACACACACACACACACACACACACACACACACACACACACACACACACACACACACACACACACACACACATACACACACAATCGTTTCCCATCACTGTGAGCTTTGGTGTGTGTATACACATATGCGCTTGTGTGTGTGTGTGCGGTGTGTGTGTTTATTGCCTCGGGGACATGGCAGGCAGCTCCAGCTCGGTTGTAGAGTTAAAGTCAGAACAAACACCCTGGGAGGGATGCTGAGAAAGAGAGAGAGAGAGAGAGAGAGAAAGAGAGAGAGAGAGAGAGAGAGAGAGTGAGAGAGAGAGAGAGAGAGAAGGGTTCTATGCTCTTCCATCAACCCAGAGAGGTGCTGAAGGCTGGGGAGTGAGGAGTTCAGGCCTTCACTGGTTCTCTCTGGATACGGCCCAAATGGCACTCTATTTCCTATATAGTGTACTACTTCTGATCAGAGCCCTATGGGATTCCCAATGGGCTTTGGTCAAAAGTAGTTCACTAAATAGGGAATATGGTGCCATTTGGGACGCTGGTTCTCCCTGACTTTGATGAACAGCAACCATATGTTTCCCAACTGAGGATGCCCAGACCAGAAGCAATGGCAGCAGGCTAGGATACAAAACATGCATTGTTTTTAGGCCTAGTCCATCTTGCCAACCAAGCACCAATCTAAACATCACTTTGGCTATATAATAAAAAATAAAAAGTATCTGTACTAACATGGGCCATCAGGATTGACTTTTCTACTAGAACAGTGGAACCTTTAGAGGACTATTGGGTTTTGGGGTTTTGATTGTGTAAGACGTGAGACAGATTAGGATAGGATGTTGTAAACATTTATTGTGACAGGCAGACAGACAATGTTCCCTTTGCTCAGAGGAGTCTGATGGTTTTAATCCATGTTGTCAGACTAAGCCTACAGGGCATCCTACCACAGGCCCATAACTGTTGCTAACAACACTCTTTTGACCAACCAGGATTCAAACCCTGGTCTCCTGGAATAATGTGTTGGCTTGTCAAGCTAGGCATTAGCATGGAGAGCTAATTTGAACTCCAGCCCTAAAGTGATGCAGTGATCTCCAGCCCCTCTAAAGTGATGCAGTGATCTCCAGCCCCTCTAAAGTGATGCAGTGATCTCCAGCACCTCTAAAGTGATGCAGTGATCTCCAGCCCCTCTAAAGTGATGCAGTGATCTCCAGCACCTCTAAAGTGATGCAGTGATCTCCAGCACCTCTAAAGTGATGCAGTGATCTCCAGCCCCTCTAAAAGTAATGCAGTGATCTCCAGCACCTCTAAAGTGATGCAGTGATCTCCAGCCCCTCTAAAGTAATGCAGGGATCTCCAGCACCTCTAAAGTGATGCAGTGATCTCCAGCCCCTCTAAAGTGATGCAGTTTCTCCAGCACCTCTAAAGTAATGCGGTGATCTCCAGCCCCTCTAAAGTGATGCAGTGATCTCCAGCACCTCTAAAGTGATGCAGTGATCTCCAGCACCTCTAAAGTAATGTGGTGATCTCCAGCCCCTCTAAAGTAATGTGGTGATCTCCAGCCCCTCTAAAGTAATGTGGTGATCTCCAGCCCCTCTAAAGTAATGCAGTGATCTCCAGAACTTCTCACCAAAACACAATCAGTTAGAGAAATGTTTTATTTAACAGTCCTAAGGTAAATATTACACCCTCTCATCAACATACAGTGAATATATAGAGCTAAATCTCTAACACTCCATTATACCATGGAACGACGTCATTACATAAGACTTATTTAACCTTTATTTATAAGCTTAAAGGAATCCCAATAGAGACCAGGGTATTTTTTTCAAGGGTGTCCAGAGTTACAACTATCAACAATCCAAACAGCTTAAACAGATAAAACTAAATACTTAAATGTTAACGAATGGTAAAGAAAGCAGTGCTCCTACATGTAACACATAATGAATGAATATTACCATTAGTCCTAATGAGCATCGAGAGCCAAACTCCTTATCCCATAAATGGATAAGCATATCATTTGTTTAAAGCACGAGTCTGCTGAAAAAAGCACAATTAAGAGGAATAACTTGTCTAGATATTTATCTTCCCCAGGTCATGTTGCTAAGAAGATGATGTGGTTTAGGGATTATTTAGACAGGTTATACTGCATCACCCCTTTCCAACGTCTTGTAGGATTACTACCATGCTGTATCAAGCCCCAAACCGGAGACAGTGGGAGTGGATTGTGAGTAATGGGTTCTAATACCCTTTGAACTCTTCAAGGAAAGCAACTTACTATGCTTTGAGCCGGTAGCTCACCATCACATTTTCCACAATTATATCCCTGGCTAGCTCCTCTCCTCCTCCACTACAGCCACCTTCTGGTTAGGGGCTTCCTTTCAACTATAATCACTCTTTCACTGAGACTCCTTTATCATTGACTAATCAGAGACGTGGGAGAACTGTAGCACGAAGCAGAGAGAATGGATCCATTGACAAAGGGGCAGTTAGTTACTGTAAGAGGTTGTGCTGTTGAGTTAAGTGTCTGACTGTTTTGCGTGTCTGCTGCATCCCCAAAGAGTTATCTTCTCCAAATGAAACATGTGTTCTTCAGTGTGTGAAGATTTAGATGACGATAGACTACACCCCTCCTCCTCCTCCGCCTCCTCCTCCTCCTCCTCCGCCTCCTCCGCCTCATCCGCCTCCTCCTGATCGCTTGTTTTTAGCGTTTCCCAGGCGACAGCTCAGAGAACCGCTCACAATGGTGCAGAATAGCAATAGATAGATCACTGTGATGGGACTTTTTACACACCACTAGACTCTACCCACACACCACTGGACTCTACCCACACACCACTGGACTCTACCCACACACCACTGGACTCCTCCCACACAATACTGGACTCTACCCACACACTACTGGACTCTACCCACACACCACTGGACTCCTCCCACACAATACTGGACTCTACCCACACACTACTGGACTCTACCCACACACCACTGGACTCTACCCACACACCACTGGACTCCTCCCACACACCACTGGACTCTACCCACACACTACTGGACTCTACCCACACACCACTGGACTCTACCCACACACTACTGGACTCTACCCACACACTGCTAGACTCTACCCACACACTACTGGACTCTACCCACACACCACTGGACTCTACCCACACACTTCTGGACTCTACCCACACACCACTGGACTCTACCCACACACCACTGGACTCTACACACACACACTACTGAACTCTACCCACACACTGCTAGACTCTACCCACACACTACTGGACTCTACCCACACACTACTGGACTCTACCCACACACCACTGGACTCTACCCACACACTTCTGGACTCTACCCACACACCACTGGACTCTACACACACACTACTGGACTCTACCCACACACCACTGGACTCTACCCACACACTACTGGACTCTACCCACACACCACTGGACTCTACCCACACACTTCTGGACTCTACCCACACACCACTGGACTCTACCCACACACCACTGGACTCTACACACACACTACTGGACTCTACCCACACACTACTGGACTCTACCCACACACCGCTGGACTCTACCCACACACTGCTGGACTCTACCCACACACCGCTGGACTCTACACACACACTACTGGACACTACCCACACACCACTGGACTCTACCCACACACTACTGGACTCTACCCACACACTGCTGGACTCTACCCACACACTGCTGGACTCTACCCACACACTACTGGACTCTACCCACACACTACTGGTATGCAACTAAACAACAGGTTAAAGGGATGTATCAAGCAATGTTCCCACCAAAATGTTTTGGCACTGAGCAAATTTCAGGTCTTAGGAAACGTTAATTTTGCGAGCATTCTGTGCAACTTCCGGCGTGTGTTAACTGTGAACAGGAAGTCTGTACCTGCTTGGAGTTACAGTTTCAGACAGTGGCCAATAGGCTACTGTGGCTATCTGAGCATGTAGGGCTTTCAGAGTGGCCTATCAACAAAACCAATAGAGCAAACGACATAACATTACCACATGGATATAGCTGTTGACTTCTATGATATCGTCTACAATAGCCAATATGTGGTGTTCAATGTAGGCCTACATTCCAAGAGACTTTAAAAAAATTCTCAAAGCTCAAACAATTTTATAAAAATAAGAAATGATCTAACACAATTTGTATTATTTCACCTTTATTTAACAATTGACCGAATAGATGACTGAAAATTGCATTATATTGTGTTACACGATGTAAGAAACCACTTTACAAAAATGTAATTCATTCTTATCATTATTATTACCATATTCAAGCATCTCAAAATAGGACACTGCCCCTTTAAGACAAAAAAGCTCTTTACCTGACTTGCTTTTCAAAGACGTGTGAAAGATATGTGTAAGTTGTGTGCACTTGTAGGAAGCAATCACTCCTCCATTGCTGACCAAAATAACAGCTATAACCGGGCTAGTAACTCACTAACTAGCAAAGAATATCAACAAATGTGCATCTATGCTACTCTCTGACAGCAGATTATGGAAAAACCGCTTGTGCTGGTAAAATAGAAATAGCCTACTCCAGATGCTCTTCTCAGCCTACAACAAAATAACCAACTCAACTCAGTCCTGAAGTTAGATTTGGTGTGTTGCATTGAAAGGGACTGTAATTATGTTAATTCAATCCCAATTTCCACAGTAGAGCGAACATTTAATCTGTTTACAGGAAAGATAGTGTACATTTTAGTGAAGTTCAATCTCGTGTGTCTCTGTACCAACTGGCAATTCTCCTGCGCGGGACTGCTTCAGGAGCTGCTCGGCCGTATATGCGCGCAGTTTAGAGGAAGCATTGGTATCAATCATTTGACTCACTTAATGGCGTTTGAGAAGACCGGCGGCAGGTAGCCTAGCGCTTAGAGCGTTGGGCCTGTAACCAAAACATCGCTGGTTCGAATGCCAGAGCCTACAAGGTGGAAAAACCTGTCGATATGAGCAAGGCACCTAGCCCTAATTTACTCCAGGGGCTGACCCTGTAGGTATCATTGTAAATAATAATTTGTTGTTAACTGACTTGCCTAGTTAAATAAAATAATAAGACATATTTCAGCCTGCTGGTAAAGTCCTTGGTAATCATCTTTAGATAGCTCTCACAGAAAGTAGGATTTTTTAAAATCTACATTGAAGTCCTTGCTTTGAGGGGTTAAACTATGTAGTGTTGTTAAAGCAAGTGTGGCTGACAAGTGAAATTGGCTTTTGGATTATACAGTATGTTTTACTTTTGACAGGGAAGACATATTGAGACCTAGGACTATTTTTCAATGCGCCCTGTATAAGACAATATAAATATACACGTTATACACACATCAAAATACAAAACCACAGTAATGGGAAGCACACATAAAACCTTACAAATCACCCAGAAAAACAGTTACATTCCTCCACAAATAAGTCCCCAATCAATACTATAAATATGGCACCACTACGTCAAGATAAAATATTTTGAATTTTGTTCAGGCATTAAAACTAAAAGCAGAAATGTGCTCCTCAAAGCTGTCCTCAGTGTCCACACTTGGTCAGAATGTATCTGTATCTCTGTCCTGTGTCTTGGATTCTACAGAATTGATCACAATATGCCCTAAAGTGTTTACTGGTCACAGTGATCTGTCTAGATGTGGGTTCATAAATCTGATTCTGATCACAGAAGGCATGTTAACACCAGGTGTAAATGGGGTGATGATCTCTGGAGTCTTCAAGCTCCATACCTCACCATGCTGGGACGCTCCATAGCTCACCATGCTGGGAGGCTCCATACCTCACCATGCTGGGAGGCTCCATACCTCACCATGCTGGGACGCTCCATAGCTCACCATGCTGGGAGGCTCCATACCTCACCATGCTGGGAGGCTCCATACCTCACCATGCTGGGAGGCTCCATACCTCACCATGCTGGGAGGCTCCATACCTCACCATGCTGGGACGCTCCTTAGCTCACCATGCTGGGAGGCTCCATACCTCACCATGCTGGGAGGCTCCATACCTCACCATGCTGGGAGGCTCCATACCTCACCATGCTGGGAGGCTCCATACCTCACCATGCTGGGAGGCTCCATACCTCACCATGCTGGGAGGCTCCATACCTCACCATGCTGGGAGGCTCCATACCTCACCATGCTGGGAGGCTCCATAGCTCCATTTGTCACCAAGCCTCCATTGTCTCCAGCGATTACACACAGCCCTCCACACGTTTCCCACAATTCCCTTTGATAGTGGAAAAGGAAGAGAGGGTTGACTGCTTTTCATTATCACTCCCCTGACCTGAGACTCTCTCTACAAGTCTTACCTAGAAGTCTTCCTAGAACAACCAGACAGTCAAAGGGTCACCTTTCCACCCTCAGGGGCTCTCAGCCTCTCGTCTCAGAGCCAGCTGGACATGTGTTCAAGTAGTAATACTTTTCCTTCAAATAGAGTGTTTGCTTCAAGTCTGCCTGGAGTGCCAGATTGGGTGGGGTTTTGACTTTTGACCAGATTCAGCTTGACTTTAGATTCAGCATGTTCAACAGGCTAAAGGGGCCAAAGCCTTTGAAGAACAGGCAGGCGAGTTGTGGAAGACCTTTATTAAGCGATTATCAGTCACCATTGGCATCAGTTTTAATTGTAACTGACAGCTGTGACATCGAGTTGTGACTCTTGGGTGAAGTAAAGCTGAGCACACTGTCCTCCTGAGCACACTGTTTGGAACCCCAGTATTAGAGGCCATGATGTTAGAAACCCCAGTATTAGAGGCCATGATGTTAGAAACCCCAGTATTAGAGGCCATGATGTTAGAAACCCCAGTATTAGAGTACATGATGTTTGAAACCCCAGTTTTAGAGGCCATGATGTTAGAAACCCCAGTATTAGAGTACATGATGTTTGAAACCCCATTATTAGAGGCCATGATGTTTGAAACCCCAGTATTAGAGGCCATGATGTTAGAAGACCCAGTATTAGAGGCCATGATGTTTGAAACCCCAGTATTAGAGTACATGATGTTTGAAACCCCAGTATTAGAGTCCATGATGTTTGAAACCCCAGTATTAGAGGCCATGATGTTTGAAACCCCAGTATTAGAGGCCATGATGTTTGAAGACCCAGTATTAGAGGCCATGATGTTAGAAACCCCAGTATTAGAGGCCATGATGTTTGAAACCCCAGTATTAGAGGACATGATGTTTGAAACCCCAGTATTAGAGTACATGATGTTTGAAACCCCAGTATTAGAGTACATGATGTTTGAAACCCCAGTATTAGAAGCCATGACACGGCAAAGGAGTGACGATACAACCACACGTCCTGATTAGGGCAGTTCTCCTCGAAGGGATTTATCCTCATGTCTCCTCAGTCTATCTCCAGTGTGATCTTAGGTACAGTATTTATAGAGGTCAAGCTAGGTCACATGAGAGCATGTCATCTTTTTAAGCTGTCAAATTCAATTCATATCAGTGACTTGTTAACACTATGTAATGTGGCCACAGCCAGGGCCTGATACATCATAGTGGATGTCAGTGTGTAATGTAATGACAGCCAGGGCCTGATACATCATAGTGGATGTCAGTATGTAATGTGATGACAGCCAGGGCCTGATGCATCATAGTGGATGTCAGTATGTAATGTGGCCACAGCCAGGGCCTGATACCTCATAGTGGATGTCAGTATGTAATGTGATGACAGCCAGGGCCTGATGCATCATAGTGGATGTCAGTGTGTAATGTAATGACAGCCAGGGCCTGATGCCTCATAGTGGATGTCAGTATGTAATGTGATGACAGCCAGGGCCTGATGCATCATAGTGGATGTCAGTGTGTAATGTAATGACAGCCAGGGCCTGATGCCTCATAGTGGATGTCAGTATGTAATGTGATGACAGCCAGGGCCTGATACCTCATAGTGGATGTCAGTATGTAATGTGATGACAGCCAGGGCCTGATGCCTCATAGTGGATGTCAGGGAGACAGCTGACCAGTACGGGGGGAGAGAGAGAGAGGAGAAAAAGTGAGAGATAGAGAGATATTGGGATACCCCAAAACCTTCCCACCACCCATCCTTACTCTCAACCCCTACTCCCTGATCCCTGGTCAGTCCAAGATCACTGGGTAGTGTAGCAGAATTCCAGTAACGTTCCCAAGATTCCCTGGTTTTCCAGAAACCCTGGTTGGAAGATTTACAGATTTCCTGCTTATAGTTTTGGCAAGTCGGTTAGGACATCTACTTTGTTCATGGCACAAGTAATTATTCCAGCAATTGTTTACAGACAGATTATTTCACTTATAATTCACTATATCACAATTCCAGTGGGTCAGAAGTTTACATACACTAAGTTGACTGTGCCTTTAAACAGCTTGGAAAATTCCAGCAAAGGATGTCATGGCTTTAGAACCTTCTGAAAGGCTAATTGACATAATTTGAGTCAATTGGAGGTGTACCTGTGGATGTATTTCAAGGCCTACCTTCAAACTCAGTGCCTCTTTGCTCGACATCATGGGAAAATCTAAATAAATCAGCCAAGAAAACAAATTGTAGACCTCCACAAGTCTGGTTCATCCTTGGGAGCAATTTCCAATTTTACAAACAATAGTGTGCAAGTATAAACACCATGGGACCACACAGCCGTCATACCGCTCTGGAAGGAGACGCGTTCTGTCTCCTAAAGATGAACGTACTTTGGTGCGAAAAGTGCAAATCAATCCCAGAACAACAGCAAAGGACCTTGTGAAGATGCTGGAGGAAACGGGTACAAAAGTATCTATATCCACAGTAAAACAAGTCCTATATCGACATAACCTGAAAGGCCGCTCAGCAAGGAAGAAATCACTGCTCCAAAACCGCCATAAAAAAGCCAGACTACGGTTTGCAACTGCACATGGAGACAAAGATCGTACTTTTTGGAGAAATGTCTTCTGGTCTGATTAAACAAAAATAGAACTGTTTGGCAAGCAGGCAGGCAGGCAGGCAGGCAGGCAGGCAGGCAGGCAGGCAGGCATAAAATGATCAAAACCACCAAGAAGTTAATCCCTGCCATTACAAATGACCAGATCCATTAGAATGTATTTCTTACTCTCCATCCAGACGCACATTCTGTTACCCAGTGACGTCATGCTCTTGGAAATACGTAAACAGTGGAGCCGGCTGTCCCTGTGGTAACACAATTATTACACAGGGGATCTGCTGTGTGATTTCCCAACAATAAGTATGAACATATGAGCTTTAAACCCTCGTCCAAGCATGCTGCAGTGCTCTACTCAGCCAGCGAGCTCCAACTCCTTATTCCGTATATAGTGCACTACGTTTCACCAGAGCCCATAGGGAATATATAGGGAATATGGTGCTGTTTGGGACGCATAAAGGTCTGTTTGTGTTTGTGTCCAGGCAAGGCTCAAAGAGGGGTTTGATAACTCCAGTTTGAAACAATGCAGAACCAAAACACACCCGTTTGCCACAGTGAAAATAAACCTTTCCTCCAGTTTATACTGGGAAGTTAAACCTTCACCTGTTTAATCGTCATGTTAAACTTACTGAACTTTAGTGACCTGCAGTAATTTGTGTCAAGCTAGATTTAAAACATTATTCCCCTCACTCTCTGATGTTAGTATATCAAATCATTGCTATAGAGGCTTTACTATCAAGTCAATGCTATAAAGGGTTTACTATCAAGTCAATGCCATAAAGGGTTGTACTTCTTTCTCAATAGAGTAGTTTCCAATTAAAAAATATATTTTCTCAAAGTCTGATAACGTACAAGAGATGAATAGTGGCTGTCTGGAGAGTATTTGCGATTCAGAGTTTTGGCTTGTTTATTGAATGAAAGTGTATATAGGACATACAGTATGTCCTATTCATAGATTACATCTGCATGTTTAAAGTAGTAGTATAGTCCTATGTATCTGTGAGGGTGATCTACGTTGATGAATCTGTGAGGGTGATCTACGTTGATGAATCTGTGAGGGTGATCTACGTTGATGAATCTGTGAGGGTGATCTACGTTGATGAATCTGTGAGGGTGATCTACGTTGATGAATCTGTGAGGGTGATCTACATTGATGAATCTGTGAGGGTGATCTACGTTGATGAATCTGTGAGGGTGATCTACATTGATGAATCTGTGAGGGTGATCTACGTTGATGAATCTGTGAGGGTGATCTACGTTGATGTATCTGTGAGGGTGATCTACATTGATGAATCTGTGAGGGTGATCTACGTTGATGAATCTGTGAGGGTGATGAATCCGTGAGGGTGATCTACGTTGATGTATCTGTGAGGGTGATCTACGTTGATGAATCTGTGAGGGTGATGAATCTGTGAGGGTGATCTACGTTGATGAATCTG
Source organism: Thymallus thymallus (assembly GCA_023634145.1). Classification (NCBI taxonomy): domain Eukaryota; kingdom Metazoa; phylum Chordata; class Actinopteri; order Salmoniformes; family Salmonidae; genus Thymallus; species Thymallus thymallus. The sequence goes on along the minus strand of CM042415.1, from coordinate 32,705,997 downwards.
TGAGGGTGATGAATCTGTGGGGGTGATCTACGTTGATGAATCTGTCGGGGTGATCTACGTTGATGAATCTGTGAGGGTGATCTATGTTGAAATAAAGGGATATCTGTGGGGGTGATCTATGTTGAAATAAAGGGATATCTGTGGGGGTGATCTATGTTGAAATAAAGGGATATCTGTGGGGGTGATCTATGTTGAAATAAAGGGATATCTGTGGGGGTGATCTATGTTGAAATAAAGGGATATCTGTGGGGGTGATCTATGTTGAAATAAAGGGATATCTGTGGGGGTGATCTATGTTGAAATAAAGGGATATCTGTGGGGGTGATCTATGTTGAAATAAAGGGATATCTGTGGGGGTGATCTATGTTGAAATAAATGGATATCTGTGGGGGTGATCTATGTTGAAATAAAGGGATATCTGTGGGGGTGATCTATGTTGAAATAAAGGGATATCTGTTGGGGTGATCTATGTTGAAATAAAGGGATATCTGTGGGGGTGATCTATGTTGAAATAAAGGGATATCTGTGGGGGTGATCTATGTTGAAATAAAGGGATATCTGTGGGGGTGATCTATGTTGAAATAAAGGGATATCTGTGGGGGTGATCTATGTTGAAATAAAGGGATATCTGTGGGGGTGATCTATGTTGAAATAAAGGGATGTCTGTGGGGGTGATCTATGTTGAAATAAAGGGATATCTGTGGGGGTGATCTATGTTGAAATAAAGGGATATCTGTGGGGGTGATCTATGTTGAAATAAAGGGATATCTGTGGGGGTGATCTATGTTGAAATAAAGGGATATCTGTGGGGGTGATCTATGTTGAAATAAAGGGATATCTGTGGGGGTGATCTATGTTGAAATAAAGGGATATCTGTTGGGGTCACAATACAAAGAATTGTTGGTAGTACATGGTGGAATACACACACACACACACACACACACACACACACACACACACACACACACACACACACACACACACACACACACACACACACACACACTCAGCATGCCCCTCTTTACCCCAGCTGGAATCAAACACACAATCAGAGAATGTCTAGGAGATCACCTTTTGTTTTCCCTCCCAGGTTGGCTTTGGGATCTCTGTGTGTGGATGTGTGGCTGAATAACATGTTCTGGTTCTATGGGATAATGCATTCTTCCCTTCCTCTTTGGACAGGCCTCAATGTTTTTCAAAACATGGTAGTGGCCATACATCTTTGAGGGATGGGATGTTCATGATCATTCTTGGTAACACTGAACTGGATGTCCGTTGGGGATAATGTATTCTTCCTATTCATCCTCTGGTTTTTCCAAACATAGAAGTGGCCATACATCTTTCAGAGAGATGGGATCAAGTCAGTTCATGAATGAATGCTCAGTATTGTCTTGTGAAATAATTCACATTTTCATGTGTGTTGGTAACACTGGATTTACCCCAAACAATATGTTTTGGGTTTGTTATCAACATGTTACAGAAATGTGTTTTGAATGTTGTGAATTATGGTTGTGCTTACATATAACAAAGGAGATACAAACAGCTCATATTCATTGTACTGTGTATCACAGAAAGACGTTCAGAGAACGTTCATGGTGCAGTGTATCACAGAAAGACGTTCAGAGAACATTCATGGTACTGCGTATCACAGAAAGACATCCAGAGGTTCAGAGAACATTCATGGCACTGTTAACGCAGAAAGACGTTCAGAGGTTCAGAGAACATTCATTGTACTTTGTATCACAGAAAAACGTTCAGAGAACATTCATGATACTATGTATCACAGAAAGAAGTTCAGAGGTTCAGAGAACATTCATGGTACTGTGTATCACAGAAAGACGTTCAGAGAACATTCATGGTACTGTGTATCACAGAAAGACGTTTACAGAACATTCATTGTACTGTGTATCACAGAAAGACGTTCAGAGAACATTCATGGTACTGTGTATCACAGAAAGATGTTCAGAGAACATTCATGGTACTGTGTATCACAGAAAGACGTTCAGAGAACATTCACGGTACTGTGTATCACAGAAAGACGTTTAGAGGTTCAGAGAACATTTATGGTACTGTGTATCACAGAATGACGTTCAGAGAACATTCATGGTACTGTGTATCACAGAAAGACGTTCAGAGAACATTCATGGTACTGTGTATCGCAGAAAGACGTTCAGAGGTTCAGAGAACATTCATGGTACTGTGTATCACATAAAGACATTCAGAGGTTCAGAGAACATTCATGGTACTGTGTATCACAGAAAGATGTTTAGAGGTTCAGAGTACATTCATGGTACTGTGTATCGCAGAAAGACGTTTAGAGGTTCAGAGTACATTCATGGTACTGTGTATCGCAGAAAGATGTTCAGAGGTTCAGAGAACATTCATGGTACTGTGTATCGCATAAAGACGTTCAGAGGTTCAGAGAAAATTCATGGTACTGTGTATCACAGAAAGACGTTCAGAGAACATTCATTTTACTGTGTTTCACAGAAAGACGTTCAGAGAACATTCATGGTACTGTGTATCACAGAAAGACGTTCAGAGAACATTCATGGTACTGTTTATCACAGAAAGCCATTCAGAAGTTCAGAGAACTGCATGGTGGGGTCTGCTCTTTGTCCTATCACGTTGCTCGTTGATGGGGAACACATTTAGTCCAACCAAACTGGGTATGCGTCCCACATGGCATTTGAGGCACATCCTGGTTCCTATACACCATGGGAACATCTGGTCTCATCGACTATTGTGCTATAATTCAAAGAAAGAAGCTATTGTTTAACTCACTGAGCTACAGTACATTTGGAAAGTATTCAGACCCCTTGACTTTTTCCACATTTTGTTACATTACAGCCTTATTCTAAAATGGGTTCAATAGTTTTTCCCTCATCAATCTACCATAGAGTAAAGGGTCTGAATACATTACCTGTTACATTTTTTATAAATATGCAAAAATGTATTAAAACCTGTTTTAATGGTTTTAATTGTTATCAATTTTAGAATAAGGCTGCAACGTAACAAAATGTGGAAAAAGTCAAGGGGTCTGAATACTTTCCGAATGCGCTGTATATAGCGTGCTGCATGAGCTGCATGTCCTAATGCAGAGGAAGCATCTGAACCATAGTGGTGTCTCTTCCTCAAGATGTGTCGGTCGTTCCCTATCAAACCCATTACAGTACTTTCTTACCACACGAAGCAGCCTGTTCCCATTGCTGCAAGACAAACTGGGTGGACTGAAGTCATTCAAGGGAGATGTGCTGTAAGTTGTTGGGGATCAGTGTTGGATTTAGAGGAAATAAAATACTGTTAGCTGTCAGTCAGTCAGTCAGTCAGTCAGTCAGTCAGTCACACATTTGCTGTATCATATTATTCATTCAGGGTGTCTAAAGGGGACGCATGGACTTGGAGAAATCAGTAGATCTGTTAATTGTGTGTACAACTGTAGGAACCTGGAGAGTAGGGTTGACAGCAGGGAAAAACAGAACAATCATTGGCAGTTGCTTTCCATGTCACACCGCCGACTACGCCAAATGCCTCACTACGACTAAAATACTGTATATTACGCCACTCCCACATGTAGAGGTGACAGACACTCAGATATCAGGTGACTAAGGCTGGTGCTGTGTACCAAATGGCACCCTATTATATCCTATATGGTGCATTACATGACATTAGTAGGATCTGTAAATGGCTGCCATATAACTGAAATCAGAAAAAAAACCATTGTAAAAACATTGCCCATGGTTTTTACTTATAGGTGTAAATCAAATAATCTCCCCTTCAAAAATACTGGTATTTCAAAAGAGATTCAAAACAGAACCCACTGGAAACAGACGTCAGTTCAACGTCTAGTTTTGATTTACATTTGGTTGAGTTGTCAACTAACCTGAATTTAACGTGAAATAAAATATAAATTCTACATGTGATTGGATTTAGGTTAAAAGTTGTGTAAAAACAGAAAATTCCCTTACGCTGATGACTTTTTACAAATCCAACTACTTTTACACGTTGATTCGATGTCATCACATTGATTATTTTGGTTGAAATGACTTGGAAACAACGTTGATTCAACCCGTTTTTGCCGAGTGTGAAACAACACCTCTCCTCCACGACCATGATCCTTCCACACAGCACAGTGCCTGTAAAGTTTAAGCCCCTTGCCAGACCCTCCCGCCTCCAGTCTAGTAACAGTAACACCCCAACATCCAACAACAGTGAGGTTTGTGTCGGCATGGTGGTCACCGAGCCAACGAGGGCGGGTCCTTCAGGAGCCAACGCCCCAGTCGGACCCAGACAGTCAGCTGTGTGTGTGTGTGTGTGTGTGTGTGTGTGTGTGTGTGTGTGTGTGTGTGTGTGTGTGTGTGTGTGTGTGTGTGTGTGTGTGTGTGTATTGGTTACCTGTCGGCTGACACCATCTACCCGTATCCTGACATCATCAGACTAGTTCAGATAATAATGAAAGACGGGGAACTCCCTGCAACAAGTCAAAACAATCACCCCCTTTTCTTCTCTCTCCTCCGTCATTCTCTCAGAAACTTCCTCTAGTGTTTTGTGAGAAAGGTACACCCAAGACCTTTGGCTAGTTGTTTAGAACACACATACCCTGAGGTGTGTACTGTTAGAAATTACAACTTCACGGCTCAGTTTCTTTAAAAATACTACTCAAACTTGTTGAACTCTCTGTAGACTATTGACTGTACGCACCAAGTAAAAACGTTTATATTTAAGTTGAGTGATCATGATGGTAGGCTACCTCTTTACATTTGTTTAAAAATGGATACCCAGTGTCTGAGGACTAGATTGGATACCCAGTGTCTGAGGACTAGATTGAATACCCAGTGTCTGAGGACTAGATTGAATACCCAGTGTCTGAGGACTAGATTGGATACCCAGTGTCTGAGGACTAGATTGGATACGCAGTGTCTGAGGACTAGATTGGATACCCAGTGTCTGAGGACTAGATTGGATACCCAGTGTCTGAGGACTAGATTGGATACGCAGTGTCTGAGGACTAGATTGGGTACCCAGTGTCTGAGGACTAGATTGGATACGCAGTGTCTGAGGACTAGATTGAATACCCAGTGTCTGAGGACTAGATTGTATACCCAGTGTCTGAGGACTAGATTGGATACCCAGTGTCTGAGGACTAGATTGGATACGCAGTGTCTGAGGACTAGATTGAATACCCAGTGTCTGAGGACTAGATTGGATACCCAGTGTCTGAGGACTAGATTGTATCCCCAGTGTCTGAGGACTAGATTGGATACCCAGTGTCTGAGGACTAGATTGGATACGTAGTGTCTGAAGAATTGATTGGATACCCAGTGTCTGAGGACTAGATTGGATACCCAGTGTCTGAGGACTAGATTGTATCCCCAGTGTCTGAGGACTAGATTGGATACCCAGTGTCTGAGGACTAGATTGGATACGCAGTGTCTGAGGACTAGATTGAATACCCAGTGTCTGAGGACTAGATTGGATACGCAGTGTCTGAGGACTAGATTGAATACCCAGTGTCTGAGGACTAGATTGGATACCCAGTGTCTGAGGACTAGATTGTATCCCCAGTGTCTGAGGACTAGATTGGATACCCAGTGTCTGAGGACTAGATTGTATCCCCAGTGTCTGAGGACTAGATTGGATACCCAGTGTCTGAGGACTAGATTGGATACGCAGTGTCTGAGGACTAGATTGAATACCCAGTGTCTGAGGACTAGATTGGATACCCAGTGTCTGAGGACTAGATTGTATCCCCAGTGTCTGAGGACTAGATTGGATACCCAGTGTCTGAGGACTAGATTGGATACGCAGTGTCTGAGTACTAGATTGAATACCCAGTGTCTGAGGACTAGATTGGATACCCAGTGTCTGAGGACTAGATTGGATATGCAGTGTCTGAGGACTAGATTGAATACCCAGTGTCTGAGGACTAGATTGGATAGCCAGTGTCTGAGGACTAGATTGGATACCCAGTGTCTGAGGACTAGATTGGATAGCCAGTGTCTGAGGACTAGATTGGATAGCCAGTGTCTGAGGACTAGATTGGATACCCAGTGTCTGAGGACTAGATTGGATAGCCAGTGTCTGAGGACTAGATTGGATAGCCAGTTGGGTAACTTTCACTTTTACTCCACTACATTCCTAGAGAAAATTATGTACTTTTTACAGTAGTATTTTACTGGGTGACTTTCGCTTTTACTTGAGTCATTTTCTGTTAAGGTATCTACTTTTACTCAAGTATAAGAACTGAGTACTTTTTCCACCACTGACATTTACAGTGAGTGTTAGGGTCTCTTGACAACTCAACACTGTTGTTAACTCGACCATTAACAGGACCTGTCATTATTTAATATGATCTATTGGGTGAGTGGTCACTTTCTGACTCAGTGTATGTCAGTAAAGACTAGTAGAACAGAGGCCAGAGCAAACATTGTCAACCCCACAGAGTATAGTATGACGCTGGTTCAGGGTGGGATCTTGTTAGCTAGCAACACTGGGCTGCTTTGGTTTGGACTCCTCAACAACCAGCTCAGCAGCAGAAGCAGAGAGAGTTGATTTGATCGTGCCGAGTGCTGTCACTCTGTTCCATTATACCAGAACTACCTTTTATTGTTTAACAGGCCCCATGAGATCACCAACAGGGCTGTATTTCTCTCTGAGGAGATTTTCATGGACAAACGCACACACACACACACACACACACACACACACACACACACACACACACACACACACACACACACACACACACACACACACACACAAACACACACACACACACACACACACACACACACACACACACACACACACACACACACACACACACACACACACACACACACACATGAGCTAGGGCGCTCATGGTTGAGCTAGGGCGCTCATGGTTGAGCTAGGACTCTCATGGTTGAGCTAGGGCTCTCATGGTTGAGCTAGGGCTCTCATGGTTGAGCTAGGGCTCTCATGGTTGAGCTAGGGCTCTCATGGTTGAGCTAGGGCGCTCATGGTTGAGCTAGGACTCTCATGGTTGAGCTAGGGCTCTCATGGTTGAGCTAGGGCTCTCATGGTTGAGCTAGGGCTCTCATGGTTGAGCTAGGGCTCTCATGGTTGATCTAGGGCTCTCATGGTTGAGCTAGGGCTCTCATGGTTGAGCTAGGGCGCTCATGGTTGAGCTAGGGCTCTTTAGCTCTGAGGTTAGTGACTATAGTAGTGGAGTCTATCACGTAACTTTACCAAAACCTTTGCGACCCTAGTTGGAAACAATACAGTGAAAATTCCACCTATCCTAACAGAAAGTGAGGTTGAGTCATTACCATATGGCTTATACCCTATTTAGTAACGCTTTCTGTGAACTTCAGGACACACCGAAAACGTCATTCCAATAGATTATTTGAGTTACAGCATAGTTAACTAGCCTTGGAGTTTATCTGGTATTCGGTCATTAATTCCAGATTGCTACATTTCTCTGACCAGTTATCTCAATGGGGCTCAACCCTCAGGTAGACTTTGGGTCAGGTTTCTAGGCTGTTAATCACCCATAACCACAATGGTGAAATAAAACTAGATGTACAGGAAACTACTAAATTATGTTGCTCTATGGAAATAAAATCTGATATTGCAACTAGACATGAGTTGTGTCCCAAATAGCAACCTATTAGTTTGAATGGCTTCTATAGGGGACAGTGAGAATACGCAAACCTGTAGGATTTACACCATGGGGTCACCATGAATCAGAGTTGTGTTACCGTGGCGCTCGCTCTATGCTGAACTGAGAGCCATACATCTCCCTATTGCTAACTGCTAACTGATTCTTTCACTTAGCATAGCATGGTCAGAGTGGTTTTCATTTATATGCAATTGATTGAATTGGGCATTAGACAGTGGTAGGTCTGGGAAGAGTCTGGCTCAATAACATTACTTTAGACAGTGGTAGGTCTGGGAAGAGTCTGGCTCAATAACATTACTTTAGACAGTGGTAGGTCTGGGGAGAGTCTGGCTCAATAACATGACTTTAGACAGTGGTAGGTCTGGGGAGAGTCTGTCTCAATAACATGACTTTAGACAGTGGTAGGTCTGGGGAGAGTCTGTCTCAATAACATGACTTTAGACAGTGGTAGGTCTGGGGAGAGTCTGGCTCAATAACATGACTTTAGACAGTGATAGGTCTGGGGAGAGTCTGGCTCAATAACATTACTTTAGACAGTGGTAGGTCTGGGGAGAGTCTGGCTCAATAACATGACTTTAGACAGTGGTAGGTCTGGGGAGAGTCTGGCTCAATAACATGACTTTAGACAGTGATAAGTCTGGGGAGAGTCTGGCTCAATAACATGACTTTAGACAGTGGTAGGTCTGGGGAGAGTCTGGCTCAATAACATGACTTTAGACAGTGGTAGGTCTGGGGAGAGTCTGGCTCAATAACATTACTTTAGACAGTGGTAGGCCTGGGGAGAGTCTGGCTAAATAACATTACTTTAGACAGTGGTAGGTCTGGGGAGAGTCTGGCTCAATAACATACCTTTAGACAGTGGTAGGTCTGGGGAGAGTCTGGCTCAATAACATGACTTTAGACAGTGGTAGGTCTGGGGAGAGTCTGGCTCAATAACATTACTTTAGACAGTGGTAGGTCTGGGGAGAGTCTGGCTCAATAACATTACTTTAGACAGTGGTAGGTCTGGGGAGAGTCTGGCTCAATAACATTAGTTTAGACAGTGATAGGTCTGGGGAGAGTCTGGCCAATAGAATGAAGGGAAGAGGTGGCCGGTTTTCCCTTTGTTGTAATCTCACCAGGACTCCCACTCTCCTGCCTTTTTAATGCCGGCGTTTCCTCTTGAGTAGTCGGAAAATTAGGTCGGAATTACAGAAAGAAGTCAACGTTGTAGACGGAATTGAGGTTGAGGATGCGGGAGGAGCGGGGCTAGGCGGGGTGGGAAGGGGTTGGAAACATGGTTTTGTGTGGGGTGGGAGGATGGGGAGGGAAGATGGGGAGGGAGGATGGGGAGGGAAGATGGGGAGGGAGGATGGGAGGGGGTTAGGGGAAATGGGTTCTGGAAGTGGAGCCTTGTCTGTTTCTTTTGCTTGCATACAAACATTACACACCTGTTGATACTGGTCTTTATCTTTGTACATTACATTACACACCTGTTGATACTGGTCTTTATCTTTGTATACATTACATTACACACCTGTTGATACTGGTCTTTATCTTTGTATACATTACATTACACACCTGTTGATACTGGTCTTTATCTTTGTATACATTACATTACACACCTGTTGATACTGGTCTTTATCTTTGTATACATTACATTACACACCTGTTGATACTGGTCTTTATCTTTGTATACATTACATTACACACCTGTTGATACTGGTCTTTATCTTTGTATACATTACATTACACACCTGTTGATACTGGTCTTTATCTTTGTATACATTACATTACACACCTGTTGATACTGGTCTTTATTTTTGTACATTACATTACACACCTGTTGATACTGGTCTTTATCTTTGTATACATTACATTACACACCTGTTGATACTGGTCTTTATCTTTGTATGCATTTCTCAGATTGTTTGTTTTTACAATAAGATATGTACAACTATGTGACGATATGAAATGCAAATGTGATAACTGAATATATGGATACATCTGAATCTATATGACTTTGAATGTTATATCTCTACCTGTAACCCCATTCGCGCACTGCATTAGCATCGAATAGCCCCCGCGATATGCAACTTTTCAGGGAAACCAGGAACCAATATACACAGTCAGTTAGAAAAGCAAAGGCCAGCTTTTTCAAACAGAAATTTGCATCCTGTAGTACTAATTGCAAAAAGTTCTGGGACACTAAAGTCCATGGAGAATAAGAGCATCTCCTCCCAGTAGCCCACTGCATTGAGGCTAGGAAACACTGTCACCACCGATAAATTCACGATGATCAAAAATTTCAACAAGCATTTTTCTACGGCTGGCCATGCTTTCCACCTGGTAACCTGGTAACATCCCCCGCAGCAACCTGCCCAAGCACCCCCCCCAACCCAGATCCCCCCCCAGATCTGCTAAATCTGGACCCCTACAAATCTGCTGGGCTAGACAATCTGGACCCTTTCTTCCTAAAATTATCAGTCAAAATTGTTGCAACCCCTATTACCAGCCTGTTCAACCTCTCTTTTGTATCGTCTGAGGTCCCTATAGATTGGAAAGCTGCCGCGGTCATCCCCCTCTTCAAAGGGGAAGACACTCTAGACCCAAACTGTTATAGACCTATATCCATCCTGCCCTGCCTTTCTAAAGTCTTCGAAAGCCAAGGTAATAAACAGATCACTGACTTCTTCGAATCCCACCGTACCTTCTCTGCTGGTTTCCGAGCTGGTCATGGGTGCACCTCAGCTACGCTCAAGGTACTTAACGATATCATAACCGCCATCGATAGAAGACAGTACTGTGCAGCCGCCTTCATCGACCTGGCCAAGGCTTTCGACTCTGTCAATCTCCGCATTCTTATTAGAAAGACTCAACATCCTTGGTTTCTCAAGTGACTGCCTCGCCTGGTTCTCCAACTACTTCTCAGACAGAGTTCAGTGTGTAAAATCGGAGGGCCTGCTGTCCGGTCCCCTGGCAGTCACTATGGGGGTGCCACAGGGTTCAATTCTTGGGCCAACCCTATTCTCTATATACATCAACGATGTCGCTCTCGCTGCTGGTGACTCTCTGATCCATCTCTACGCAGACGACACCATTCTGTATACATCTGGCCCCTCTTTGGACACTGTGTTAACTAACCTTCAAACAAGCTTCAATGCCATACAACACTCCTTCCATGGCCTCCAACTGCTCTTAAATGCTAGTAAAACTAAATGCATGCTTTCCAATAGAACGTTGCCCCCACCTGCCCACTGGACTATCATCACTACTCTCGACGGGTCTGACTTAGAATATGTGGACAACTACAAATACCTAGTCGTCTGGTTAGACTGTAAACTCAACTTCCAGACTCACATTAACCATCTCCAATCCAAAATTACATCTAGAATCGCCTTCCTATTTCGCAACAAAGCCTCCTTCACTCATGCTGCCAAACATGCCCTTGTAAAACTCACCATCCTACCGATCCTTGACTTCGGCGATGTCATTTACAAAATAGCCTCCAACACTCTACTCAGCAAATTGGATGTAGTCTATCACAGTGCCATCCGTTTGTTACCAAAGCCCCATATACTACCCACCACTGCGACCTGTATTCTCTCGTCGGCTGGCCCTCACTACATATTCGTCGCCAAACCCACTGGCTCCAGGTCATCTATAAGTCTTTATTAGGTAAATCCCTGCCTTATCTCAGCTTGCTGGTCATCATAGCAACACCTACCCGTAGTATGCGCTCCAACAGGTATATCTCACTGGCCACCTCCAAAGCCAACACCTCCTTTGGCCGCCATTCCTTCCAGTTCTCTGCTGCCAATGACTGGAACGAATTGCAAAAATCCTTGAAGCTAGAGGTTCCTATCTCCCTCACTAACTTTAAGCATCAGCTGTCAAAGCTGCTTATCGATCACTGCACCTGTATACAGCCCTTCTGTAAATAGCCCACCCTACTACCTCATCCCCATATTTATTTTCTTAACTTCCGCTCATTTTGCACTCCAGTATCTCTATTTGCACATCATCATTCCATCATTCCAGTGTTAATGCTAATCTGTAATTTATTTCGCCACTATGGCCTATTTCTTGTCCTACCTTCCTAACCTTACTGCATTTTGCACTACATTTGCACTCTGTATATAGATTTTCTATTGTGTTATTGACTGTACTTTTGTTTATTTCCCATGTGTAACTCTGTGTTGTTTTTCTGTCGCACTGCTTTGCTTTGTCTTGGCCAGGTTGCAGTTGTAAATGAGAACTTGTTCTCAACTGACCTACCTGGTTAAATAAAGGTAAAAAAATAAAAAAAATAAAACACAAACAAACTGAATCAAAAGTTGGTTAAAAAAATAAATCCAATCCACTCTCTGAGCCCTCAGCCAGTTTCATCAGGTTTTAGGCTTTGGTTGATTTCCAAGGGCTAATACCTCTAACCATTCATAGAAGTAGATCCCTGAGCTTGTCAGAGTTTGGAGAATTTTTTTTCCAACAGTATACTACTCACTTTTCACCCACATGTAAGCCTTTTCCTGGCCCCCAGTGTCTGGTGAAAGCTGTCTTCCTGGGAGGCCAGCTCAGTTTGAATCAAGGGATTACTTACCCCCTGCATTGACATCTGCCTCTAGCTACCACCACCACACAATATTTCTACACTCTCTCTCTCTCTCTCTCTCTCTCTCTCTCTCTCTCTCTCTCTCTCTTCTACCTCCCTCTTCTTGTTCTCTCTTGCTTTTTTCTCTCTCTCGCTCTCTCTCTCTCTCTCTCGCTCTCCTTCTCCCTCCATTTTTCTCTCTCTTTCTCTCTCTCTTCCCCTCTCTCTGTCTTTCTCTCTGTCTCTCTCTTCTGTCAGTCGGAGCTGCTGGGGGAGCAAACAGCCTAGAGGGGTGAAAGTCTTTATAAGAGATTGGCGTTGCACAACAATATTCACTTTTCCACCACAGTTTGCTGCTCTCTAGCTTTGATATTCTCAACAGTCTTGGTAGGGGGTTGACTGGCGTGGAAGGAGGGCCACAGGGAAGCAGTGCAGTTGGTACAAGGGTCCCTGTCAGAATCACTGTGGGTGCATGCCAAATGGCACCCTATCCATGTGCATGCAACAAAAGTAGTGCACTTTAGAGGGAATAGGCTGCCATTTGGGATGCACTCTGTGTGGTTTACCACCGGGCCCCTTTGTTGACGACAATGATCGTTAAAAAACTGTCCATGAAAAGTTGTATTGTATTGTACAGAATATTGTATTGTATTGTATTGAATTACTGTAGGAAGCGGTCTGTAACTGGAGCTAATGAGAGCTATTGAGACCTAACAGAGCTGGTGTGTCCCAATGGAAGGCTTCATGCATCTTTATCTTTGATCCAAGAAGTTGTAGCCGTGTTAAACTTAATTGACTAGTACTGATTCTTTTCATATTTAACCTGTTGTAGGTTCTTCATCCTCACCACAAACAGCCTCATGTCCTGCTCCCAAAATGTATTCTAGTCCCATAGTTCCTTTTAGGGGAACATTTTAGCTTCATTTTAGCGATTGCTTTGAGCAATCACTTGTTAATTTCTTGGAGATTATGGTTGAGTTGAGTCCATTCTGTCTGATGGTCATTGTGTCTGATGGAGGAGTGGAGGGATAGAAGGGAGGAAGGTTGGAGGGGTCTGTCTGAGGGGTCCGTCTGAGGGGTCCATCTGAGGGTTCCGTCTGAGGGGTCCGTCTGAGGGGTCCGTCTGAGGGGTCCGTCTGAGGGTTCCGTCTGAGGGTTATCCTCTCACTGTCTGAGCCTCCAAAGATTTATACATGCTTTTCTATCGTACGCTGCCAGCACCCGCCCACCGGACTATCATCACTACTCTCGACGGATCCGAATTAGAATACGTGGACACCTACAAATACCTAGGCATCTGGTTAGACTATAAACTCAACTTTCAGACTCACATCAACCATCTCCAATCCAAAATTAAATCCAGAATTGGCTTCCTATTTCGCAACAGAGCCTCCTTCACTCATGCTGCCAAACATGCCCTTGTAAAACTGACTATCCTACCGATCCTTGATTTTGGCGATGTCATTTACAAACTAGCCTCCAACACTCTACTTAGCAAATTGGATGTAGTCTATCACAGTGCCATCCGTTTTGTCACCAAAGCCCCATACACTACCCACCACTGCGACCTGTATGCTCTCGTTGGCTGGCCTTCATTATATATTCGTCGCCAAACCCACTGGCTCCAGGTCATCTACAAGTCTTTGTTAGGTAAATCCCCGCCCTATCTCAGCTCACTGGTCACTATAGCAACACCCACCCGTAGCATGCGCTCCAGCAGGTTTATCTCTCTGGTCACCCCCAAAGCCAACACCTCCTTTGGCCGCCATTCCTTCCAGTTCGCTGCTGCCAATGACTGGAACGAATTGCAAAAATCATTGAAGCTAGAGGTTCCTATCTCCCTCAATAACTTTAAGCATCAGTTGTCAAAGCTGCTTATCGATCACTGCACCTGTATATAGCCCTTCTGTATATAGCCCACACTACTACCTCATCCCTATATTTATTTTTGTTTATTTCACTAATCTTGCACTCCAGTATCTCTATTTGCACATCAAAATTTGCACATCCTTCATTCCTGTGTTAATGATGATAATTCTGTAATTTATTTTACCACTATAGTCTATTTATTGTCCTACCTCCTAACCTTACTGCATTTTTGCACTACATTTTGCACTCTGTATATAGATTTTCTATTGTGTTTTTTTTTTTTTTGACTGTTTGTTTAATGTGTAACTCTGTGTTGTTTTTGTCGCACTGCTTTGCTTTGTCTTGGCCAGGTCGCAGTTGCAAATGAGAACTTGTTCTCAACTGACCTACCTGGTTAAATAAAGGTGAAAAAAAAAAAAAAAAAAAAAAAAAAAAAATTGCCCCAAAATGTCAGTGGCTCCATGACCCTCAGCTTTTGAGCTAGCTAAATTAGATCTTACATATTAACCTACAAAAAAGATATTGAAATGTCTAGAGATAATAATCTCAAAATCACAATTGTTTCAATTGCGTTCTTTGTCTTCTGGCGATTGGAGAGAAATACCTTCTTACATGATCTAATACATGGTATTTAAATGCTGTCTTTAAAGTCTGGACAAATATATAATGTAGCCCTTAGCATGCCATGTGATCGTATGTGACCCCTATAGCTCTTCTGTCACCCAGTTCAGTGTCCAGAGGAACAGCATGCAGGGCCTGACAGTCTAGTCTGATGTTTGTTGACACCTAGTTCAGTGTCCAGAGGAACAGCATGCAGGGCCTGACAGGCTGATGTTTGCTGAAACAGTCAGATTGTTGTGTCCTTTTTACCGCCCAATGAAACACTTCCACAACCCCCCAACACACTGAGTATGGCATGCATCTGTCAGCTATGTTAAATAATGATTCTCTTCAGACAAATATAATGGAATACATTTTTATTTACAGTGGGGAGAACAAGTATTTGATACACTGCCGATTTTGCAGGTTTTCCCACTTACAAAGCATGTAGAAGTCTGTAATTTTTATCATAGGTACTCTTCAACTGTGAGTGACGGAATCTAAAACAAAAATCCAGAAAATCACATTGTATGATTTTTAAGTAATTAATTTGCCTTTTATTGCATGACATAAGTATTTGATACATAAGAAAACCAGAACTTAATATTTGGTACAGAAACCTTTGTTTGCAATTACAGAGATCATACGTTTCCTGTAGTTCTTGACCAGGTTTGCACACACTGCAGCAGGGATTTTGGCCCACTCCTCCATCCAGATCCTTCAGGTTTCGGGGCTGTCGCTGGGCAATACGGACTTTCAGCTCCCTCCAAAGATTTTCTATTGGGTTCAGGTCTGGAGACTGGCTAGGCCACTCCTGGACCTTGAGATGCTTCTTACGGAGCCACTCCTTAGTTGCCCTGGCTGTGTGTTTCGGGTCATGGTCATGCTGGAAGACCCAGCCACGACCCATCTTCAATGCTCTTACTGAGGGAAGGAGGTTGTTGGCCAAGATCTCGCGATACATGGCCCCATCCATCCTCCCCTCAATACGGTGCAGTCGTCCTGTCCCCTTTGCAGAAAAGCATCCCCAAAGAATGATGTTTCCACCTCCATGCTTCACAGTTGGGATGGTGTGCTTGGGGTTGTACTCATCCTTCTTCTTCCTCCAAACACTGCGAGTGGAGTTTAGACCAAAAAGCTATATTTTTGTCTCATCAGACCACATGACCTTCTCCCATTCCTCCTCTGGATCATCCAGATGGTCATTGGCAAACTTCAGACGGGCCTGGACATGCGCTGGCTTGAGCAGGGGGACCTTGCGTGCGCTGCAGGATTTTAATCCATGACGGCGTAGTGTGTTACTCATGGTTTTCTTTGAGACTGTGGTCCCAGCTCTCTTCAGGTCATTGACCAGGTCCTGCCGTGTAGTTCTGGGCTGATCCCTCACCTTCCTCATGATCATTGATGCCCCACGAGGTGAGATCTTGCATGGTGCCCCAGACCGAGGGAGATTGACCGTCATCTTGAACTTCTTCCATTTTCTAATAATTGCGCCAACAGTTGTTGCCTTCTCACCAAGCTGCTTGCCTATTGTCCTGTAGCCCATCCCAGCCTTGTGCAGGTCTACAATTGTATCCCTGATGTCCTTACACAGCTCTCTGGTCTTGGCCATTGTGGAGAGGTTGGAGTCTGTTTGATTGAGTGTGTGGACAGGTGTCTTTTATACAGGTAACAAGTTCAAACAGGTGCAGTTAATACAGGTAATGAGTGGAGAACAGGAGGGCTTCTTAAAGAAAAACTAACAGGTCTGTGAGAGCCGGAATTCTTACTGGTTGGTAGGTGATCAAATACTTATGTCATGCAATAAAATGCTAATTAATTATTTAAAAATCATACAATGTGATTTTCTGGATTTTTGTTTTAGATTCCGTCTCTCACAGTTGAAGTGTACCTATGATAAAAATTACAGACTTCTACATGCTTTGTAAGTAGGAAAACCTGCAAAATCGGCAGTGTATCAAATACTTGTTCTCCCCACTGTAACTACACAAGTCAGTTAAGAACAAATTCTTATTTACAATGACAGCTACCTACAGGGTCAGCCCCTGGAGCAAATTAGGGTTAAGTGCTTTTCAGGTTTTTCACCTTGTCAGCTCAGGTATTCGAACCAGTGGCCTTTCGGTTACTGGCCCAAAGCTCTGACCACTAGGCTACCTGCCACCCCAAATTTAGTGGTTTATGCTTAGTGGTTTATGCTTAGTGGTTTACGTCTGGTGGTTTACATCTAGTGGTTTACATCTAGTGGTTTACATCTAGTGGTTTACGTCTGGTGGTTTACATCTAGTGGTTTACATCTAGTGGTTTACATCTAGGGGTTTACATCTAGGGGTTTACATCTAGTGGTTTACATCTAGTGGTTTACATCTAGTGGTTTACATCTAGGGGTTTACATCTAGTGGTTTACATCTAGTGGTTTACATCTAGTGGTTTACATCTAGTGGTTTATATCTAGTGGCTTACATCTAGTGGTTTACATCCAAGTTAACACAGCTAGCTGATTATCTTCTGTTTAATAATGTTTCAGTACCTTGCATTAGTCATCTCATATGTATAAACTGTACTCTACACTATTCTACGGTATCTTAGTCACTTTAATTATGGATCACCAATCTCATATACTGTATTCTATACTATGCCACTGTATCTTAGTCCAACGCCGCTCTGACATCCCTCGTCCATATTTGTATATACTGTATATTCTTAATTCATTCATTACTTAGATTTATGTGTATTTGGGTATATGTTGTGAAACTGTTAGACATTACTTGTTAGATAGATATTAGATATTACTGCACTGTCGGAGCAATAACATCTGCTAAACACGTGTATGTGACCAATACAATTTGATTTGATTTGATTTGCTCTCTCATACTCATAATACTTCGACATCTTTTCTACACCCATAGGAGAACCCTTTGAAGAACATGTAGAACCATTTCCACAGAGGGTTCTATATGGAACCCAAAAGAGTTCTACCTGGAACCAAAAAAGGTTCTAACTGGAACCAAAAAGGGTTCTTCGTAATTGGGGCCAGCCGCAGAACCCTTTTGGAACCCTTTTTTTCTAAGAGTGTAGAGTCAATTAAAGAGATAGTGATCTTCAATAACCTCAGTGTAATGTGTTTGGCCTCACAGATTAATTCATGATTAACCTGCTTGGGTTCGTGTTATTAATCAAGTATGTCCGTCACTTCCTCAGTCTTCCTACGTCTTATTTGGGTTGGATCTGAGCTGCATGTCTTGGATGTATGGATATTTATCCAGGACATTCCTGTGTGATGACATGTGATGGGTGATGTGGTGTGCTCTTACAGAGCTTCTTCAACTACTGCTGCTGGACCTATGTTACTTGGCAAAGCTATCAGATGATTCACCAAACCTTAACTGTCTCACACTGAGCAACTGTTGCTCTTTAGAGCATTTAAGTATGGTGGTAATAGTCCAGTAATTGCATTTCAATGCAGCAGTTGGCTGAAAGTTGTATATTACAGAACGACGTATAACAGTGAGGAACAAAGTGGGAAAACATGACATGGTGTTTGGAGGGTTAGAACATAGCCTATTGCTCCACACACACCATGTTATCACATTATTTGTCAATCGTGGGCTTTCTAATGTTGACAGAATATGTTTTGTGAACTGGTTCAGATTCTGTACACTCCTTAAGCCCTAGGGTGCATCCCAAGCGGAACCATATTCCCTATATAGTGCACTACTGCAGACCTGGGCTACTCAAAAGCAGTCCATTGCATAGGGAAAATGGTGCTATTTGGGACACAGCCCTTACTGTTTTATATCCTGAGAAGTGACTGCTCACACATGATGAGAGGACAGCTTTAGCTGGGGTTTACTGTTTGTCTTGGAACTCCACCACGGTCACACTCCGTTTCACACCTGTGGAAATAACACGGTTTCATGACCACGCCATTATTCTTCACCAATCACCATAGTAACCGCCGCAGAGGATATCACACAATTAAACGTGACATGTATGTTACCCTACAAATCACAGACCTAACTGGATATTGTTGAGATTCACAAAAGGTTGGCTAAACATATGATGGTAGCTAGAGACAGATTCAGGGGAAATAAAACCGCAAAGATTGTGTCGTAGTGGTAGAGCTATGAAGCTGTGTGGTAGTGGTGGAGTTATGAAGCTGTGTGGTAGTGGTAGAGTTATGAAGCTGTGTGGTAGTGGTGGAGTTATGAAGCTGTGTGGTAGTGGTAGAGTTATGAAGCTGTGTGGTAGTGGTAGAGTTATGAAGCTGTGTGGTAGTGGTAGAGTTATGAAGCTGTGTGGTAGTGGTAGAGTTATGAAGCTGTGTGGTAGTGGTGGAGTTATGAAGCTGTGTGGTAGTGGTGGAGTTATGAAGCTGTGTGGTAGTGGTGGAGATATGAAGCTGTGTGGTAGTGGTGGAGTTATGAAGCTGTGTGGTAGTGGTGGAGTTATGAAGCTGTGTCGTAGTGGTGGAGTTGTGAAGCTGTGTGGTAGTGGTGGAGTTATGAAGCTGTGTGGTAGTGGTGGAGTTATGAAGCTGTGTGGTAGTGGTGGAGTTATGAAGCTGTGTCGTAGTGGTGGAGTTATGAAGCTGTGTGGTAGTGGTAGAGTTATGAAGCTGTGTGGTAGTGGTAGAGTTATGAAGCTGTGTGGTAGTGGTAGAGCTATGAAGCTGTGTGGTAGTGGTGGAGTTATGAAGCTGTGTGGTAGTGGTAGAGCTATGAAGCTGTGTGGTAGTGGTAGAGTTATGAAGCTGTGTGGTAGTGGTGGAGTTATGAAGCTGTGTGGTAGTGGTGGAGTTATGAAGCTGTGTGGTAGTGGTGGAGTTATGAAGCTGTGTGGTAGTGGTGGAGTTATGAAGCTGTGTGGTAGTGGTGGAGTTATGAAGCTGTGTGGTAGTGGTGGAGTTATGAAGCTGTGTGGTAGTGGTGGAGTTATGAAGCTGTGTGGTAGTGGTAGAGTTATGAAGCTGTGTGGTAGTGGTAGAGTTATGAAGCTGTGTGGTAGTGGTAGAGTTATGAAGCTGTGTGGTAGTGGTAGAGTTATGAAGCTGTGTGGTAGTGGTGGAGTTATGAAGCTGTGTGGTAGTGGTGGAGTTATGAAGCTGTGTGGTAGTGGTGGAGTTATGAAGCTGTGTGGTAGTGGTGGAGTTATGAAGCTGTGTGGTAGTGGTGGAGTTATGAAGCTGTGTGGTAGTGGTGGAGCTATGAAGCTGTGTGGTAGTGGTGGAGTTATGAAGCTGTGTGGTAGTGGTACAGTAATGAAGCTGTGTGGTAGTGGTGGAGTTATGAAGCTGTGTGGTAGTGGTACAGTTATGAAGCTGTGTGGTAGTGGTACAGTAATGAAGCTGTGTGGTAGTGGTAGAGCTATGAAGCTGTGTGGTAGTGGTAGAGTTATGAAGCTGTGTAGTAGTGGTGGAGTTATGAAGCTGTGTGGTAGTGGTGGAGTTATGAAGCTGTGTGGTAGTGGTAGAGTTATGAAGCTGTGTGGTAGTGGTAGAGTTATGAAGCTGTGTGGTAGTGGTAGAGCTATGAAGCTGTGTGGTAGTGGTGGAGTTATGAAGCTGTGTGGTAGTGGTAGAGCTATGAAGCTGTGTGGTAGTGGTGGAGTTATGAAGCTGTGTGGTAGTGGTGGAGTTATGAAGCTGTGTGGTAGTGTTAGAGTTATGAAGCTGTGTGGTAGTGGTAGAGCTATGAAGCTGTGTGGTAGTGGTAGAGCTATGAAGCTGTGTGGTAGTGGTGGAGTTATGAAGCTGTGTGGTAGTGGTGGAGTTATGAAGCTGTGTGGTAGTGGTGGAGTTATGAAGCTGTGTGGTAGTGGTAGAGTTATGAATCTGTGTGGTAGTGGTAGAGTTATGAAGCTGTGTGGTAGTGGTAGAGCTATGAAGCTGTGTGAAGCTATAGAAACAGAATCTACTGTATTAATCAAGTCATTCTGTTTCTATGGTGGAAGCCTCCATGTCCTCCATAACCTATCCAAAGGAGTGGAGGAGTGGCTATCTCCCAACCCCCACCACGCCCAACACCCACAACCCCCACCACACCCAACACCCACAACCCCCAACCCCCAACCCCAACAACCACTACCTCCTAGGGTCTGGCTAGCTATGACCTCCAACCCCCCCCCCTTTCTAACAGCTTTCAGCTAGCCAAAGTAAACACACCAAGCCCTAAGCAGGGAGCCTGCATCAGTCTGGGAGCCTAGGTGGCAGGCAGGGAGCCTGAATCAGCCTGGGTGGCAGGCAGGGAGCCTGAATCAGCCTGGGTGGCAGGCAGGGAGCTCAGAGCTCCAGCTCTGACATGACAGCACCTCATAGAAAGAGGATGGACAGTAGGAGCAGACCTTGCCTTAATGCGACCTGCATCAGACACACAGAATAGCCTCTTCAATACTTATGTTCAAAGCTCTACTTGGGTCTATGATTTGTCCAAAAGACAAAATGACAAAATAGTTGCCCGTCCCTGAAATAGATGCAGGAGGAAACTTGGTGGGTGATCATGTTGTTTCAGTCTTGTACAAACCCATGACAATAAACACAGCCCCATGCTGAGATTGACATCTGACATGCCTTCAATCAATGCCTTTTGTTCCTCTAGTAAACCTCCACACAAACACACACAGGGGGGCAGTCGGGGTCTCAATTTACTGTTAATCTTTAGAATAGTATAATACACAAGGTGCAATTTAGAAATGTGGTTGTGCATCAGCAGTTTTTCTCTTGTCACTTTTTATGTCAGTCATTTTTTTTATTGTTAAGCTAGTATAGCCAGCTATCTAAACTTGTAGAAATCATGGATGAATTACCAACCAGGCACAAAGGGCACATTCATGCCCAGGGGCCCTGATCTCCAGGGGGCCCTCATTGATTTTGTTAGTCACTCTCACTCAGATATCATATTAACACAGCATAAGTTATGGCACAATGTTTCTCTCTGCCTTACGGTAAAATGAGTAGAATTGCATGAAATGTTTTTATAAGATTTTTAAATGTTGTATGCACTCTATGGCAAAATGTTTACAATTGCAGACACTTGCTTTAAAACTGCAACATTTTCTCTATACCCCATGGCAAAATATGTTTATTTGCAGGAAATTAACTTTAAAACATTATTTTTGTCTCTCAGAATTTTTGCCCGCGAGGTGGAGGGGCCCCCAACCAAATCTCATTTAGGGCCCTCAAAAGGCTCGGTCCGGCTCTGGATACACACACACACCACACACAGTCACAGGCAATTTTTTACTAGATGTCCCTGACTAAGGGAGGTGAGACTAAACTAAACAGTCTTCTCAGCTGCAGGCTCCACCAGGTCTCTGTGCCACACACACACACACACAGGTCTCTGTGCCAGGCTATTTTCACTAGGCGTTTAGTTTAGAAATGGTCTCTACCCTCCAGCGACACATCACAGGACCATGGCTGCCTAGACTCATGTCACACGTCTTATCACCAGAGAACTAGCGTCTGGGTCCAAGTCTACAAATACAAACCAAGAGTGCGGAGAGAAATGGATGCTTTTCCACTGGTTAACTAAGGTTTTTCCCAAATGCATTGAAATGAGTCCCGGTCTTTAGTTTTTTATGTAAACATTTGTATTAGATGCTATTGGTGGGTATAGGGGGGAATACCAGGGGACGTCTTGATGAATGGATGAAAGTTTAGTGTGAGAGGATGGTTGCCATGTGTAAAGCATTGACCTTAGGAGGGGTGTGTTTTTCATATAGCTGTTACCTTTTACTGACTGGAGTGATGATGCCTTTCTCTCATTGGCTACCACTCACCAGACTCAATCATTGGCTTCTCAAAACGCTTCTCTGTTCAGTTGTCTCAATTATATTTGTATGAAGAACGACACCCACTTCCTACTGTGAGTGTTATGACTGGCTTGTTCTGAGGTGTTAAAAGGGTTAATTATTACTTAGCAGTTACATCACCCCTATTCTAGTAGTAGTTGTACTTATCCAACAGTCTACTCTATGGGTCTGTATGTTGTGTATGTAAGCCAGCACCCATCCCTTTCTACTCTATGGGTCTGTATGTTGTGTATGTAAGCCAGCACCCATCCCTTTCTATTCTATGGGTCTGTATGTTGTGTATGTAAGCCAGCACCCATCCCTTTCTACTCTATGGGTCTGTATGTTGTGTATGTAAGCCAGCACCCATCCCTTTCTACTCTATGGGTCTGTATGTTGTGTATGTAAGCCAGCACCCATCCCTTTATATTCTTTCTCCATTAACCACTTTTATACACTCTGTTTACTGTGAGCCATAATTACAGAGGAGTGTGGTGTGCTGACCCAATATCTGCAGTAATCCTGTTCTGAAGACATCTGACATGTTCTAGCCTGTCACGATCGGGTGTATGGAGAGACCAAGACGCAGCGCAGGGATTATAGTTCGACATCTTTGTTTTAATACTATGTATAAATAACAAGCAAATGAACGAACTATACAACAAAACCGAAAACAAACACTATAGAAAACGTCACGTACACAAAACACACTAATGGACGGACGTAAAGATAACACACTTACTTCACCGTGACTGCGACATACATCGATATCGAAAACAACCCACACCAAGTGAAGGACAGACTCAACATATATTGGATCCCTAATTAGAGACAACGGATAGCAGCAGCCTCTAATTAGAGATCCACCCAAACCCACAAAGAAACAGAAAAGAACGACACTGTCAGACTCTGACCATGGATCATAATGGTATGATCCATACATACCATTATTACTCAGTCCTGATCCATACATACCATTATTACTCAGTCGTGATCCATACATACCATTATTACTCAGTCCTGATCCATACATACCATTATTACTCAGTCCTGATCCATACATACCATTATTACTCAGAGAATGTAGACCTATACCCCTGGTTTCTCAGGTCTAAATCAGACAATCAGGTCTAAATTAGCCACTCAGATCTAAATCAGCCACTTAGGTCTAAATCAGCCACTCATTTGAAGGATTAAGTAATGACATCCAGAATAAACATGCAGCCCACCTGGCCCTGAAATAGTTGCCCTTCCCCGAAATTGAAGCAGGATGGAACTTGTTGGATGACCATGTTGTTTCAGTTTTGTAAACAAACATCCTGTCACAATAAACACACCCCCATGCTGAGATTGACATCCGACATCTCCTCAGGCAGTGCCTTTTGGTCCTGTAGGAAAGCCCCAGAAACACACACACACACACACACACACACACACACACACACACACACACATACACACACACACACACACACACACACACACACACACACACACACACACACACACAAGCTCATCAATAAGCTAAGGTCGCTGGGACTGAACACCTCCCTCTGCAACTGGATCCTGGACTTCCTGACGAGCCACCCCCCAGGTGGTGAGGGTAGGCAACAACACATCAGCCACGCTGACCCTAAACATGGGAGCCCCTCAGGGATGATTACTTAGTCCCCTCCTGTACTCCCTGTTCACCCACGACTGCATGGCCGCGCACGACTCCAACACCAAGTTTGCCGATGACAGAATGGTGGTGGCCAAACACACCGACACAGTCGTGAAGAGGGCACGACAACACCCTCAGATCCTTAAAACGTTCTACAGCTGCACCATTGAGAGCATCTTGACTGGCTGCATCACCGCTTGGTATAGCAACTACTTGGCATTCGACCGCTAGGCGCTACAGAGGGTAGTGCGTACGGCCCAGTACATCACTGGGGCCGAACTCCCTGCCATTCAGGACATCTATACCAGGCGGTGTCAGAGGAAGGCCCTAAAAATTGTCATAGACTGTTCTCTCTGCTACCGCATGGCAAGCGGTACCGGAGCGCCAAGTCTGGAACCAACAGGACAGCTTCTACCCCCAAGCCATAAGACTGCTAAATATTTAACCATATAGCTACCCGGACTATCTGCATTGACCCTTTTTGTACTCTTTTTGACTCTATGCACACACACTGGACTCTACCCACACATTCACACATACTTACACTGACACTCCAAAAGGTACACACACACAGTCTTGTACAGCTAACCTCTGGTCCACACAAGTATAGTTAAACACGTCCACACACACACTGACACAAAACACGTACAAGCAGGCACATTCGCCACACACACACTTCTACACCTCTACACTCATCACATACACATCTGCTACTGTCTATTATCCATCCTGTTGCCTAGTCACCCAGTTTATAAGGTACACCCATCTAGTGCAGGGTCGGACCCCTCTTTGCCTCCAGAACAGCCTGAATTCTTTGGGGCATGTATTCTACAAGGTGTCAGAAACATTTGTTGTTCAATTGATATCAAGGGACCTAACGTGTCAAGAAAGCATTCCTCACACCAGTACACCACCTCCACCAGCCTGTACCAGGCAGGATGGGTCCATGGACTCATGCTGCTTACGGAAAATCCTGACTGTCATCAGAATGACGCAACAAGAACCGCGATTCGTCGGACCAGGCAATGTTTTTCCACTCCTCAGTTGTCCAGTGTTTGTGATCGTGTGACCACTGAAGCCGATTCTTCTTGTTCTAAGCTGATAGGAGTGGAACCCGGTGTGGTCGACTGCTGCAGTAGCCCATCCATGACAAGGATCGACAAAATGTGCGTTCCGAGATGCCGTTCTGCACCACTGTTGTACTGCGCCGTTATTGATCTGTTTGTGGCCCGCCTGTTAGCTGGCACCATTCTTGCCATTCTCCTTTGACCTCTCTCATCAACGAGCTGTTTCCACCCACAGGACTGACGCTGACTGGATGTGTTTTGTTTGTCACACCATTCTTGGTAAACTCTAGACACTGTGAAAAGCCTAGGAGGACGGCCGTTTCTGATATCCTATATCCACCGCTCCTGGCACCGACGGTCATACCACCCTCAGGGTCATATCTGGTATTGGGATCCGTGTCTGGTATTGGGATCCGTGTCTGGTATTGGGATCCATATCTGGTATTGGGATCCAGGTCTGGTATTGGGATCCGTGTCTGGTATTGGGATCCGTGTCTGGTATTGGTATCCGTGTCTGGTATTGGGATCCGTGTCTGGTATTGGGATCCGTGTCTGGTATTGGGATCCGTGTCTGGTATTGGTATCCGTGTCTGGTATTGGGATCCGTGTCTGGTATTGGGATCCGTGTCTGGTATTGGGATCCGTGTCTGGTATTGGGATCCGTGTCTGGTATTGGGATCCGTGTCTGGTATTGGGATCCGTGTCTGGTATTGGGATCCGTGTCTGGTATTGGGATCCGTGTCTGGTATTGGGATCCGTGTCTGGTATTGGGATCCGTGTCTGGTATTGGGATCAGTGTCTGGTATTGGGATCAGTGTCTGGTATTGGGATCCGTGTCTGGTATTCGTTTTGTTAAAATGTTGTTTTTCTATTCTTATAATATAAAAAAAAATGTTATTCTGCATTGTTGGGAAGCAAAGTATTTCACTGTTAGTCTACACCTGTTGTTTACGAAGACAATTAAAATGTGAATTTTGATTTGATTAGGCCTGGTCTCGTCACATGACACACCATGGTTACTGCCTTTAATTGGCCAGTGTGCCTCAGCACAGCAGTGGATTAGCATTACATCACAGAGCACAGCACAGACCTGGCCCAAGTCTGAGGCCAAGTGTGCCTCCCAAATGACACCCAATTCCCTGTATAGTGCACTATTTTTGACCAGAGCCCGTAGAGCCCTGGTCAAAAGTAGTGCACTATAAATGGAAAAGGGTGGCATTTGGCACACAGCCCTCGTCGCAGCCCTCACTGGTCTCAGCTCAGACACTCTGTTAGAGCTGAATGTGTTGGTTTCAGTTGAAGTCAGGCATAAACTAGAAATGGAAAAACCTCTGTTTCTCTTTCTCTTAATGTTTTATTGCTTATAACCAACTATGCACCCAAAGACCTTTTTACAAGGACTATTGCGTTGGCCACGTCTTGATTATCTCAGTAAACTTAAGAGCACCACTTCTTTCAGGAACAGTTTCTTTAAAGACGTCTGACTGGTGACACGTTAATAACGTCCAGTCAGATGCATTTAGAGCAGGTGCTATATTCCCATGAGACAGACTCCTGGTAGAAAGATCCCAGTCACCCTCTATTCCCATGAGACAGACTCCTGGTAGAAAGATCCCAGTCACCCTCTATTCCCATGAGACAGACTCCTGGTAGAAAGATCCCAGTCACCCTCTATTCCCATGAGACAGACTCCTGGTAGAAAGATCCCAGTCACCCTCTATTCCCATGAGACAGACTCCTGGTAGAAAGATCCCAGTCACCCTCTATTCCCATGAGACAGACTCCTGGTAGAAAGATCCCAGTCACCCTCTATTCCCATGAGACAGACTCCTGGTAGAAAGATCCCAGTCACCCTCTATTCCCATGAGACAGACTCCTGGTAGAAAGATCCCAGTCACCCTCTATTCCCATGAGACAGACTCCTGGTAGAAAGATCCCAGTCACCCTCTATTCCCATGAGACAGACTCCTGGTAGAAAGATCCCAGTCACCCTCTATTCCCATGAGACAGACTCCTGGTAGAAAGATCCCAGTCACCCTCTATTCCCATGAGACAGACTCCTGGTAGAAAGATCCCAGTCACCCTCTATTCCCATGAGACAGACTCCTGGTAGGAAGATCCCAGTCAGCCTCTATTCCCATGAGACAGACTCCTGGTAGAAAGATCCCAGTCAGCCTCTATTCCCATGAGACAGACTCCTGGTAGAAAGATCCCAGTCAGCCTCTATTCCCATGAGACAGACTCCTGGTAGAAAGATCCCAGTCATGGCAGAAATGCATATAAACGTTTGACCCCAACGTCCGTCGTATTTTCACTGATGTGTCTAGACGAGAGCAATCGTTTCCCAGTTCCCACAATTTGCTTTGACAAACATCTTCTGGATTCTGAATTGCTCCAGTCTATTTAAAAAACATCAGGTTCCTCTGGGCAGGCAACAACGGTTGAAGTTTCTTAGAAGGCAGGTATTAGAGGCCAGTGAGGAAGTCATCACCCCCTCCGCTTTGCAGCAATCTTCCTGTTTATTGAGTCTCCCTCCCTAGGCCCTGCATCACATTCAACCTGATTGAATAGTCCCAAATGGCACCCTATTCATTATATAATGCACTACAGCCCTATGGGTGACATTTGGGACACAGCCAAGTGACTGGGAGCCAGACATATGGCACTAATAAATATGACTAGTTCTACAGTATGCTATCACACATAGAGGAGATGTAGTCTAACGTGACGGGATGGCAGAGGTTGTGTTGCCGACCGTGCCACAATATTTTTATGACTCGTCAAGGTAGCCGCTCCACTCTGCTCTGTTCTGTGTAACATATGGTGGGACTGTTAAAACAGATGACAGAATTAGGTCAGGTACAGAAGGAAGCAGGCAGGCTCTGCTCTGAATGGGATTTATCCTGTCCAAGAAAAGCCAAACCTGCAAAATTGTTCAAGTTTGGTGTAGGTCCCAAATGGCACCCTATTCCCTACATAGCGCACTACTTTTGACCAGAGCCTATAGAGCCCTGGGTGGGCTCTAGTCAAAAGCAGTGCACTGTATAGGGAAGGGTGCCATTTGGGTTGAAGCATTTGCAGCCACAATAGGGCTGTCTGTGTTTCATGAGATGACATCACTTTGTTCGTAATCCTTCACACATGATTCATGTCTGATATTGGGATCCATGTCTGGTATTGGGATCCATGTCTGATATTGGGATCTATGTCTGATATTGGGATCCATGTCTGTTATTGGGATCCATGTCTGATATTGGGATTCATGTCTGTTATTGGGATCCATGTCTGATATTGGGATCCATGTCTGTTATTGGGATCCATGTCTGATATTGGGATCCATGTCTGATATTGGGATTAATGACTGTTATTGGGATCCATGTCTGATATTGGGATCCATGTCTGTTATTGGGATCCATGTCTGATATTGGGATTCATGTCTGTTATTGGGATCCATGTCTGATATTGGGATCCATGTCTGTTATTGGGATCCATGTCTGATATTGGGATCCATGTCTGATATTGGGATTAATGACTGTTATTGGGATCCATGTCTGATATTGGGATTCATGTCTGGTATTGGGATCCATGTCTGATATTGGGATTCATGTCTGTTATTGGGATCCATGTCTGATATTGGGATCCATGTCTGGTATTGGGATCTGTGTCTGGTATTGGGATCCGTGTCTGGTATTGGGATCCATGTCTATTCCTGTGAGACAGACTCCTGGTAGAAAGATCCCAGTCACCCTCTATTCCCATGAGACAGACTCCTGGTAGAAAGATCCCAGTCAGTCACCCTCTATTCCCATGTGACAGACTCCTGGTAGAAAGATCCCAGTCAGTCACCCTCTATTCCCATGAGACAGTCTCCTGGTAGAAAGATCCCAGTCATGGCAGGAATGCATATAAACGTTTTGGATCTACTATGTCTGGTATTGAGATCCATGTCTGGTATTGGGATCCATGTCTGGTATTGGGATCCATGTCTGGTATTGGGATCCATGTCTGGTATAGGGATCCATTTCTGGTATTGGGATCATATCTGTTATTGGGATCCATGTCTGGTATTGGGATCCATGTCTGGTATTGGGATCCATGTCTGGTATTGGGATCCATGTCTGGTATTGGGATCCATGTCTGGTATAGGGGATCCATGTCTGGTATTGGGATCCATGTTTGGTATTGGGATCATATCTGTTATTGGGGATCCATGTCTGGTATTGGGATCCATGTCTGGTATAGGGGATCCATGTCTGGTATTGGGATCCATGTCTGGTTTTGTGATCCATGTCTGGTATTGGGATCCATGTCTGGTATTGAAATCCATGTCGGTTATTGGGATCCATGTCTAGTATTGGGATCCATGTCTGGTATTGGGATCATATCTGGTTTTGGGATCCATGTCTGGTTTAGGGATCCATGTCTGGTTTTGGGATCCATGTCTGGTATTGTAATCCATGTCTGGTATTGGAATCCATGTCGGTTATTGGGATCATGTCTGTTATTGGGATCATATCTGTTATTGGGATCCATGTCTGGTATTGGGATCCATGTCTGGTATTGGGATCCATGTCTGGTATTGGGATCCATGTCTGGTATAGGGGATACATGTCTGGTATTGGGATCATACCTGGTATTGGGATCCATGTCTGGTATAGGGGATCCATGTCTGGTATTGGGATCCATGTCTGGTATAGGGGATCCATGTCTGGTATTGGGATCCATGTCTGGTTTTGTGATCCATGTCTGGTATTGGGATCCATGTCTGGTATTGAAATCCATGTCGGTTATTGGGATCCATGTCTAGTATTGGGATCCATGTCTGGTATTGGGATCATATCTGGTTTTGGGATCCATGTCTGGTTTAGGGATCCATGTCTGGTTTTGGGATCCATGTCTGGTATTGTAATCCATGTCTGGTATTGGAATCCATGTCGGTTATTGGGATCATGTCTGTTATTGGGATCATATCTGTTATTGGGATCCATGTCTGGTATTGGGATCCATGTCTGGTATTGGGATCCATGTCTGGTATTGGGATCCATGTCTGGTATTGGGATCCATGTCTGGTATAGGGGATCCATGTCTGGTATTGGGATCCATGTTTGGTATTGGGATCATATCTGTTATTGGGATCCATGTCTGGTATAGGGGATCCATGTCTGGTATTGGGATCCATGTCTGGTATTGGGATCCATGTCTGGTTTTGGGATCCATGTCTGGTATTGGGATCCATGTCTGGTATTGGGATCCACGTCTGGTATTGGGATCCACGTCTGGTATTGGGATCCATGTCTGGTATTGGGATCCATGTCTGGTATTGGGGATCCATGTCTGGTATTGGGATCCATGTCTGGTATTGGGATCCATTTCTGGTATAGGGGATCCATGTCTGGTATTGGGATCCATGTCTGGTATTGGGATCCATTTCTGGTATAGGGGATCCATGTCTGGTATGACACTTGTAGTTGATCTTCGTCAGAAGTAGATTGAAATGTAGATGGTTTAAATGGAGCACTTTATAGCTAGTGATGTGTTGTTTATCATGACTTCCACCATTGTCTTTGTTCCATAGACTTGGCTACTGTTTTGGGACGAGACAGTAGCCCTAGTACCACCAATACTAAGACTATTATCACAGACCCTGCAAACAATCCTATCAAAACAATGAATTGCTGGCATCATTTGACTGTGCTAAATTGTATCTTTCTCTGCCCAGTTACAGCAGGTCCACCGAGGGCTTGATAGTGGGTCTCATATGTGAAGTAATTCAGAAAGGAAAGGGTGTAGTCAGTTGTACAACTGAATGCATTCAACTGAAATGTGTCTTCCTCATTTAAACCAACCTCCGAATCAGAGAGGTGAGGGGGCTGCCTTAATCTACATCCACGTCTTCGGCGCCTGGGGAACAGTGGGTTTATCTGCCTTGCTCAGGGGAAGAACGACTGATTTTTATCTTTGGTTCACTATCCTTCCGATAATACTGTCAAACAAGTGAATGAAGGGTCTTAAATGATCAGCATAGTTATAAGCTGTCAACAAGACCATAGCAGTTATCTGATCATTATGTGGTCCAACTTCCAACAACACAGATTGTGTTATACTGACTTGTTACAGTATAATGACTCAACCCACAGAAGACTGTAAAGCCAAACACAAGTGGGTTGTAGCAGAGAACGCCTTACAGCTTTCTAGCTGCGTTCTAGCTGCATTCTAGCAGCACTAGCTGCGTTCTAGCTGCGTTCTAGCAGCGTTCTAGCTGCGTTCTAGCAGCGTTCTAGCTGCGTTCTAGCAGCGTTCTAGCAGCGTTCTAGCAGCGTTCTAGCTGCGTTCTAGCAGCGTTCTAGCTGCGTTCTAGCAGCGCTCTAGCTGCGTTCTAGCAGCGTTCTAGCAGCGTTCTAGCAGCACTCTAGCTGCGTTCTAGCAGCGTTCTAGCAGCACTCTAGCTGCGTTCTAGCAGCGGTCTAGCTGCGTTCTAGCAGCGTTCTAGCAGCGTTCTAGCAGCGTTCTAGCAGCACTCTAGCTGCGTTCTAGCTGCGTTCTTGCAGCATTCTAGCTGCCTTCTAGCTGCGTTCTAGCAGCGTTCTAGCAGCGTTCTAGCTGCGTTCTAGCTGCCTTCTAGCTGCGTTCTAGCTGCCTTCTAGCTGCCTTCTAGCTGCCTTCTAGCTGCGTTCTAGCTGCCTTCTAGCTGCCTTCTAGCTGCGTTCTAGCTGCCTTCTAGCTGCGTTCTAGCTGCCTTCTAGCTGCCTTCTAGCTGCGTTCTAGCTGCCTTCTAGCTGCCTTCTAGCTGCGTTCTAGCTGCCTTCTAGCTGCGTTCTAGCTGCCTTCTAGCTGCGTTCTAGCTGCCTTCTAGCTGCGTTCTAGCAGCGTTCTAGCAATGTTTTGGCCGGCCTTGCTTGGCAGTTATTTAATTGAACTCCACGTGAGTCTGTCTCATGGGAATAGAGGGTGACTGGGATCTTTAGTCCTCATAAAGTTCCAGAAACGTGTGCTTCACGTGTGAAACTGGATACATGGAAATAGATGGGCTGTACAGTACAGTAAGACACATAAAGGGTGTGAGTTCATCTGTTTGTGATCACTAGTTTATCCTTAGCCTGGTCCAGCCTGGTCAAAATCAACCTTAGGAATTGACTATATTACTATATACTATACATACAGCACAAACAGCTCAGGGAGCAGGCTAGTTTAGCCATGTACTGCAGTGGGTGGACTATAAGGGTAGGATGGCTAAGGTACTAATTACAGGGAAAACTGTAAGGTTAGTGTGCAGTGGAGGCTTGTTCTCCATGTGGGTGTCATTGTGGGCTTCTAGCATTGTTTTTGGCATTTTCTTGTGCAATGTCATTGTGCAGTTTCCTTGTGTAGTTTCCTTGTGTTGTTTCCTTGTGTAGTTCCCTTGTGTAGTTTCCTTGTGTAGTTTCACTGTAGTTCTACTGTAGTTTCCTTGTGTAGTTTCACTGTAGTTCTACTGTAGTTTCCTTGTGTAGTTTTAGTGTAGTTTCCTTATGAAGTTTCTTTGTGTAGTTTCTTTGTGTAGAATTTCTTTGTGTGGTTTCTTTGTGTAGTTTCTTTGTGTAGTTTCTTTGTGTAGTTTCTTTGTGTAGTTTCTTTGTGTAGTTTCAGTGTAACGATTAATTACATTATCTTCTGTAGTGCTCCAATCTGGTTTCTTCCACCCTGACTCTTTCTTTTCACTTCACTCATAAAAACTCTACTGATATTTGTCTTCACACTGCTTTAGGACCTACAGATTACAGCAACACAATCGGTTTTTTTCTACAATTTAGAGATAATTTGGCAACAAATAATCTTCCTTCCTTTCTTTATTCTGGCCAGCATTGATCCCATTGATGATATTTCAACAAGCCACCGAGACATTACGAGTACATATGTAGGAGTACACATCTACGATTTGGGTAATTCGTTAAGCAGAGAGAGATTCAACAGCTTCATTTATTGTGACACGTACAAGACCCAAATCAATTCCTGTCCCTGTTTCTAAAAGTTGAAATAGTTTTTGTTGACAGATTTGTTTTTTCACAGGCTTTTTCTTTCTTTCAATTCACATGTTGATCTTTAACTTAATATTGTCCTGAATTGAACCCTTCTTATTGACAATAATCAATTACTAGAATGTAATGAAGTGATCATCTTTGTTGTGCTGCTGCTTATTGACCTCTACAATAGTTTGTGTTGGTGATTATCCTCGTCCTTGTCACGGTCGCTAAGAGACAGGACCCGAGGAGCAGAGCTGTAGTGCGAAGACATTCCTTTATTCCAGTAATATAATCCCAAAACCGAACGGAGAGACAGCGACCATGAACCGGCTTGAAAACATAAGGAACACACACAGGGAGGGGAACAGGCATTGGTGGAGGCTCTGGCCTTGGTGCCAGACGTGGCACCAGGTCAGGATGGGGGCTCCGGCTCAGGAGCAGGACTGTAGCCCTTTCCCGGACTGGGCACCGGTGGAGCAGACTGCTCTGGCACTGGAGCAGAGCTGACGACCGGTCCCGGACTGGGCACCGATGGAGCAGACTGCTCTGGCACTGGAACGGAGCTGACGACCGGTCCCGGACTGGGCACCGATGGAGCAGACTGCTCTGGCACTGGAGCGGAGCTGACGACCGGTTTCGGACTGGGCACCGATGGAGCAGACTGCTCTGGCATTGGAACTAACGGTAGCGCAAGTCCCCAGCGTGGGCCTGGGCTAGGAAACGCCACAGGCGCCACCGGGCTAGGAAACGCCACAGGCGCCACCGGGCTAGGAAACGGCACTGGCGCCACCGGGCTAGGAAACGGCACTGGCGCCACCGGGCTTGGAACCGGTACTTGCGCTACCGAGCTGAGGACACGCACTGGTGCCACCGGGCTTGGAACTGGCACTGGCGCCACCGGGCTTGGAACTTGCACTGGCGCCACCGGGCTAGGAACCGGCACTGGCACCACCGGGCTAGGAACCGGCACTGGCTCCACCGGGCTAGGAACCGGCACTGGCACCACCGGGCTTGGAACCGGCACTGGCGCCACCGGGCTAGGAACCGGCACTGGCACCACCGGGCTAGGAACCGGCACTGGCTCCACCGGGCTAGGAACCGGCACTGGCACCACCGGGCTTGGAACCGGCACTGGCTCCACCGGGCTAGGAACCGGCACTGGCACCACCGGGCTAGGATCCGATACTGGCTCTACCAAGCTGGGGACACCCCGTGATTCCACCGGGCTAGGAACTGGTACTGGCACTACCGAGCTGAGGACACGCACTGGCGCCACCGGGCTAGGAACTGGTACTGGCGCTACCGAACTGGGGAGGCACACCTGAGATCTGATGCGTGGACGCACGCACAGGAGGTCGGGTGTGGGGAGCCGGCATAGGGCCTACCGGGCTGGGGAGGCACACCGGAGGTCTGATGTGGGGGGCCGGCACAGGGCTTACCGGGCTGGGGAGGCACACTGGAGGTCTGGTGCGTGGGGCCGTCACTGGAGGCACCAGGATGGACGCACTTACTGGACGTCGGGTATGGAGAGCCGGCACTGGAGACATCGAACGGGACATATACCTATGATACCAGTTGGTGTAGGCTGTCCCTGGACGAGCTGGGCAAGTGCTGCGCACTGGAGATCTGGTGCGGGAAGTGGACACAGGACGTACCGGATTCAAGGTGGGAACTGGAGGTCCGGTGCGAAGAAAGGAGAGACAGCGACCATGAACCGGCGTGAAAACAAAAGGAACACACACAAAAACCACAAACACGCACTGGCGCCACTGGGCTAGGAACCGGTACTGGCGCTACCGAACTGGGGAGGCACACCTGAGGTCTGATGCGTGGGGCCGGCACTGGAGGCACCGGACTGGGCGCACGCACAGCAGGTCCGGTGTGGGGAGCCGGACCTCCAGTTTCCACAAACACAGGTGGAACAACTGAACTTAAATAGGCTCCACAATTAGAGGCAATGCGGCGCAGCTGATCTAATTGGGGACCAATTCCAACACAAACATAGAGACTTCCAGAGAGGTCTCTGGACACTAAACCTGGAAAACATAAAGGTTTCCAGAGACCTCTCTGAACATAAATCCTTACAGTCCTGTTACACAGTGTGTAATGGAAGTGTGTTTCTTGCGTATCCCAACTCCCCCTGAGACACCCGCATGGAGTGGGGTCACAGCCATGGTCACCATTGTACAGTGCCCCAGGAGCAATTAGGGTTAAGTGCCAGTGACATATATGTTTTACCTTGTCAGTTCAGGTATTCCAACCAGCAACCTTTCAGTTACTGGACCAATGCTCTAACCTCGAGGATACCTGGCTACGTGCTGCAATCAGACTTACATGTGGAGCAGATATACATCACTGCTCTCTCTCTCTCTCTCTCTCTCTCTCTCTCTCTCTCTCTTTCTCTCTCTCTCTCTCTCTCTCTCTCTCTCTCTCTCTCTCTCTTTCTCTCTCTCTCTCTCTCTCTCTCTCTCTCTCTCTCTCTCTCTCTCTCTCTCTCTCTCACTCTCTCTCTCTCTCTCTCTCTCTCTCTAGAATGAGATAATGTCAGACCAGCTCAGCTGGACCTAACACAGCCCAGTTTCCTTCCTAGACATTAGGTTGGGTCAAGGGAAGTCTAAGCTACACATAGTAAAAGGAGCATGCCATTTCTTCTTCTGAGGTATAATGGGGTGTTTGTGTGTTTGCGTGTGCATGTGTGTGTAATGGGGAACAGTCCTTGTATCAGTTGGCACCTGTTAGGCATTACGCTCACCACATAAAGTGAGAGCTAGGGAGAGTTTAGTGACCCTGCAGAGCATCAGTGACCATACAGTATGGAACGTTTTCCACCCATATGTCTTTACAGCCGTAAATCACGTCACCTCCCTCTCCTTCAATCATTCTGCATTTACATGCTAATCAGCTGGAAGCAAAGGTCTTGTTTTGGAGAATATCATGTGAAATGGAACATTTGCATAGACCTTGTTATGACAGTTCTCTATAGAACCAATGCATGGTTGAGTGCATGCAAATGTTCTGCAGCTAATTGACTGAACTATGACCTTGAGGAATCATCTCCTGATGGTCATTATCAGCCTGTTTCCCCGACACAGATTCAGACTACTCTTGGAGTAAGAAGCACGTTCATTGAACACGTTCATCTAGGACTAAACTTAATCTGTGTCCGGGAAACCGTCGCTGTGGCATAAGTTTCCTTTTATAGACCTAGTCCTAGACATTGAGTATACATTATCTTTTATAGACCTAGTCCTAGACATTGAGTATACATTATCTTTTATAGACCTAGTCCTAGACATTGAGTATACATTATCTTTTGTAGACCTAGTCCTAGACATTGAGTATACATTATCTTTTATAGACCTAGTCCTAGACATTGAGTATACATTATCTTTTATAGACCTAGTCCTAGACATTGAGTATACATTATCTTTTGTAGACCTAGTCCTAGACATTGAGAATACATTATCTTCGGGATGTTATTTCAGGCAACCCGGAGGGAGTTGGGCTTTGTTGTCTGTTCTCAGGTTCTGCTTTTAGTTCAAGTCTCCTACAGATGCCATGATGCCAGTGTAAGGATCCTCTGACTGTAAGGATCCTCTGACTGTAAGGATCCTCTGACTGCAAGGATCCTCTGACTGTAAGGATCCTCTGACTGTAAGGATCCTCTGACTGTAAGGATCCTCTGACTGTAAGGATCCTCTGACTGTAAGGATCCTCTGACTGTAAGAGTGACATACATTATCACGTATAGCATTCTACATATATTATCATTGTCTTGTAGGTTTTAAGTAAGTGTTACCAATGTTATTTCAGTCAGGAGGGAACTGTGATGATATTGTGCTCTGAATTTCAGTCTCTCTCTCTATCTCTCTCTCTCTCTCTCTCTCTCTCTCTCTCTCTCTCTCTCTCTCTCTCTCTCTCTCTCTCTCTCTCTCTCTCAGGTGACTACCACACACAGTGGTGCTGGCCTCCAGGTTTGGGGATAATTCCATTTAAATTCCAGTCAATTCAGGGAAGTTGACTGCCCTCCGGGAAATTGGTTTGGCCATATTAATATGTTTAAGGTCTGTCAATGAAAATATTGTCCAATATGTTGAATGTAACACAGCCTTTAATGTTTATCATTCATCACAACCTTGAGGAGATCATTTCAGTTAGTTGCCGTTTCCAACTGATACACATTGATTTCTCTCTTCTGGGTCTCATTTTCCACGAACACAAATGAACGTCTGCTAAATGACTAAAATGTAAATGTACTCAGTTAACACACACACACACACACACACACACACACACACACACACACACACACACACACACACACACACACACACACACACACACACACACACACACACACACACACACACACACACACACACACACACACACACACACACACACACACACACACACACACACACACACACACACAAACACTCACACACACACACACACACACACACACAGACACACACACACACAGACACACACACACACACAGACACACACACAGAACGTTGTGAGTCAAAGCCAATAGACAGGCTGATAGTGTGTGTGTGTTTATAGTGTTTATAAAAGTGGCAGCTTTTCACAACTCTACAAATATAAACCATTACTAATGCACTCTGGGATTTATTACTAATGCACCCTGGGATGTATTTCCCCCTTGCTCTTTTCTTTCTGTCTTTCTCTCGTTGGAGAGTGATTAGAGACGATCTGTTAAACCACTGTGTCTGGATACAGTTTGGAAGGAGCTCAGCTCTTTAAACTCCTTCACACTGCATTATCCTTACCTTCAATAACAGTTCTAATCACTAAGTTTACAAAACAGTTTTGCATCTCAACAAGGAAGTTGTGAGTTGATGTGCTTTTCTTTTGGTTTAGGTGACAATCTATTTTACACTTTACCCGCTGAAAATCCTTCACAACCCCAGAGGCATAACTGTCACAGTGACATGTGTATAAATTAGGATTGCCTGAAATATCTAATTCTGTTATTGTAAAACCCCTGTAAAAACTGTAAAAACAATGGATACAGCGTGTTTATTTCCACACAGTGTTGACTTAGACCCTGTCTTTTCATCAAGTGTCCCACAGGGAATATGGGACGGTTGGTGTTGGAAGGCAAGGGTTCTGTAGTTGCGTCCCAAATGGCACCATATTCCCATTCATATGGCAAAGGGAATAGGGTGCCATTTGGGACGCATACATGGCTTGACTGTGTAAGGGTTTATAATTGAGTTGATTCATTCTTTGGTGGGTTGATTTAACACATGCTTAAAGCCCAGCTGCCATGATGGAGCGCTGCCCAATGTTTCTTCAGGCTCACAGGAATATGTTAGAGAAAAGCCTCTATCTATCTATCTATCTATCTATCTATCTATCTATCTATCTATCTATCTAT